>OX359285.1:20273718-20873718 GCA_947179155.2 Hedera helix
CCCAATTATAAAGTTTCTTGCGGTTAGCTTCTTCTTCAACACCATCACCCTTCTCTCTCTTCTTTCTCTCTCTCTCTCTCTCTCTCTCTCTCTCTCTCTCTCTATATATATATATATATATATATATATATATATATATATAATGATACTATTCAAATAAATACATATCTAATCAACATTTGTAAGAGAAATAAATGATTTAAATTTAAAATTATTCATCCACTATTAATAATAATAAATAGTATTTTTTTTTAAATCTAGACCGCCTTATATTTTTATAAACAATTATAGATGTTACTGCAGCATGAACTTGTTTGTTATTTTTGATTATTAGCAAATCCCAAAGTCATAAATGATATACTTTCTCTTCTTCTATAATCCTCGAACTACACACAAGCACATTCACGCACATAGTACATAGCACATAGTACATAGTAACAGTATTGCTCCAGTATATTTGTATGATAATGGAAATGGTGCCAGCACTTTGGGCGTAAATGGTAACCGAAAAATTCGTATTTGAAAAAAAACGGATATTATTCGTATTTGAAAAAATATGAATATATCCGTATTCGGTTTAAAGGTATCCCCGCAAATAAACGAATACGAATATGGATATACACGTATTCGTATTTGATTAACATCCGACAGTAAATATATCCGACGGATAGCGGATATCGGAATCTAATATCTGAATTCGGATCCGTATCCAAATAACTTATATATATATATATATATAAGCAAAATAAATTTTTTTAAGCGGTCTTCCTTATACAATAATTAGTTTTCATTATCATACGAAAAATATTTTTAAAATATGTCATTTCACTTTTAAAAAGTAGGAAATAACACTTTTATTATAATATTAATAAACTGAAATAAATTGATTTAAGCATAATTAATGAATTTTTACTATTATAAAGTTAAAATATATAAAATGTATCATTTAACAAGTGTTATAAATGTTATAAATATCATTTAACAAGTGTTACAATATAACTTTTGTATCATTTAATAAGTGTTATAAATATCATTTAAATGTTATAATTATAGATTATAAAAATTCATACACACTACAGTATTACTCCAAACACATAAAATGGACATCAATTTATTAATGGACATCTAAACTTTAATAATTAGAGCTTTCATTTTAAAATTTAAGATTTCAAAAATAATGAAAACTTATTTGAATTGTAATTTAGAGCATTGATTATTGTATTTATTAAAAATAAATAAATTAACATTAATTTATTAATAAACTATACTTTAAAACTCATTATTTTTCCTTTATTCTAGTTATATATAGTGTTACAATATATCTAAAATGCATAATTAAACAAGTGTTATAAATATCATTTAAATTTTATAATTATAGATTGCAAATATCCATACACACTACAATATTACTCCAAATTAACACATAAAATAGGCATATACTTATTAATGGACAACCAAACATTAATAAGTAGAGTATTCATTTTGAATATAGGATTTTAAAAATAATGAAAACTTATTTGAATTATAATTTAGAGTATTGATTATTTTATTTATTAAAAATAAATAAATTAACATTCATTCATTAATGAACTATACTTTAAAACTCATTATTGTTTTCCCTTATTCTAGTTATATATAGTGTTACAATATATCTAAAATGTATCATTTAACAAGTGTTATAAATATTATTTAAATGTTATAATTATAGATTATAAATATTCATACACATTACAATATTACTCCAAATTGACGCATAAAATGGGCATATACTTATTATTGGACATCTAAACATTAATAATAACATTCATTTTGAATTTAGAATTTCAAAAAAAATAAAAGCTTGTTTGAATTGTAATTTAGAGCATTGATTATTGTATTTATTAAAAATAAATAAATTAACATTCATTCATTAATATCTATTGTTAAAACGTTAAATTATGATTGGTTATAAGTAATTATTCAATTTTTTTCTTTAATTTTTGTAAATAATTTGATTTAATATTAGGTGACTGATAAACGAATTTTGATACACGAGTATTAGAATAATCTGTTTATTCGAATAAAATAAATGAAAATGGATATTATCCGTATTCAGATATTATTTCAAATACCGGATGCGGATAGTATTTTAAAAATTCGCCGAATACCAGATATGAATATGGATAGCGAATTTATTTTCTGGATACGGATACGGATACGTATACTACTGTATTCAGATTCGTTTATATCCGTTTTCACCTTTACCAGCACTATCATGTACTCATGTGCATGCTCTCTCTATCTCTCTATATAACATAATTATATATTCAATAATTATACATTCATGAGTATATATATATATATATATATATATTATTTTTTATAGTTAAATAAAAACCTCGAATTTTATCAGTCAACCATTACGCATGATAAAATGTTGTAATTTTCCTACAAAATGCACGATTAATTAAATAAGATGCTCCCTTTTAAAGAAATTATTTAAGAATTCAGCCGCTTCTCTGAGTCAGCACCTTTTCTGTCCTCAGGTTGCTACTTGCAAACCCTAATTCTGTCTCCTTTCTTTCGGCCTCTCTCTCTCTCTCTCTCTCTCTCAAACACATTTATACTCCCATGCTACGTTTGTTTGTAAAAAATAAACTTGAGATTAAACTATTTGTATTAATTTAATACTATTTCAGACTATTTTATCCTATGATAGGAGATTAATAGTCCTTTAAATAGTCCTATGAATTTTTTTTATAACATTCATAAGGCTATTTATGTGAAATTATATAATCCCATGAAAAATTTGGGATTAATAGTCTCATTTATTTTAAGCTATTAAATGACTTTGTGGGACTAATAGTCTAACATTAAGGGATTATTAATCTCCCATCATGGGATAAAATAGTCCAAAATAGTGTTAAATTAAAATTAAATAGTTAAATCCCATGTATATTTTTTATAAATAGACGTAGCCATAGTTATTTACCTAAGTGCAAACGTGAAAACCCTAATTTTCCGACTCTATTGAGATTTAGGCTAGTTGCAAAATGATAAACCCTAGTTGTTACTTGTGAAATAAAGTAAAATGCAAAATTAATCACTGTACTCTTAGTCTATTTGGATATCGTGCCTCTTTTTGTTGGTTAATGCAAAATAAGACATCTACTATAGAAAAATTTGAATGACAAACTAATAAATTTGCCTCTGTCAAAATTCGAACTCAAAACTTCAACCTAATAACTTTAAACAACTGCACAACTATAAAATGAGACACTACTACAAAACAGTAAAAAGATAACACCTAAAAAACGTTGTAATTTTCTCTGAGAAACGTCGAGGTTAAGGGTGTCATCTATTTGGCACATTTTATACAACGTTTTTAAAACGTTGTAGTTGGCTCATAACACAATGTTTTTTTACTAAAAAACGTTGTACATTATCTTTAAATAAATACTAAGATGATTGAAAACGTTGTAGATGGTATCATTCCACAACATTTTCTGGTATAAAACGTTGTAGCCTTCTCCCAAAATACATTCATCTAAATTAACCTGTACACCCTCCGTTAACTCCTAAAATACATTCATCTAAACATGTACATCCACTGTTAACTCGAGGCTTACATGTAGCTGCTCACATAAGCTGCCCACTCACCCCCTACTTCGTCAATTTGTTCTTGTGTGTACGTTGATCCATTTGCCTTATCCCACTGAAATAAAATAACAAAAAGTTTAGTCTCCCACTGTAGACTAATTGGCCAAGTTTAGTACAAATTAGAATGTTAGCAAACCACAGCAGACCCACAAACAAACCCACAATCAACCCAAAACTGCAAAACAGAACAACTAAACTGCATCTCCAAGCCAAACTCAGCCATCATCATGGTCTGAACAACTAAAGGAGACAAAACAGATAAAGCAACAGATATCCAACAAAGCAGAACAAGTTGTGTTAACAAACTAACAAAACAAAAATAACTAAGACAACCATAACAGTAGCACTTTTCCTCTTCATTGATAGTCTATGGCACCAAGTTCAAGGTCAAACTAATATGATCAACAACAAAAAGAAATCAACCACATCCGCTTCAGTTTGCTTTTTCTTATTATTTTATTTTCTCCATATAATTTCTTTTAGATGTTTACTAAAACTATAAGCATATACCAATACCAAACTCCAAAAACGCAGATAACTGATAGTAATGATAACTTTAAGTCAAGTTGAGATTGTGACATCAAAACTACATTATCACAGGTAGTGTACCGAATAAAGCTACCCCCCTTCTTTCCCCTTCCCTGTTTCCTCAATAAAGCATCCCGCAAATGAAAGACTTAGTCAATTGCATAATATAGAACTTCATATTCTCCTAAACAATAATAAATGGATGATTATAGTTTGATTATCTGATTTCCAAATGACAAATCAAGTTTGCAATTCAAAACAGTTTCAGAGAAAGAAAAAAAAAGCAGCTAAAGTTTTGATTATTAAGATAACAATAAAATAAGATCTAAGAGATACTATATATCAGGCAAAGCATCAAGAAATTTTCTGACACGCCGATTCAACCCAACATCAAAATCCCTATTAACTAGATAAACAAAGTTGCAAATGTCCATGTAGATTCTCTCCCACAAATTAAAATAGCATTCATTTGCTTCAACAAATCTTTCTGTGGGTCAAAGCCTCACATTAACAACAACCAGCAAATCCAAAACTTACAAAACCTGTCCAGCACAATAACTAGTAAGACAATATAATTTACAACTTCATATAGGCAGTACTACTACTATTATCTATCAGTAAGACACAACCAGTTGTAGTATTATATTCTTTTAAGATTTAAGAAATTAATAATTATAACAGCACTAAATCTTGAAAACTCTTTCAAATCAATTCAGTCTCAATCAAGAAGAGCTCATTTGGTGCGCATACAAATTTATCAAATCAACTTAAATTCAAAGCTATAAAATTCCAAACTACTCAAGTACAACAGAACAACAGGAAAGGCCATCACTCACACAAAATGAAATCACAGACATGGCTGTAATTAAATACACTACTCAAACCAATTTGATCAACATTCAAATAATAATAATAAAAATAAAAATAAAAATAAAAAGAGAAAAAGAAGAGCAAATACCTAGTGTAATTAAATACACTACTCAAACCAATATTTTGAGTATTAAGGTACAATTACTTACGCCATATCAACAATCCGTTCCTTCTCCTGAGGAGCAAGGGCCATCACAGGCAAAAATGAGCTTGCACTTTGCAGCTGTTGACATCATAAATGTTAGTAATCACGTGTCTGGACACATTAAAAAACTATAATAGTTTTTTCAAAAAAGTAAATAATAATTATAATTACAATAATAAGGCAGTGATTTCTAACTAAAATATCAAGTTACCATATAATAACCAGCCATATATTCGGGAATGGCACCAATGGGCACTTGTGAGTTGTAAACAACTAAGCCAACCTGCAGGTTTATGTGGAAAATATATTTGAAATTTTTGATAATTAAAACATGATGATATTAAAGCTGTAATATAGATATAAATAACTCTTACTTTTGACCACTTGCTTAAGGCATCTAAGTTGACACCCCTGTTCAACAAAATACCAGCCAAATCCCTTCTCCGTGCCTGAATTTTCAGATAGAGAGAGAAGTAAATGATTAGCAGTAATTTATTGCTGGACAGTATCACCGATTATTATAATTGTCTGCATATCTGATATGTAACATTGCCACAAAATTATGACAATTTCCAAAGAAACATTTTCAAAAGAAGGACAACATTTTTAACTTGCATTTCTCTGCTAGTTATATAGGAAATAATTCCTGGCATTCTCATTTTAACAACAAACTAAATGGAACTTTGACAAATCTCTCTTACCAATTTCCCCCTGGCAGCCAACTAATTGTATTTAATAAGTAAAAACCATAATTCCTCATCTTAGCTTGACAACTTCTTTGGAAATTCACATTGGAGGTCTACCAGTACCAAGTAGCTGACCAATCAGATTAGTCCCCTGAAATATATGAAAAGAAGATTATTCATCTGACAAATTGAATCATTTATATAGTAATTCATCATTGAACAGTATTAATTCCCTATCCATCACCAATAAGACTAAACACAACTAATACAACACTATAATTCTGCGTCTCTTAATTAAAAAGATAGGAATACATACACACACACACACACAAAAGTATATGTATAAAGAATTATTTAATTTTTTTAGAATAGGTATTAAAAGCTAAGCATAAGTCATAACATTGAAGATAAGATATAAAGTAGACAAAACAGGCGAAAGATTTATCCTACGCTGTAGCCTTGGAAGATCGGGGGGTCCTTGTGCCTCTTCCTCAAGTTCCTAAGTTATTACGGACAAATCTAGCTTAAGCAGGATAACAAGAACCCAAATATCAAATAACAGAAACATAAACCAAATGAACTACAAGGCTAAAATTGTTGACAAAGATAAACCTCTGTGGTTAGCAATCTAAATTCATCAGCTTATTCTTTGATGTTTAGCTGCAACTCCGCTTCTGCCTCTTCTTCTACTCTCGCCTGTTCTTCATCAATAGATTTATACTTCTTCTCAATATTAAATTTGTCCGACTCAGAATCTATATCTGAACCCCTGCCTGGTATTTTGTTGTACCGATTCTACCGAGGTCAATTGACCCCCCTCGCCCCTTGGTTCCACCTCTGCTTGTGTGTGATATGAAGCTAGTTAATTGGGGTAAGATGAAAATGAATTCATTTCAAAGCATAAAAGTATAAAAACAAGGAGGAAAATAAAGGATTAAAAAGAAGCAAATAAATAAATAAAGCATAAATAAAACTCAAGAGCAATACATGATTAAACAAAAAATTTAATTTACATGAACGCTAGTTAAAGCTCAAGAGTAATATATGTTTACATGACAGGATTGCCAAAAATTAAGCTATATTTTCAACTTGCCAAAAAACACTCAATTATCCCCTGAAATATAGTTAGTGTTTAGCAACCTAGCAGTATAATCCAACAGATATTCATAGAATAAAATCCGATACAAAATAGTTCATCCTCCTACAATAATATACTATAACAAGTAGCTCAACCTCATCTGCTACACACTAGCACACAGTTTCACTGTTGCGAGAAAAAACTAACCACTGGTTTTAAGGGGATTTACCAACATCAACTAACATAATGCTTTTTAACAGCGGATCCGACCAAAACATTAAGGCGAGAAAAAAACGGCCAGGAGCTAGTTATGGTTCCATTAGAATCAAAAACCTTAGCCTTTTCCAGTTTGTATTTCTTCTGAAGAGTATCAATTCGATTCTTACACTGAACATCAGTGCGTCTAGTTTTCTTCGTATGCCCGTGACGGGCGTTAACGGCGTCGGCAACCTCCTACCAGTCCTTTTGATGGAGATTCCCACAATTAAGCTTGAGATAACGGCGGCCCCAGGCATCAACAAGCGTAGACGTGGCGTCCTCGCTCCAGCAATCCTCACAGAAGGGCAACGGACGTGACGACACCGCCTGAGGAACCGATGATGGTTCCTTTAGGTCACCCATTGTTGTTCGGCTATGGAATTTTGATGGTGAGATGAGGGAGAAAAAGAGGAGAGAGAAAGACAGCCAGACAAAATGCGTAGTTTGTCTATCTCTTTAATGCTTTTTTAAATCTGCATCGTCGTCCGTGTTTTAATTTCAAGTTTTCACTTCCGCGCTATTTTTTAAGCTCCGTGTTTTTTAAATAGACAATGTTTTTTTTTAAGAAAACATTATAATTTTAAAACTAAATATTGTCTCTTATAAATACATAACGTTTTTGCATATGTATCTATAACATTTTTTGAAAAAACGTTGTGAAAAAAAAACATCACAACGTTTTTTATAAAAACCTTGTTGTTTAAGTGTTATCTTTTTACTGTTTTGTAGTAGTGAGACAACAAAAATTTTATTTAAACAAACTTCTTCATTTAAACCAAAAAAAGAAAAGATAAATAAGAGGGTAAATACTAATAATATAAATAATACAAAATAATACAATTTTTAATGTAATAATAATATAAAATAATACAATTTTTTATAAAAATATTAGATTATTTTACAGATCAACTAGGAAAAATAATTTAGATTATTTTTTTGGAACGATATATAGGAGTACCATACAAGTTCTCACAAATTATTTTGTTCATTGTCATGTATTGTGACAAAAAGATGTACAATACGTGCATAAAAGAGGCCATACTCAGAATGTGCTGTTGTAGCAAACAAAACAAAAAGTTAGGAAGGTTTTTTTTTTCCATGAATAATCTTAATTTGTAATACATCCATTCTAGCTAGGGATTTTATTGTTATTATTCAGTCAAGAACGTGATTTAGTCTCTTAATTCATTCTTTTTATACTACAAATTGAACCCACCCTACCTATAAGATTTATGACTGCTTCATGCACCTCTTGTCACAGCTTTACAAATTATTTTCAGTCTATCGGGTTGGTTTGTATTTTACAATCTCTAATTCTTCCATTTAGTCCCAATTCCCAAATTATAATATTTTAGTCTTAGTTAACCGGCTAAGATAACCGGCTAAATATTTTTATAAAAATATTAATTTTAAATAATAATAATAATATAAAATAATACAATTTTTTATAAAATCTTTTTATATAAATATAAATTTTATATAATAATAATATAAAATAATATAATTTTTTTTTCAATCTATCATCATAATTTTATTACTATATTGTATTATTAAATTAACAAATAGTATTATTGATCTTATAAAAAGTCAAAATGTTTACCCACTTATTTATCTTTTTTTTTTTGTTTTTGTTGAAATGAAGAAGCTTGTATAAATAAAATTTATATTATCTTATATGTAACAATATCATGTAGCTTAGTTGGGCAATTACTTAAAGTTATGAGGTTGCGATTTTTAGTTCGAATATTGACGAAAATAATTTTTTTAGTCTTAGTTTGACTGACTTACATGTCATCATTGCCATGTAGGACAGTTAATGCCTAGTTGTCACATAGAGGTTTGTTATCCAATTTTTTTATTTTTTTATAGTAGATAACTTATTTTGCATTGACTAACACAAAAGGGGCACAATATCGAAATAAACTAAGAGTATACTGGTTACTTTTGCATTTTACTCTTGTGATATAAAAGTTCAGAATTCAAAACTATTCAGCATTTAATATAATCACTACAAGAAGAAAGGCTATTTCCGATAGAATATTTCATCGAAAATAGGCTTATTTCTAACGGAATATTACGTCAACAATTCGACCAAAAATAACTGCCTTCGACCAGAAATAACATTGTCGAAAATATTACCGTCGAAAATTTGGTTAGAAATAGTTATACTTGATATAATTAATTCTGACGCCCTTTTCGTAAGAGATAAAGGTAATTCCGACGAAAACATACGTCAGAGATAGTATGCCACGCGACATCTTTCCATTGCTAATGAAATTTTTTATTTTCAACGGAATATTCCATCGGCACTATATTACTCCGTTGGAAATAGTGATGACATGTAGCATTTTACTGTGATAACATGAGTATTTATTTTCAACGGAACTTCCGTCAGAAATGACTTATTTTGCCGAAAATAGTATTTTTTTTAATAAAATTTTTATTTCTATAGTTTTCAGGTTTTTAAATCATATTTTCGTACATGTATGTTAAGGAAATTATACTTGACAATCATATTGGGACAACTTGGATTGCACCAGACCTGTTTTACCACATAAGAGGATAATTTGTTAGCAGTATGAATTATCGTTGTAATCTAAATATAGTTCTTATCACTTTGTTATAGTTTGTTAGTCTCTGGCAGCTAGATTATAAATTGTTTTTAAAATTTAAACTCTTGTTTTATCTATAATGCCCAATATATGTATATGAGATCCCACAACTAAATTGGTGTGGGAAAAAACCAAAATCAATCCAACTCATTATTTTGTGCTTTATCTTGGTATCAAAGCTCTTTATGGCTTCCTCTGTCTCCTCTCCTTCATCCGAACTCATAGCACAATCACTATCTCCTAAACCAAACATAACTCTAGGTGTTTTTTATTTTCTCCGCCTCAAATCACTACAAAAAAGCCTATCTGTGACCGCCGATTAGTGACCGTATTCGGTCCCTGATACCTATCAGCGACCACATTCGGTAGCTGATATCGGTCGCAGATTATTTGGTCGCTGGCTATACATTAGCGACCGAATTACTAGCGACCAATAATAGCAACCGACTCCGTCGCTAAAATGACTCAGCTTTAAACTGACGTGTTTGCCACGTGATTTCACATTCAGTTTTTAACCCACATTAGCTATTGCATGCGGTCGCTGCAAGTATATTAACGACCCCATGTAGTCGCTAATGTGAGGTAAAAATTGTAGTCAGTAAATATATTAGCGGTTGCGTGCGGTCTCTAATACCAAGGAATTTTTTTATACCTATTTTGTGAATTTCCTAAAAAAATTGTACCTATTTATACTTGCTTTATATCCCAATACACAGCGGTTCATATATATATAGTAAGTCCCACATGTATTCATAATATCACACGCATTCATTATATATATATATATATATATATATATATATAAAGAATATATCAAATGCAATCCATTTGAATTGAAATATAAACCAACCAACGTAAAGTTTATATACAAAAGTTATTAGAATATAAATACTACACCCATGAATAAACTAATCAAAACGTAGAAAAAGATGAACATGAAAATATAAAAACGACTTCATGCATCCTCGTCCAAATAGACCTGTAAAACAAAAGAATAAGATAATGTTAAATATACATTAATTATGTAATTTGAGTCATTGTAAGTACTAAGATTATCTCAGAGTCATCATGCTGCTGTGCTGCAGCTGCTACTGCATTTACTAACTCATCAGGTCCTAGAGACTGCAGCTATGCGCCCAGTGTACGAAGAAGCTCACGATCTTGATAGATAGCTCTGACACAGTCAGCATAAATATGCATCATGTTCGCGTGACCTGATGTTTGAGTAGACTGCGTAGCAGAACTTCCCGTGCCACTGATAGACGGTCAGTGTCATTGTCTTTGGCCTTTGACATAATTTTTCTTCACAACCGACGCCCTTTCCCATAATTCTTAATCTATCGGCGACCGTGGGGTGCCAGCAGGATAGCGTTCGTCTATTAATGTGTTATAATTATCTTGTCATCAGGTTAAAAATTAAATAGGTTATAATTAAATAATTAATTAAGTTAAAGAACGACTGACGTTAAAAATTATGAATAACATATCAACTTATAAAAACTTACATGTATCTAAAAAAATGACTAAGATCAGTCAAAACATCCCATATTAGTTTCTCAAGAAAGTCCCAAAATACTATAGGCATGAGTCTCTCCATGAAAACATGACAATCATGACTCTTCATCCCTTGTAATTTTCTACCTGCAACACACCTGAAAATATTTGATGCACATCCATCTGGTAGTTTCAAAAACTTAAACCACGTGCACACATTTTCAACTTGCTTTTTTGACAACATGTCCCTTGTATGCGATTTAACCATCTTACCATTAGGAGATTCATAAAGTTCTAATTCAGGACGCTAACAAATATCTTTCACGTCTAACTGTGTCTTATTATTATCTTTTGTCTTCCCTTTAAAACCTATGACAGTGTTAAACAGATTATCAAATAAATTCTTCTCAATATGCATCACGTCTAGATTATGACAGATCAAATTAGTAGACCAATAAGGCAGTTCCTAAAAGATGCTTCTCCAAACCCAATTATGAGATTCGCCAAACCCATCGATTATGTCTGAGGCAATAATCTTACCGAATAGGATGATCAGAAATCTCGTTACACGATCACACATCTCCGTCCCCGATAGTCATGGTGCAGGCATATCATTCTCTAATTTTTCTATCCAAAAGTTTTCTCTATTTCTTCCAAACGGGTGATCTGCTGGCAGGAAAAGACGATGATAGTCAAACCAGCATGACTTTCAACCATTTAATAGATCAAAAGACTTCGTAGGCTCCATACAATATGGACAAGCCAACTTTCCATGTGGACTTCATCTATATAACATACCATAAGCAGGAAAGTCACTTATAGTCCACATAACCGATGCCCTAAGGTTGAAATTTATTTTCGTGGACACATCCCAAGTTTGTACTCCATCCTCCCATAATATCTTCAACTCGTCTATAAGAGGTCTTAAGTAAACATCTAGATTCTTTCAAGGACTCTTGGGACTGGGAATTATGAGTGAAAAAAACAAGTATAGCTGTTTCATATACATCTAAAGAGAAGTTGTACGGAGTAACAATCACAGACCAACATGAGTATGGAATAACTGAGTGACCAAAAGGGGTTGAAACCATCAGTGGACAATCCAAGCCTAACATTTTTGGGTTCCAATGCAAATCCAGGATGTGCTAATTTGAAATCTTTCCAAACTTGCCCATCCGTGGGATGGTTAAGTTTCCCATCTTTAGCTGGAGATTTCACATGCCAAGTCATATGTTCGGCTGTTCTTGAAGACATATATAATCTTTTTGGCCGATGTGTAATTAGAAAATACCTTAAAATCTTAAAAGGTATATTTTTCTTTTTTTTAGTCACACCATTTTTATTAGGCTTAAATCGTTCATGACTACGTAACATGCACTTTGTCTCCTGTTCATTTTCCTTATAAAACTACATGCAATCGTTCGGACATGCATTGATCTTTCAGTATCCAAGACCTAACTTCTTCATCATTTTCTTACAAAAGTGGTAGTCATCGGATAACTTTTCATCGTTAAGCGTCATACTCTTAATGGCTTTCAATAGCGACTCAAAACACTCATCGTAAAGTAACATAGCCACTGCAGAGAATGTTGTTTTCTTGGTGCAACCAGGCTACAACGGTTCACTACCTTCGTCTAACAACTTAAAGAACGATTTGGCATCAAAATTCATAGGTTATTCTCTGTCTTGTTTCCAGTCAAAATCAGGGCCTATAATATCATGCACCATGTCATTCATATGATGAGTACTGCTTCCTGGAGTATGTACTTGTGTGTAGCAATTATCTTTTCTCTACTCATGTGCCCACCAGCATTCTTCGTAATTTCTCATGAACCCAGAAACAAGTAAATGTCTCTATCTATATAATTTGTATTCTTACATTTCAAGCAAGGGCATCTTATCTTGTTCTAACTATTGACATATTCTAGGTTACTATACGCATAATCTGGAAACACTTGGCAATCAGTTCTAAATTCAGTTGTAGCACCTATCTAGGCACTTGACTTTTGTCGTCTCATCTAACTACGGTTTGAATAGAAATCCATGATACTACAGTACTTATTTTGACAACAATTACTGTATTAAAATGTGTCATCTTTAGGTATAATTAATGCATATATAGTTCCTATATAAATATGTCTTCACTCTTATTACACCGATCAACCTTCTATCCCATTCTTGTATGCGACGTGTAACGACCCCGAAATTCGACCCACTTTATTACTATAAATCTCATGTTTATTAAACATCATTTGCCTGACGTCCAAATTTCGGTCCGTTAATAAATCTTTAATCACCTTAATTGATCCATTAGCTGATTTCAAAATCATCAATTACTAAATTTTCGGTATAAATTTTTCTTTTTCTCAATCATATCATTGTATTAAAATATTTGGATATTTAAAATCTTTACATCTGGATCCTAGTCGCTGGATCGCAACCTTCACTTTTTCTTTTCTTTTCTTGTATCATAAATCTCGGCATTCAAATTTTAATATCATTACAAACATCTGTGCTTCATTGTTCACATTTTTAAACCTATCTTACTCTTTACCATACAACAATCTTAAATCATTATCGTATACCATTTAACTTTATTTGATCAGTCTGGATCCTATTTATACATGCATACATCACATCAATACCAACTTTTGTACATGCATATATCACGTGAATACCAACTTTGCAAATGGATCCATATTGAATCTTAATATAAACATGTAATAATAACGTTCACAACCTTTTAGAAAATTCCATCTCTATATAGTCTGATGTTCTTGAAATTCATTTCTTTCCTGCAAAAATGTTTATTAAACAAGTAATGAGCACAACGGCTCAGTAAGTTCAACAGTTTTTGCTTCACGTAATACATAATTTAACATGCTCTGTGTGTGTCATACATTACGTGTTGTGCTTCTACTTGAACAATATATCTCATATATATATATTCATATCGTTGCACAAAATACACGTTGTGGTCATATTAATCACGTATCACATAACACATAATTTGTATGCATTTAAAACAAGAATTACATATCATAACAGTCCAACATTTAACATTAAAGGACTGAAGAACTTGCCTGGATTGTAGGATTAATTAACAAATACCCTTCTATCGTGCTTCTCGTATGACCTATGATCATAAAATAATCAAATAATAATTATTTATCCTCTTATGATATTAATTTAATTAATTAATATCACCTCTGGACCAATTATTAAATAATATGGTTAATTAAATTAATCCCGTTCCCTAATATATTCATTTAACTTAATATCCAACATCTTTAATACGGACAACCCGGCTCATCGGATAAAATTTAGCATATTCGGTTGTCCGAAAAATTTATTTAACCATTTTCTAAATGGTAACCTTATTAGATTAATATTTAAATATTTAAATATTAATCCCCAATATTTAATATTTTTACAAAAATATTAAATTTAATGCCCAAATATCATTTCTATATTTTTAATATTTTTCTATAATTTTAAAACAATTTTCAAACATTTATTTCAATTAAAACAATTTTTTGGGGGCATTTTGGTCATTTTCGCGCCCTAAGGGACACATCCAACATTTTTCGAAAAGACTGGGGGCATATTCATAATTTTACCAAGCAAGGACACGCTCGGTATAATTGAAAAACCTTAGGGGCACGCTGGTAATTAACCAGCGGTGCCGACGGCCGCGCATTGTGCGCGACTACTTAACTTTAGACGCCAAACAGTGTCGTTTTAGTACCGCTTTGCGAGCCTCCGCGCTAGGCGCGGCTCACCCTCCGACGTGCCCCAAAAAACGGCGTCGTTTAATCGCGGCTTCCGAAAAAACTTGTTTTTCTTCTTCTTCAGCGGCAAACAGTGCACCAACTTATTTATTTTAATCCTTTTTTTGCACAAAAATTTCCCACATAATTACTCTATAAATCACATACTTCACACATATAAATCCAAAAATTATTTGGAATAATTATTCTATTTATTTTCTATTTTTTCACAAAATTAATTTAATACCAAAAATACATAATTAAATTATTTATAAATTCTAAAGCTCATTTCCTTCCTCCTTGAAGCTTATTTCCTACTTGGTGGTGATCCTTTTGGTGGCTCATGGTGACTATGATGGTGGTGCACGGTGGAGGCGGTAGCTCTTGGTATAAGAAGAAAGAGAGAGAGAGTTTTATTTTGTTTTTGTTGCCTTTTATTTTCCCTTCCTTTTCTTATTCTTTTTTTTTCTTGCCTTTTATAACCAAAGGCTAAGCATTCTTAAAATTTTTCCACCGACTTTGCATCCAACGTGAACCTTCCGGAGTTTTCCAAAAATCACATACAAATATAATTTAAATACATTACGTAATTATAACGTGTAATAAATATTTTATATAACATATATAAAATATTTATTTTAATTCATTAAAAATCATAACATGATTTATTATTAATATTAATACCTTTTTCAGGTATTTTACTTGACAAATTTTGTACACACATAATGACAAAAATCATAAAATAATTCATAAGACATATAAAAATTATTTTTCATAATTTTTCACTTCCTTGTTTGGACATCATGTTACATTAACATGTCCACGTTTCCGAAATATTATTCTTCATAAACATCATAAAAATTCCATTATAAATAAATATAATTTTTAATAACTTAAAACATTCCTTTTTCTTATTTATTATTCAATTTCTTTAATATTCACATTAATTTCTTTGTATATAAATTATATAATTTAATATTATATAATTTATATAATTACATTCTCTTTTTAAATAATTTCTTAAACTCCTTCATAATTATTAATTAATTATATAATCAATAATTATACATTCATTAATTCTCTCATTATTTTCATTCTCTTATATAAATTATATAATTTATATAATTATAGTTTCCTTCATACATCACTTTAATTTCCTTATATAAATTATATAATTTATATAATTACATTTCTTCTCAATTAATTTCTAAACTTCCTCCATAATTCTTGATTAAATTCAAAATCAATAAATATAATTTTATTAACTTCCTCATTCGCTTTTCATTTAAAAATTGAATTAATTTAATTATTAATCCCTTAATTTCCATAATTAATAACATTTATATTTATCACATAAACATATACATTTATATATATATATATACATATATATATATATATATATATATATATATATATATATATATATATATATATATATATATATATACATACATACATACATATTTAATTCATGCCTTTCACATTATCACATAATATCATTTAAAATCATAATTTCTGTATTTTCACAATATTTTAATTGTACAATTTATTGTACCTTTACCTGAAATTCTTTTATTCCTGATAAATTGTTTTTAAACAATTTATATACTTTTCAATTATTTTAATTCAACATACTTTATCATGATCTCTGTACCGATTTAATTTACTAATTAAATCTCATCACGTACCTTAAACCATATAAAATAATAATTAACTTAACAACCTTGATAGTTCTGCTAATTAAATTTTTATTTAATATTATTAAAGAAATTCTGAAAATTCGGGTCCTCACACGACGTCCCACTAATGTCAACTATTCAAACAAATGCATCTATTGTTCGCTGAAATTTCGGCAGCATCTCCCATCGGTCTCCAAGTACACGAAATAACCTACAATTTGTACAGTCTAAGAATTCATCCGAAGAACAATAGAAGAAAAATAAACCAAAATTTCTTTAGAACAAATAGATACATTTGTTTCAGTCGTTGACACTAGCCTAAGTGGGAGCCTGACATACAAGAATAGTCCTAAATTGGGGACTATTAAAACTTCACTCATAATAAGTAAATTTTGAACGGGTTTCTAAGCTGATAAAGGGGTTTTATATCAATTTATTGAATATTTTTAAGCTTAGGTATTTGTTAGAAAAAGCTTTTTAATTGATTTTAGGTACTTTAGTTAATTTTATATGTTTTTCTTATTTTTAATATTTTTATATTATTTTTAATTAATATATATTTTATTTTGTAGGAAATTAAACCTCGGTGGCAATCTTGTAAATTTGTAATAAAAGGAATGGCAAAGTGATAATTAATCAAGTTGAGTGGGAATTCGGTAAATAATGTGAAGTTGGTTGACCGATGGCATTTTTCGTAAAATTCAGCAAAAGGCACTCCATACGTGCATGACATGTATGGAATCAGCAGTGACCAAACGACGTCGCGTGAAGAGTAAGAGCCGTAGTCGTCTGCACCATGCGTGGAAGACGTTAAGAATGAGCAGAACGATGCCGTGTCTGTGAGCTGCTGAAGAAGGACATAGGCGCCATGTGCACGTTGCAGTTTAAGTGAGCCGTTAGCTGTCATAGCGCGTTACACCGTGTTTGGCCGACGCAAAAATTGCGACAAAATCGGATTTTCAGCCCTTTTGAGTTTTAATTGGATTTCTTTTCCACTAATGCTTAGGAGTATTATTGTACTATTATAAATACACTATGAGACTCTTTTTATCAGCACATTAACATACATTATAAAAAAATTAACATAGTTTTAGAGCAGAATATTATATTAGAGTAGTTTAGAAGTAGAAATTATGAGCAAATATTCAACATGAAGGATTCAATAAAAGAAGGCAGAGCTTGAAAATTAAATATTGTGATCTAAGTGACAGACGGATATTAAAACACATATTTGATTCTTTTCTTTTACTTTTATTTTTGTAATTTTGAGATATTGAATTATTTGTGATTAATTAATTATTTAGTTATGAACTAATTTTTATTTGAGATTGTAATTGAACCCAATGTATAGTTTAAGTTAATTAATTTTTTTAAATTTAATTGATTATAATTGAATTATTGAAAATATTTTGCATGTTCAAGTACTTAATTATTTGCATTAATTAATGTGGTAATCTATATGAAGTTGACGAATGAATTATAGTGTTTAGACCTAATTAATTATTTTGTGCGTTAATGTATTAATTAATTATGAGTAATTAATGGGATAATTCATATGAAATTGAGAGATGAATTATAAATTTAGATCCGAATATGATGACATATGTTTGTGTTTTATGCATTGATGAAATTCATGATTTGTGTATAGGATAGAGAGATATACCTATATGCCATATGTAACCTTAAGAGAATCTATGCTTCAAATCTTTTTTAATTGTAATTCACATAGAGATATAGTGAGTTAGTTAATTAGGGTGCTTTCTTTAATCCTGTTGTCTTTGTGTCGAATTTAAAGACAATTGTTTATGTGATCATCGAAAGGTGCATATAAATACTATAAAGAATTTTCGGTTAACAATTTAATATAATTAATTAATTATAAAGAGAGTGAAGAGATTTAAATGAAGCATTGAAAGAAATTATGATCTTAAATATTTTTATTCTTATTTAATTCTTTTTATTAGTTTAAATTAGTTGTTAATTTTAATTAGTTTTATTTTTTTAAATTAAATTATGATTGTTTAAATAAAATTAAGTTGATATAAAATTAGTATTTGTTAATTATTATTATTTAATTCTCCGTGGGTTCGACACTCTACTTTATCACTTTATTACTTGTTGACCGTGTATACTTGCACGCATATATTCATATAAAAAATACCCAACAAGTTTTTGGCGTCGTTGCCAGGGAATTAATTTAACAATTTTTGTCAATATTAATTTTAATCAAATTAGTTTTAAATTAAACTTATATATTTTTATTTATTTTATTTATATTTTATTTTATTTTTCTTTCTAGGTACGATGACTGCAATTAATTATTAATGGTATTTTGAGAGGATGGATCCATCAACGATGACAATATTGGGGCCATTAGTTTATCAACTTTCGATGCTTGAAAGATAGGTTGACACACTTGAGAGGCAGTCTATTCAGAAGACTCACCATCAACAACCTAGTTACGCCCCAAATTACTATCATCCGAGTTGGCAGAATTATCTGAATCATTCATAGAATAATAATGATCAAGCACAATATTTTGCTCTAAAACTATCATACCTGTCAAAATTTTCACAACAATCTCAATCTTACGAATTCTCGTATCAATAACCTCCACCACAATTAGAGAAAAAAATTAAATTTGGAGAAATTTTTTGCAAGGTTTATGGAGTCTTCCGATAAGAGTACTAAAAGCATTGAAGAATCAATTAAACGCAATGAAGAATCAATCCGAGATTGGGATATTCAAAGGGAAGAGGATGAGATTCGAATGAAACAACTTGCCAATCTAGTCAACAATTGTCTTCACAGTATGTTACTTAACAATACATAGATAAATCTTGAGGAGGAAGGTAAAGAGTTATGCGAGGCCGATACATTAGAAAATGACAAAGAGTTATACGTGGCTAAAAAAGTAAATCTTAAGAGGTCTCGTTTGGATGAGGAAGATGATGGTGATGTTGATAAGAAGAGGAACAAGGTTTGAGAAGAAGAGAAAGGTGAAAATGATAAAACTGTAGATTCGAATGATATTAAGAAAAACCCCATTATACCTTCCATGCAACAATTTTAAAATTCTGAAGAGTACTATCGGGTTGACTTTTTTAAGGAGTATAGCTCTGATGAATTCAAGTTTGGGGGTGGTCCGCAATCTTTTAAAAATGTCATGGAGATAAAAAAAAAAAGAAAAAAAAAGACAAGGATGAGGCATGAAAAGACAATTTTTGCGATTGAATCTGAATTAGAGAAAAATTAGTAGTCAAGCTGAGACTTTAAAATAAGCGCTTATTGGGAGGCAACTCAAGTTTTGATTTTAATTTTAATTTTTAGGAGATTTTTTTATAATAATAAATATTAGTTTATTTATTTCTTTTAATATATATATATATATATATATATATATATATATATATATATATATATATATATATATATATATATATATATATTCTGCTCCAACTTTTGATCAAATTTTTTACCAATCTATTTTTGCTTCACTATTCTTGGAACCCCTTTCTTACTGTTAGACCACCTTGTCTTAATCTTGTTGCCAAGGTAAGTCTCCAGAGTGGGAGCAGTATAGGCGTAAGGATATTTCACTATGGTATGCGAATGCTTAGGTAAGAAGGTATGTGTCTAGGAAATAGTTGTTAGCAAGAGTTTGTTTAAGCCCTTTGTCATTCTTGTTGTCACATATTCAATTTATTAGTTAGTCCTTGTTCAATCTTGCCTCTTGTTTGCCTATCCTTTTGCATAAAGTGTTTAGAAGCCTTGAGAACAGTACTCAAAATATGAGGAGACTGTTCAGATCCAATTCTTCAGCCAGTCATAGGTCATCATTTTCTTCTATTCCTGATATTAATAACCAAGAAGAACATAGTTATGACAACATTCGTCAAGATTTTAGTAATTGGAATATTCCTAGTATTTCCCCAAAGGAAATATACAAGTTAACTTTTACAGACAATTTTAAGTCTGACTATAATGTTAAAACTGTTGAAAAGGTTTTTGTGATTAATAAAGAACATGAAACATGTTCTTTATTAACCAATGAAGTCATATTACAACAAAGACTTAAAGGATATAATTTTATCCACATAGGTCTTATCCAAGTTGCTGTAAAACCTTTGAGTATTAAAGGAATCAATTCCAGCATACTTCCATGTCTGCGTGATGCAAGATTCATGAATTATGATTCTAGTATCTTAGGAATAATGGAGTCTAGTCTGCACAATGGCCCTGTCCATTTTAATTGCTTTCCAGATTTTACATTAAGCCTAAGTGACCCTCATTTATTAAAAGCATTAACTTTAAATATTAAAATTGCTGGGGAGATAACCCAGATGCTTGAAGGTTCTCAAGCTATCGCTTTAATTTATAGAATTTATTATAAAACTATGAAAACTAATTTAAATGTAAAAGCCTTAAATAGAAGTCCAAAAGATAAAACTATGTTAATTCAAAGTAGTACCAATGATGCTAATATCTAAGTTCTAAAGACCCTTCTTTGGAGAGATATTAATCTCCCGAGGCAATGAATATTGGACCAAAAAATACCTCAGAGACCTGTAAATAGTAATATAATAAATTTAGATAATATTAAACAATACTTAGATGGTACTGTTAGAATCAGCTTTGAGGATTCTAGACTTAGAAAGCCTTTAGTTATCGAAGATGTAACCAGTACAACTTCTTCTCGTCAAGATTCTGAGTTACTTAGCAGAACTACTCTTCCTAGTGTTAAATTAAAAGGAGTACTTCAAGAAGGTCAAACTAGTCATCCTTGTTACACCCCTTTTGAACCGGTTAATCAACTTGAAGATAATGAACGACAGTTATCCCCAACTCAATCTGATTTTGAAACTGTTAATCATCAACTTAGAGTTCTGAGTAAAGAATTTAAACCTAAATGGGAATATTTAACTAAATATTTTAATTCAAAAGACAATAAAGAATTAAGACATCAATTTAAATCTAATCATAATCTTAATGATTGTGAAATAGTCGTTAAAAAATGAAAAAAAATTAATATTAAAAATAAAACAAATATTACTTTTTCTGATTGGTATAAAGCTTATTTTAGTAAATGCAATGCTATCACTAAGCACCAATGGGTGAAGGAAAATAAAACTAAAGTTTCTTCCAGTCATTCTCCCCTAGAAACGATCTTAGTTAAAATCCAAAATACTTCTGTTACTGCTAGTCCTTTTAAAATCCCTGAAGGTAACAATACTAATGAAAAGAAAATTATTGAACAAAATAATTTTACTAATCAATATTTAGTAGCCCTAGGAAAACATTTAGAAAAAATTGAAGAAAAAATTGAACATACCATTCACAAACCCACTGAAGTTAAGGATTCACCTTTAATTAAATTACCTGAAAATAGATATAATTCTAGTCTACCTATTAAAGATATTGAACTAGTTAAAACTTTAGATAAATTATTTCAAAAATTAGACTGTGAACCCATAGGATAATTTTGGTAAGAAAGTTAAAAAGACTCAAAGCTCCTTCTCTGACCAATCTTCAGTTTCTTTTACTTCTTCTTATTTCTTGAGTCAATCTTTGTAATTGTTTTCAAAGTAATCAAAGAAATTATTTTAGTAAACTTATTTGTTTTGCATTGGACTGACATCTGTTGGCTAGAGCATAAATTATGCATCCTATATTCAACTGAAGGTCCCTTTCCCCATTTCCTTCATACTACATATATTAAAATAATTTTCAAAATATTTTCTTACCACATGAGTGAGTAGTTCACCCCCTGTTCTCTTGGTGTTATGGCCTTTCTGCTTTGCTTCCGCCGTCAATGGTATCAGCGCCATTATTGTTCATTGCACTATTAATATCTTGCTATCTGTTTCAACTTTTTTGAATGTAGAAGGATCAGCAATGCCAAGAAAAGGCAAAGTTTGAACGTATTGTTTAATATGTTGAATGATGGAAGAATGGAGATCAATCCAAGGAGGAGGATTGGACTGTAGTCGTTGAAATAAAGGTTTACATTGTTTTCTCAGATCTTTATAAAATTCACTAATGTAATTTAAAGATACTAAAAATCGTTGGAGTTGTGTTCTATCAAGGATTTTATCAGGGAACTTATTAGCAAACTGAATGGATCTGACTATTGGCTGAATGGTGCCATATTGAATGTGGTAACCAAGGAATTTAACTCTGGTTTGGAAAAGGCTGAATTTAGAAGATGATAAAACTAATCCATTAGTTATGATTGTATTAATGAAAGAATTTAAATGTTTCCAGTGTTCTTCAATGGAGTTGGAAAAGATAAGAACATCATCAATAAAAACAATAACAAAGTGACTGAAAGGGTTTAAAATATCATTCATAATATTTTGGAATTCACTAGAGGTATTCTTAAGACCGAATGTCATTACATTCCATTCGTAATGGCCAAAAGGAGTATTAAATGCGATTTTGTACCGGTCATCCTCATGAATCTGGATTTGCCAAAATCCACTCTTAAGATCAAATTTACTAAAAACAAAAGCTTGACTTAATCTCTTAACTAGGTCTTTCTTATTGGGTAATGGATACCTAATCCATTCTAAAACTTTATTAAGAGGTTTATAATTAATAACTAGTCTAGGAACTCCTCTTTCTATCTCAGAATTCTTATTAACATAGAAAGCAGGACAAGATTAGTGATATTTACTTTTTGTTATTAGTCATTTACTTAATAAGTCTTCAATTTCCTTTTTACAATATTCTAATTATTCATGATTCATTTGGATAGGTCTAGCTTTAGTAGGAATTAAGTGTTCTTTAAATTCTTTAGCATAGGGCAATTTAACTATGTGTTTCTTCCTATGCCAAAATACATGAGGTAGATCAGAACAAATAGTTGGAATTACATTATCAGTAAATTCTTTTATTTTATTTTGTAAAGAATGATCATTTTTAATTTTTCTTCAACACTTTTATAGTTGGTTTCTTCTTTTAAATAATTTAAATGGTTGCATTTATTTTTTAATATATTTAGGTTTTTTGAAACATATTTTTCTTGAATAAATTTAAGATCTTTATTTCTAGGTTTAAATATGAAAGAAAAAGTGACATTTTGACCTAAATGTTTAGTAGTTAAACCATATGTATTAGTAGTAATATGATATAATAAATATATAAATGGTAATCCTAAAATGATCTTATCTGTCATGTTTTTAATTAAAACAAAGGATGTTTCAAAACAAACATTATTTAGACAGATATGAGTTTTAGGTAATGTATATTTTATTTCCATTTTACTACCATTAGCAGAAGTCATTCTTTCACTAGTTTTAAGATAATACTGTGTGGGAATTAAACTTTCTTGAATACAGTTTAAATCAGCACCAGTATCGATTAAGGTAGGGATTTTTAAACTAAAGGTTTTATTAATACTTATAATGACTTTAATATACCATTTTTGAATAATGAGAGACTTCAATATTTTTAAGGACAATCCTTGTTGACTAAGAGTTTCATGATCACTATCAAGGTTATTAACACGATATGTTTTAGGGACTTCAATATCGGGATCACTATCAGAAGAATCTTGGATTAATAAAGCATTGTCTTCTCTAAGTTTAAGTTTATTAATTTCTTATTTTAATTGAGGAATTTCTTGTTTTAGCTTTGAAATTTCTTTTTTAAGGTTATTAACTTCAAGATTTAATTCAAGCAAAGTAATTTCTTTAATCGAATTTTTAAATCTTTCTAAAGTTTTATTAATGCTAAAAATAGGTTTTTCTTTAACCTTATTGATTTTAGTATTAGAAGTTTCTTTCTTAAAAAGGTCTTTTAATTGTTTATTATATTGGGATTTTAATTGGGGATCTGAAATTTTACTAATTAATTCAATTAATAAGTGTTGTTCTTCTTCATTTTTGTTTAAAACATTTAATGTTTTATTACAACAAACATCAGTGCATCCTAAGGTTATTTTAGGACTTTGACTAGAATCAAAATCAGAATAATCGAAAATAGCACTAGATGAGTGAGTAATATTATCATAATTATCATCACTAGTATTATTTTCAACTTGCATTAATTCAAGTATTTGACTCGTATCTTCTTCGGATATTTTTAGTTGTTTAAGCTTATCTTTTACTTTATATTCATTTTTATAATGACATAGTTTTCCACAATTATGACAGATAACTTTACTCTTGTCAAATTACTTATAATTTTTTCTTTTATAAGAAGATTTTTTAAAACTCTTTTCTTTGGTTGGGGTTTTATAGTAGTTTTCTTTACTATAATGTTTACGCTTTTGTTGACACCCAAATTTTGCACTTGTGTACTAACCCTGACAGGAGGGCAAAATCGTCATTTGACCCGACATACGAAAAGGAAGGTGGACCCCAACACGAAGCCACCACGACAGCTTGCGGTCAAAGCTGTCAAACAAACAACGAGCATCGGGTCAGTTGAGGCAGAACATACAGTCGATCCAGTCGAAGCCTGATCTGGTCGCCAAAACGACGAATGACCACTACGCTTACGGCAGTTGGAGGGTCTCGCTCCTTGGAAGCCAAGCACAAAGAGCAATTCATACATCAGGTAACAGCCTTCCAAAATAATACAACAAAAACTTAACAATTTAAGACTGTGCGACACGGAAATCGAGAAAAGCAAGCTGGGCAGTCGCAGGTGCACCTGTGGCCACCGACAAACGGGACACTTTCGTGGCTCGAGGAGACAACTCGGCAGCCGAGGATTCGGTGCGGGCGGCCACAGCAGGCAGCCGCAGATGCACCTGCGGCCAGCCGCAGATGCACCTGCGGCTGCCCTCAGTTACCTATACAACGCCAGTTTTGATCTGCAGAAGTAAGAAGAAGAAATTTTTCTTAAGAAATAGAGAAAGAAAGTGGCGAGACTAGAGAGAGAAGGGCTCGGGTGGAGTGAGATTTAGTGAGAAATTACTTGTTGTTGCGCAAATAATTAGGTGTTCTTGTGTTTTTGCTCGAGTAGTGAAATATAAAGCGTTTATTGGCGTATTGCAAGGTGAAAAATGGTGTTTTTCTTTAAGTTTTAGCTTATGTTATTGTCATAATCTTTTGTTGTTGAGTTGTTTTGGATATAATATTTTGGTATATTATTGAGGATCTGTGGATTAGAGATTATTAGTGAGGGTTCCGTCGGAACGCAATTTCCTCCTAATGTCCTGATGACAACCGTACGGTGATATGTAGTTCATTGTGTTAATAGATAGTTCGTAGTATTGGGCTTGCAATTTTTGATTCGTGTAGTATAGTAACAAGTGTAGTATTGTTAAGCTTGCCTTGGTATGGCCGTGCAGTGATTTGGGTGATTGTGAGCCTAGGAATGAGATCCTCGTGATCAAATTTCGAAGATGGACAAATTTTGGTATATGTAATCATTGCAAGGGTCCATTTTGTACATATGTAAATATTGGTCCTTAAATCGATATCGAACCATGATCGAGTTTAAGGCCCCGTAATAGTAAAATATGTGACTGTGGGTGTTTGGGGATATTTAGACGGCTCGCATGCCCATGGATAGCCCCGACACGGTTTTGAATGCTTGTTTTGATTGGCGACATGAAAAAACAGTTTTCCAAAGTAAGACAAACGATAAAGGTTTTCTAAAAAAATAATCAAATTAGGATATTAGAATCACGAGGTTTAAAATTAAGAGTTTTAGTAAACGTCGATCCCTGTTTGGCGAAAAGGCTACAAGCGGTTTGAAATATCATAAAAAATGATTTCGTAAAAAATAGACAAATGTTTTCATTAAACTTTGATGCATAGGGTTAAAGAGCTCCTAGAAGTTGCCTTCATTTTATTTGACTTTACTGTTAGAAGGAAATGTATAGTCTCGATTCCTATTTGACAAAAGTTTTAAAAAGTCTTGTTTTCTGAAAACGACACCTAATAAAAATCCCATCATTTTCAAACTTAAAATCAATGTTTATTATAAAACAAAGCCTTGTCATTTGGGTCAAAAGACGTTTTAAAACACTCACTAAATAAAGCACGTCTTTTACAGAAAGAATCAAAGCGGGTTTTCTCATCACAACAAACACACACACACACACGCGCACGTTTTAGGATTTTAAAAGGATAGGAAAACATCAAGATTGCGGTAACCGTGTTTTCACGGAAGTCGGGGGTTGCTTAACACCTTCCCCTCGCTTAAGCAAGCCCTCGAACTCTATGAATCTCGGTTCGCAGACCAATTAATTCGGAGTCACACATGAGCCAGCGATTACGAAAACAAAATTTGGATGAGTTGGTACATCCATTTTAAATATACCAACTGGCGGCTCTGATCAATTGGCTCATCATAAAATCGACCTTTCAAACCCCGTCGACACTTAAGCCGACCCTTTTCAAAATCACATCTTAAATCCAAAGGCTAAAATTGGAAAGGGCAAATAATATAAAAAATGAAATGACTTTCCCGGCGTCGACAGCTGGCGACTCCGCTGGGGAGATTAGAGGGCTTAAGTCACGTTTAAAATCTTGATGTTTTCCTATCCTTTAAAAAATCTAAAAAATATGTGTTTGCGTTACTTGCGTTACTCTACCTTTTGTGCGTGTATAAATAAATATGCGAGTGTTGTGATTGCGTTTTCTTTTTAAAGCTTTATTTTGTTGTAATCATATACATGCGGTGAGGTACGATGAATGTATGATGAATGTATATTTGAGCAGTTCCTCCTCCTGAGGCAAACCCGTCGGATGTGGATTACTGGACTCAAAGGGGCGCTCCTCCGCGAGGCTCAGGAAAAGCATCCACTCAGGTTCAATCCAATTGAAAGACCGGATTTATTGCCGTTTAGTATATTGCGAAGATCTGGGAACCTTCATGCCGAAAAGCCCACGAGAGTAACTTAGGGTAGGTCAGCCTCAGATAAACCAACGTGTGGGAAGTCTCTTCATACCCTTTTACGCTTTGCGTGTATGATATCATACTTTAGTCAATCATTTTGTACCTCCCGCTTTGTCAAAATAAAAGTACTAACCTCTATTTTACAGGGACAGCTTGGAGAGCATCATGATTTCACATTGACATACTTTGGTCAAAATGAAGGAATATTGACCCTGTTTTGCAGGAAAAGATTAAACAACTCCAAAAAATTTACAGAGATATTCGCTTTAGCATGCATCCACTAATATCATTCCTCGAAACTAAACTTGAGTTATTTTATTTGTAGGATTGCTCCTGAAACCCGTCTTCGATCCAAAAAAGCCCGAGAGTCAACATTCGAGATGGCCGAGAATCCTAATCCTAACCTGGCTCCTATATCTCGGGAAGAGTTCGATGCGGTAAAAAATCAGATGACTGAGTTGACCATGTTGCTAAAGGAACATTTCAAGTTGAAATCAGGGCCACAACCCGAGGACCCACCAGGGCCATCATCTCAGGGAAACGGGATGACCCAAAAAAATCCTAAGATTGAGCAGCCAAAGCAAATCATTGTTATTCCAGAGGATGAAAGTGCGAGTAATTTCAGCAAGAAGATGAAACAGATGGAAGAGGCCATCAAAACCATGAAAGGGATTGGAACATACGGCAGTGTCAATTATAATGATTTGTGTATTTTTCCGGGAGCCAGATACCCCGAGAAGTTCAAAATCCCACAATTTGAAAAGTACAATGGGACGGGGGACCCCTACACCCACCTAAAGGTCTACATCGGAGAACTCGGGGCATATGCTGAGGACGAGTCATTAAGGATGCAGTTATTTCAAAAGAGTCTGACAGGGGAAGCTAGGACCTGGTACGCAAGGCTGGACAATACCAAAATTCACAATTGGGAGGAGTTGGCCCACACCTTTCTGACACAATACAGCTTCCAATCACAAATGGCCCCAAATCGGTACCGAATGACAAAAATTAAGAAGCAACCCAATGAATCCTTCAGAGATTATGCTGAACGGTGGAAAAGGATGGCTACCCAAGTAAACCCACCCATGAGTGAAACGGAGATGGTGATGACCTTTATTGATATCCAAGAGGCCCTTTATTATGAGAGGGTGATAGCTGGAATAGGGAAGCCTTTTGCAGAAATGATTAAACATGGGGAGATGGCTGAAATGGGATTAAAGTCGGAAAAGATCCGAGACTGCACGACTCTTAAGGCTGTTGCTGAATAGATCCAAAGCGAAAACTATGGCAGTACGTCCTGGAGACCACATAAGAGAAAAGAGGAGGATATGTCCCTGGTCTTGCAAGGGCTATCTAGGAATGCAGTGAGTAACCCTCCTATCCGCATGCAAAGGAGTGAGCCCCCGCGTCAACCAACTTTCAACAATCAAAAGTCTGAGGGGTGGAGGAAATTTGAAAACCACCGAGAGAGAGAATTCACACCGTTAGGGGATTCATTAGAACAAATCCTGGCTGTGTTGATAAATCAGAAGAAGATTACGGAGCTAGCACCACCATCTGACCCGAAAGGCAAGAAGCACGACCCGAGCAAAAAATGCGCCTATCATTCGGGGTCCCCGGGACATGACACCCAGGATTGTTGGTCACTGAAGGACAAAATACAGAACATGATTGATAGTGGAAAAATTGTGGTAGAACAGCCGGAGCCCCCAAACGTAAAGGCCAACCCTCTTCCAAAGCATAATGGGGGAGGTATAAATGTAGTTGAAACCAGCGGGGTGGAAGGTCCTTTGAAATTGAGGTATGTATCGATGAAGTGGTTACTATGACCAAGGCCCAAGAGGGCACGCGAAGTGAACCACTCAAGTTGCCTGGGGTAATCCAGGGTACCAAAAGGGAGCCTATCCGGTTGTTGGCTCCAAGACCCCTTATTATAACAGCCAGGTCACAATTGCCAATTACCAGTCTGAAGGCTGTTCCGTGGAACTACGGGGGAAAGTCAGAGGGGGAGGCCAGTTGTGCGTCAGTGGCCTCTAGGGGAAATCCTTTTTATTTACCAAGGCGAGTCCTTGAGAGCACGAAGAAAGAAAATGGGAGAATCTCGGAGGAGCAAGCCTTGGAGTTCTGGGAGAAAATGAATCACGGCGAGGCGAGGGTGGTTTAGGCACTGAAGGCGCAACCGCCCTTGACATCAATCTTAGACCTGGTATTGATGTCCAATGATCATCATCATGTATTAAGCAAAGTCCTGGAAGAGGCTCATGTCCCCAAATCAATTAGTACGGAGAGATTCGGCCATTTGGTGGGCCATCTGTTGGACAACAACGTGATCTCGTTCACCGACGACGACATCCCCGAGGAAGGGAGAGGTCACCGAAGGGCGTTGCACATTGCGGTCATCTCCTCTAGGTATGTGATGAACGGAGTACTAATTAATGGTGGATCAGCTCTGAATATTTGCCCGTATAGTACCTTGGAAAAAATGAGAATCAACCCCAAGCGCCTGCGGGCCAGCCAAATGGTAATGCGGGCTTTCGACGGATCTCGAAAGGACACAGTAGGGGAAATAGAGCTACCAGTGGAGATCGGACCTCTACTTTTGACATTTCCTTCCAGGTGCTAGATATCACTGCCAGTTACAACATGCTGCTAGGGAGGCCCTGGATTCATATGGCAGGGGCAGTCCCCTCCACCCTGCATCAGCAAATAAAATTTGTCGTTGACAGGAACTTGGTAACAATTGCCGCAGGGCCTGACTACCCTCTTCCCTTTGTGAAAAGCATGCCTGTAATCCATGTAGATGAATCAGTCGAACCAATCTGCTACCAGGCATTCGAAATTAGTACCCCTCAGTACCGGCAATTGGGAGCTCAGACTTTAAAGGCCTAAAATGTCTCCAGAGCTCACATTTGTTGCCCGGGAAATGATGGCGATGAACTTTCAGCTAGGGCAAGGACTGGGCAAGAACGGTTAAGGGATCACTGAGCCCATCCAGATACCAGTACAGTCGGGCAAGGCAAGGCTAGGATATTGCAGAGGTATAAGGCTGAAGAACTCATACAAAAAGATTCCCACTCGGATAACTGGAGTCCCAATCCCAAGAACCAACAATGAATACTCCCCGAAGACAGTCAAGCCTGCGTCTGAAACAGAGGATAAGGTGGAGGCTCCCCCAGCGGGAGGAATTCTTGCAAGAAATCATGGAGCAATTTGAGATAAAGTGCCATCTCCCGGGGCAGTCGGCGCCCAATGAGAAGGGAAAGGAGAAAATGTCTGAAGGCAAGCAGATCATGTCTTTCATCAATTGGGCTGGGTTAGAAGTTCCCGAGGAAAGTATGAATGAAAACCGAGGCCAAGTCACTGCAATCATTGAGGAGGTTCCAGATGCAGAGACCCCCTCCATCACTAGCTTTAAAACCGAAGTGATCCCCAATAATTGGACCATGCAGCCAGTAGTATCCAGAAAAGGGTAAATGCAGGAATGACAAGGAATCCTGTCCAATGGGGGGATCAAGGGGTTTTTAAGACGGGATTTTTGTTTTATGTATCTGCATGTCTATTTCATATTTTGTCATGATTATTGAAAAAGAAATTCGTGTACTTCATGTTTATATATATGACAAATATTTTTGTTTTATGTCAGGTGTACTGATTTGAATTATTCTAGCCTAACAAACGATTTTCCAAATTTGAAAGACGATTATGATTTTGATATATAACTCGATTTCGATTTGATGGGAATTGAGCAGGACGAAGCAGGTGATGACGACACTCTCGACGAAATCAAAGAGTGGGTCGAGGATAAACCCAAACCCAACCTCGACCAAACCATTACCATCAACATAGGAACCCCTGAAAATCCTAAAGAGCTAAAAATTGGGGCAGACCTGACCCCTAACCAGAAAGCAGAGGTAACTGAGCTTTTGAGTCGATATGAGGATGTGTTTGCTTGGTCATATGAAGACATGGTCGGGTTGTCCACGGATATTGTGGTACATCGATTGCCCATCAAGGAGGGTTTCAGGCCAGTTAAGCAGAAGCTGAGAAAATTAAAACCGGAGTGGAGCTTAAAGGTGAAGGAAGAGATAGTCAAGCAATTCAAGGCTGGAATCATCATGGTGTCCACTTACCCAGAATGGCCTTCCAATATAGTCCCAGTGGCGAAGCCCGGAGGAAAGGTGGGAGTCTGCGTTGACTATAGGGATCTGAACAAGGCCAGTCTCAAGGATAATTTTTCAGTGCCTTTCATACACATCTTGGTGGATAATACGGCTCAGTATGAAATGTATTCATTTGTCTATTGTTTCGCGGGATATCACCAGATAATTGTGGCGGAGGAGGACCAAGAAAAGACTGCATTCATCACCCCCTGGGGCACGTTTTGTTATAGACGACTTGCTTTCGGCCTCACAAATGCAGGAGCTACTTATCAGAAGGCAATGATGGCCCTATTCCATGACATAATGCATAAGGAGATAGAGGTTTACGTGGATGACATTATTGTGAAATCAAGGGTGAAATCTGACCATGTGACTCACCTCAAGAAGCTATTTGATCGACTCATGAAGTATAATTTGAAGCTCAATACAGCAAAGTGTGCCTTCGGAGTTTAGTCAGGCAAGCTCCTTGGGTTCTTGGTGAGCAATCGGGGCATTGAACTGGATCTGGCTAAGATCAAAGCCATTGTAGATATACCAGCACCTCGTACAGAGAAAGAGATAAGGGGATTCTTGGGGAGGATAAACTTCATCAGTCGGTTCATATCCCATCTGACAACCACCTGCGAACCGATCTTTAAACTGTTAAGGAAAGATGCCTCCCGAGAGTGGAACAGTCAATGCCAAAAGGCCTTTCAGACCATTAAGCGGCAATTAACAGAGGCGCCAGTGCTGGTACCTCCGAAGGACGGGATCCCTCTTTTCATGTATATATTTGTGAACGACATGGGGATGGGTTGTATACTGGGGCAGAAAAATGAATCAGGCAATGAGCATGCCATTTATTACCTCAGCAAGAGATTCAGCAGCTGTGAGCAGAATTACACACCAATCGAAAGAACGTGTTGCGCCTTGGCGTGGGCTGCTATGAGATTACAACATTACATGCATGGACACACCACCTACTTTATCTCTCGAATTGACCCCCTGAAATATATATTTGAGAGACCAATGTTGAATTGTTGATTGTCGAGGTGGCAGTTAGTCTTACAACAGTTTGACATCCTCTATGTTACCCAGAAGGCTGTAAAGAGGCAGGAGATTGCAGATCAATTATCAGAGATGCCGACATGAGGAACGGAGCCTTTAAAAACTTCTCTACCGGGTGAAGAAATATTGTGGGTCCAACATACGAGGTGTGATGACGAAGGGCAGTTTTGGAAAATGTATTTTGCCGGTGCCATGAATGCTGAAGGGGCTGGAGCTGGAGCGGTCCTGGTTTCCATTACAGGCGAGCAATACCCTGTTCTCACCAAATTATAGTTCAGTAACTCGAACAATACAACTGAATATGAAGGATGTATATTGGGGCTGAGATTCGCCCGCAATATGGGAGTGAAAAGATTAGCTGTGTTCAGAGACTCAGAGTTGGTAGTCAGACAGGCAACAGGGGTGTATGGCACTAAGGAGCTTCGGTTACTTTCGTACCACCGGTGTGTGATCCGATTGATGCAAGAATTTGAAGACATAGCCTTCCGACATATTCCCAGGGGGCGGAATGACTTTGCCGATGCATTAGCCACCCTGGCTTCGTTAGTCCACATACTCAAAAGCAAAGCCACTCCCCAGATTGAAATAACGGTACAGAATGCTCCTGCTTACGAAGAGCACATCGCAGAGTTATCAGAGGAAGTGGTTCACCTAAATCAGCCCTGGTATCATGACATTAGGAAATACTTAAGGGATAGATCTCTCCCCGACTAGGCGAACCGAACGGAAAGGCAAAGAATCCAGAAGATGGCAATGAAATTCTATTTAAGCGGAGATTCCCTGTATAAGAGGGATGTTGGCTTGGGATTGTTGCGATGTGTATATGAGACTCAAGCACAGAAAATCATGGGCGAAGTACACGGTGGGGTATGTGGGCCACATATGAGTGGACCGATGTTAGCCAAGAAGATTTTGAGAACGGGGCACTACTGGCTATCACTTAAGGCCGACTGTGATGATCATGTCAAGCGATGTTACCAATGCCAAGCACACGGTAATGTGATTCATGCACCTCCTAATGAACTGCATTGTATGACTTCCCCTTGGCCCTTCTCCATATGGGGTATGGATGTAATCGAACCCGTGGAGCCCAAAGCGAGCAATGGCCACCGGTTCATTTTTGTCATAATTGATTATTTCACTAAATGGGTGGAGGCAGCTTCTTTCCCCAAAGTAACACAGGAAATCATAGTCAATTTCATCAGGAACAATGTCATTTGCCGGTACAGACAGCCTGAAATCTTGGTTTTCGACAATGCCAAGAATTTGAACAATGCCCTTATGAAGGAGTTATGCGACCAATTCAAAATCAAGCACCTCAATTCTGTCATTTATAGGCCCAAAATGAATGGGGCCGTGGAGGCGGCGAATAAGAATATAAAGAGGATTATGGCGAGAATGTCTGCCAATCATCGGGGATGGCCAGATTTGCTGCCCCTCACACTGTTTGCATATCGGACATCAGTTCGTACAGCTACAGGGGCAACTCCTTACGCCTTGGTATATGTGATGGAGGCCGTTTTGCCAATTGAGATGGAGAGGGCATCCCTCTGAATTTTGCTCGATGCTCAGATTGACGAGGAGGATTGGATGCAAAGTCGGTACGACCAATTAGCCCTAATAGATGAAAGGAGGGTGGCTGCTATATTACACGATCAGTTGTATCAACAACGCATCTCTCGATTGTACGACAAAAAGATACGGTCCTGAAAGTTCAAAGAAAATGACTTAGTGCTAAAGAGGGTCATGCCTTGTCAAGATGAAGCAAGAGGGAAGTTTGCGCCAAATTGGGAAGGACACTTTGTGATCAAGAAAGTCCTATCGGGAGGGGCCCTCATCCTATAAGAAATGGATGGCAAGGTGTTTCCGTAGCCCCTAAATTCTAACTCAGTGAAACTGTTCTATGCTTAAAAAAAAAGAAAAAAAAAACTGTCTCTCTTCTCTGTCTCCCTTTGTAACTCAAACTACGTAGGACCTGATCTCCTGACTTTGTGGGAGTACATAGGCAGCCATCATGGCGCGGTCTGTTCTCTACAAAAGAATAAACATCGTCCCTGTACCAAACCCATTTCCAAAAAGCCCAGAAACCCTACTTTGATAAATACATTCCCGATCTTACCCAAAACCAGCCATATAATAAGCCCAAAAAAATCCAAGACTCACTCCGATGAAATCAGAAGGTCGTGCGGCAATATCGGTGGAATCCCAATCAAGACTTGAGAAAAGAAAGAAGGCAATATATCAAAATCATAATCTGCCAGATAAAATGATGATCCAATGGAGGGCGATGATACATGAAAAGGGAAAATGACTAAACCATAAATGTTTCTATATATATACAACACATTTTGATTACAAAGTCTATCTTTTAAATAATAATGATGAAACTAACATAGTCCGTGCTGGAAATAAAATAATCTACAGGTCAGAAACCAGCTAAAGCAGGATAGACAGAATAGCCGATGCTTCATAAACCTCAGGCTCACCCGCAATATGATGTCCCATCATGTCAATCCGAGCCAAAAGAGCAGCAGCACTACTAACAGTCGCAGAATGGGCCTTCATGATAACTCTGACCTGCTCAGTGATGATATCTCTGGCAGAAAGGGCAACATCCCGGGCTAGTACAGTAGCATCACGCTCAGCGTAGGCAGTATCCCTCTCAATCTCAGTAGCACTCAAGGCGGACCGGAGCCTTGTACCCTCAATCATTAGTCTCTGGATAATATTCGTCGAATCAGGGCAAAGGACATGTGTCGAAGTGGGAACGTCCTCAATATCAGATATGGGCGCTAATTCTGAAAACTCCGGGGGAATGACCGCATCTGAACTGGTCTCATCTGGGAAAAGTCCTCGAGAACCATCCAATACCCCAATCTGGTCAAAATCAGTAATATCAGAATATCCCCGCAACCATCGCAGATAATCGGGTGTCTGACCAGGGTGACTAACCCTAAACTCGGCCGAGACCCTGTGAGACCAAAGATCATATACCCTTAGCATCTGCCTCTCCGTCTGAATCGATATAAGAAATTAGTAGTCAGCTGCACCCGCAAAAAGATGAAGATCCTGCATCTGGTCAAATTGCCCCATGACAGCTAAGGGATGATAAGTCTTCACCCCCCTCAAACCAGGAAGAGGGAAGAAATCAAAAGGGGGCACATGAGTCAAGAAGCTCATGAAGGAGCAATAACCCGAATAGATCAGGAGATGGAAGGGCTCCTCAATGGCTGATAAGAACTCCCTCCATGAAACCGCATCAGTGCATCGCTGGGGGCGGAATGAGAACTGCATGGCCAAGCTGTGGCTGAAACAAAACCTGTGCCGACGGAACTGCCCGATAGGTCTGAAGTGGCTCATAAACCATACATATAACAAAGTGGTGCTTCCTCTGAATATTCGGCCAGGGAAGGAATGACAATACGAGGCCGACATGTAAGTCTCTGCAAGTATCATGGGAAGGATGGTATGATCCTCCTGAAGGGCCTGAACCGCTACAATGACCCGCATGTCCAGGAGGTCACTCTGGCAGGCATATATAGGACTGATATGACATAGGCCATCAGGACATCCACTCTCAAAGCGCCCCAGCGCTCCTCAAATACTGAAAAATCACTGGAGAATAAAGAGAAGCTATCCACCGAGCCAAATCTGTAAACCAAGAAGGGTAGAGGAACCAGGTGGCCCGAAGAGATCACAGATAGCAGAGTTGTTCTCCGCAAGCCTGTGAAAGTCAGGAACTGACGGCGCATATGGCCTGAGGTAACCCGTGCGTAGGGACCATCCACCGACAAGCCAGTGAAGCGAGCATACTCCTCAAGGGTGGGGGTCAGATATTCCAGCCCAAACCTGAACACATGCCTATCGGAATCCAACAACTGAGAATGCCGTCAACAAAATCTGGCGGCACCTGGAATGATAGAAGAGATGAGGAGTGTCCCAAAAGACCCTCTGCGATGATCCAGTCGGAGGGTAACAAACTATCTAGCCACGAACGGAGCCTGCCAATGATCCCTGAGGGGGTGCGAAGGCCCACGCGAACCACATCAAGTGACGACATCTGTAAAAACAATATCAAAAGACTGTACAGGGGTCAATTTCTTCATCCATGTATATAATGAATCATGCATCATACAGGTTATAATAGAATAAATCATCATAAGTAAAGGATTGTGCATAAAATAAAGATAATTCTGTGCATAATACATGAAGTGAGAAAAATTATAATAAAACGAGCAGGTTTGAATACAGGGGTCCTAGCCTATCTGAATCTAGTCGGTAAACTATATGCCATCAATAAAGGCATCATCCTTGAACTGATCTACATGACCTAAATCCCTGGGAATGGATGCCTCAGCATCAAAATTCAGGTCTGGGCAGGAAAAAGGCGAAGCTAGGGCATCAGATGAGCCGGGACCCGCACCAAAATCGAATCCATACGGGTCTGCAGCATAAGCTTCCTCTGGGTCCCGACCCAAGCTCCGAACAAAGGATGACAACTGATCTAGCCGCCGAGTCAGGGAGGCAATCTGATCTGAGTGGGTGGGGGCCCGAACACACTCCATCCAGTCTGTCATCATCACTGACCCGTGAACCAGGTCTCCAAGGAAGAAGGTCGCCCGGGTCTGAGGCCCAATAGTGCAGGGTTTCCACCAGACACTTAAGCTATCGCTCGTATGAGGGCCATCAGACAACATGTATCCGTCTTCCCCGGCCGTCAAGGCATCTGAAAGATGGGCATCCATGAGCCAAAATCTCCGTGGAGGAGGGGCAAAAGGGACACGGACCTCCCCGGAAATACATCTGATGGCACGCTCCCCCAAATACAGCTCTCATCCACCATAGGTCAGAAATGGAATACGGCGAGTGGACAAGGCAAACTCCTGATCCGTGGAAAAACCACCGGCAAAGCCAGCCGCCAAATGATCCGCAGTATAGGGAACCCAGGTCACGTCTGCTGACGAGATCAACTCCAACTGCAGTCGACAGTGGGCAAAGCTATCCGACACTGGGTCTCTTCAAGGGTACTGTGATGCCACCGACGACCCCTATGATAAGTCTCCGGACCGAGGGTAGTAACCGGCCGTAGCCATGGAAGCCGCTCATAAGCTCAGAACTGATAAACAAAGCAGAAGGGACATGAGTACCAGGAAATGGCAAAGGGATGAAAGAAATGAAAAATGGCACAAAGAAGGGGACTTACCAGCAGAAAAGGATAAAACCTTAGTCAGACATCTATCTGTCCCTCTGAGCGAAGGCGAAGACCGTGGAGGAAATAAGCAAATGTGAAGGAACCCCAATCATAGTCCCCGATCCGATCCACATCCCGGGTAGCTCCGACGATACTGAAATAGGTGGTCGAGGAGTTGTTCCCCAGAAAATAACCCCTCATGATAGTCAAGAATAAACGACGGAGCAGAAAGTCACGGGCATGTCGGTTTTCAGGGAATGGCTCAGAAAGGACCCCTCCAATAGCGTCCACTGCCAAAGCTCCGGAACGAATACTGCGGGCCTTAAAGACCTTATCCTGAGGAGAGTACCCCAACAAAGATCGAACGGCTGTGGGGGTGATATCTTGCTCCAAGGGAACACGGGGTCCAGAGAACTCCACCCCGGTGATATAACAACAGTCAAGAGGTGTCAACAGTAGCTCGCAATCTAGAAGATGTAGTGACTGGGTCTGGTGGAACCAGCGCTCAGATAATGCCAACATGTAGCCCCATAGACATCGGCGAGGGGCGATGGTAAAGAAGTGTCTGAAACCCTAAGAGTCTACCATCCCGCGGTAGTCAGGATGCAGCGCATGGTAGAGGGTATAAATGTTGAACCAGTTACCCCAAAGTTGGGTAAACTCAGGAACCTATGACAGCCACCAAACAGTCAATCATGGTAACCACACGGGTTTGAATGAATTTAAACAACGGATATACCTCGTTAGTCGCAAGATATGCTGATGGGTGTCTCCCAAGATCAGGACCAAGCAGATCCAATATCCTAGCATGGGCCCCTGGTAAGATCCGACGCATAGTGGGAGGGGCCGCTGTGCCAGAAGGACCCGCCTCTGCCTCAGCTGGGGCATCCTCACCGACATCAGGGTGGACTGGACGAATGACAGACTCCGTCAGTCTGCGGGAATGACGGGTCAGCACCAGAGCTGGAGCCGAGGTGACCGCTCTACGGCAACGGACCCCAGCAACCCGGGGCACCGTAAAACCGCTGGGAGCATCAGGATTTATAGCTGAAACGGCATCACGAAAAGGAGGTACATCCTTAGCTCGTTATCTTTCAAAAAGCTTAATGCATATTGCTTAATAATGATAGGGTAGCATAGCATGTATACCTATAATGATATGAGATTGAAAATGCAAAAATGAGTCCCTAAGGGTGCGCTAGATTTCCTGAAATTTTGACAGAGTTTCGTTTGTAAAATGGGCATCCCATGCACGATTAGGCATGTTTAACCAAATCAGACAACCAACAAATCCCAAATGCAAGTGAAAATGATGCGTCATTAGCATAAAATAACTAAAACAATAATATTTCCAAAATAATAAAGCGTGTCTACAAGACCCGTTATTTATGTATGCAGCGATCAACACAAATATCTTATATAGGCATAGATTGCTAAGTTAAAATATTCAAACAAGTAAATATATAGCCAAACAAAAACAAAAATCAAAGAAAAAGGAGTCAAAACATTACCCAAAGTGCGTAGACTGATTTAACCGGAGCAGATCTAGCAAAAAGAGTCCAAAGAGACGCTAAAGCCGGCTTGGGACGAGGAAAACCAAAAACGTGGGAGAGAAAAGAGTTGAAAAGTAACAGATCGCGGGGGGTCGCGATCTGAAATAGTGACCGATACCAACCGCAGATGCACCTGCGGCTGGTCTCGGTGGCCCCCAGCCTCCTCTTTTGTTACCCCGAACCAACATATAACTTGTTACAATTTAAGTACAAGATTATAAAACCTGACCAACCAAAAAACGACCCGTCAGAGACAATGCATGACCGTCCCAAAAAACGACCAGTTAAAGATGATACCTGACCAACCCAAAAACGACCCGTCAGAGATGATACCTGACCGTCCCAAAAAACGACCAGTCAGAGACGATACCTGAGACTCAAAAGTGACCCGTCAGAGACGATACCTGACCATCCCAAAACCCGTCAGAGACGATACCTGACCATCCCAAAAAACGACCCGTCAGAGACGATACCTGAGTGTCCCAAAAAACGACCCGTCAGAGACGATACCTGACCAACCCAAAAAATGACCCGTCAGAGGCGATACCTGACCGTTCCAAAATGACCCGTCAGAGACGATACCTGACCGTCCTAAAAATGACCTGTCAGAGACGATACCTGACCAACCCAAAAACGACCAGTCAGAGACGATACCTGACCAACTCAAAAAATGACCCGTCAGAGACGATACCTGACCGTCCCAAAAATGACCCGTCAGAGACGATACCTGACCAACCCAAAAACGAACCGTTAGAGACGATACCTGACCGTCCCAAAAAACGACCGTCAGAGACGATACCTGGCCGGCACAAAAATGACCCGTCGGAGACGAGACCCGAGCGATATTCATTCGTAACTTTGAACCGACCTCTACACGAATGTGTTGAATGTGACATTGTATCATCTTAATATGTGTGTGGCATCGTTAAATATGTACTGACATTTGAATGCATTGGGTGCCTACTTCTTTATCCTGTTCATTTCATATTTCATTCCATAAACATGATAAAGAGGGGCTGCTGTAGACACCCAAATTTTGTACTTGTGTACTAACCCTGACAGGAGGGCAAAATCGTCATTTGACCCGACATACGAAAAGGAAGGTGGACCCAAACACGAAGCCACCACAACGGCTTGCGGTCAAAGCTGTCAAACGAACAACGAGCATCGGGTCAGTTGAGGCAGGACACATAGCCGATCCAGTCAAAACCTAATCTGGTCGCCAAAGATGACGAATGACCACTATGCTTACAGCAGTCGGGGGGTCTTGCTCCTTGTAAGCCAGGCACAAAGAGCAATTCATAAATCAGGTAACAGCCTTCCAAAATAATACAGCAAAAATTGACGATTTAAGACTGCGTGACATAGAAATTGAGAAAAGCAAGCTGGGCAGCCGCAGGTGCACCTGCGGCCACCGACAAACGGGACACTTTCATGGCTCGAGGAGACAACCCGTCAGCCGAGGATTCGGCGCGGGCGGCTACCCTCAGTCACCTATACAACGCCATTTTTGATCTGCAGAATCAAGAAGAAGAAATTTTTCTTAAGAAATAGAGAGAGAAAGTGGCGAGACTAGAGAGAGAAGGGCTCGGATGGAGTTAGATTTAGTGAGAAATTACTTGTTGTTGCGCAAATAATTAGGTGTTCTTGTGTTGTTGCTCGAGTAGGGAAATATAAAGCGTTTATTGGCGTATTGCAAGGTGAAAAATGGTGTTTTTCTTTAAGTTTTAGCTTATGGTATTGTCATAATCTTTTGTTGTTGAGTTGTTTTGGATATAATATTTTGGTATATTATTGAGGATTCGTGGATTAGGGATTATTAGTGAGAGTTCTGTCGGAACGTAATTTCCTCCTAATGTCTTGATGACATCCGTACGGTGATATGTAGTTCATTGTGTTAATAGATAGTTCGTAGTATTGGGCTTGGGATTTTTTATTCGTGTAGTATAGTAACAAGTCTAGTATTGTTAAGCTTACTTTGGTATGGTCGTGCAGCGATTTGGGTGATTGTGAGCCTAGGAATGAGATCCCCGTGATCAAATTCCGAAGATGGACAAATTTTGGTAGATGTAATCATTGCAAGGGTCCATTTTGTACATATGTAAATATTGGGCCTGAAAGAGATATTGAACTGTGATCGGGTTTAAGGCCCCGTAATAGTAAAATATGTGACTGTGGGTGTTTGGGGATATTTAGACGGCTCACATACCCATGGATAGCCCCGACACGATTCTGAATGCTTGTTCTGATTCAGAGTCACACATGAGCCAGCGATTACGAAAACAAAATTTGAATGAGTTGGTACATCCATTTCAAATATACCAACTGGCTGCTCTGGTCAATTGGCTCATCATAAAATCGACCTTTCAAACCCCGTCGACACTTAAGCCCACCCTTTTCAAAATCACATCTTAAATCCAAAGGCTAAAATTGGAAAGGGCAAATAATATAAAAAACGAAACGACTTTCCCGGCGTCGACAGCTTTTTAAACTTTCTTTTTTCTTCGTATTGATGTTTACTGTGACGTCTTCGGGAGGGAGCAATAGGTGGAAGACCCGTATTGTTCACATAAAGAACCTAACTCATATTTAGCTTTATGTTTATCTTTTCGGGCTTGATTACCGAGTTTGAAATCAATACACATTTTTAATCCTGTTTTTTGAATTTGACTTATAATATCTCCATAAGTTAAATTATCATAATCAATAAATCCTAAATCTTTACATAGTTCTTCACGAATTTTATGAGCAAATAAATTAGGTAATTCATTATCAAATTTTTCCTTCCAAAAGGGTTTATACCATCTAAAATCACTTAAGGTTAGACAAGATAGATTACTCAATTGGTCATGGATCCTATCAGTAACATTACTAGGTGTTCCAATAAAATGTTTAATAATAGTATAAATCAATGTGTTAACTCCATTAGAAGGACCTAATCCTAGATCTATATGGAAAATAGGATTTCCTTCAAGAACAATCTGGACAGCATGAATTATACTATCTCTTGTATCTTCCGTGAGATGTTTTTCCCACCAAGATCTAAGGATACCAGTAAATCCACTGGTAAGTAACTCAACAATATCGGGTTGAATTAAAGTAGGATAATTAGTTAAGTAACTATTAGAGACCATAGACATGTGATTTAACTTATTTAGTAATTCATGTTCACTTAATCCATCAATTTTCCACTCATAAATTTTGTTAGCAGATACAGAAAATTGATTAGCTAGATTCCTTTTTTCAAACTGCAAGTTTGGATGGGTCGGTCTAGTATACCAATTTTTTGTCATACTGGTTGGATTGGGTGTTTTGAAAGTTAACTTTTTAAATTGGTTTTCTATCTCTTGTATAGTAGAAGTATCTAAATCACTGGTTTCTTGATCTTGACTCGTACTAGCACATTTATCAATAATAGTTGAAGTTTTAGTTCCACTTGACTTTGGTGTGTCTAATTTTTGAAATAATTTATCTAAAGTTTTAACTAGTTCAATATCTTTAGTAGGTAGACTAAAATTATATCTATTTTTAGGCAATTTAATTAAAGGTGAATCCTTAACTTCAGTGGGTTTGTGAATAGTATGTTCAAATTTTTCTTCGTTTTTATCTAACTGTTTTCCTAGGGTTGCTAAATACTGATTAGTAAAATTATTTTGTTTAATAATTTTCTTTTCATTAGTAAACTAGTAAGCCTTTATATATATATATATATATATATATATATATATATATATATATATATATATATATATATATATATATATACATATATATATGGTTTCACGTTTATTCAATGTAGCTCAGACTTAGCAGATGAGGAGAAAAAAGCTATATATTCAGAAGAGTCCTTTGTTCTTTATTTCCTTTATTTTATATATTGAGGACAATGTTTGTTTTAAGTTTGGGGGTGTGGGTAAATGTTGAAATAAAAATTTTAATTTTTAATTTTTTTTATTTTTAATTTTAGTTTAAATTTTAGAATTTTGTGGGTAAATTCACTGCAAATCCTCACGATACACAACTCGTCCACTTAGGGTAACCTTAGGGTTTAAAGGCTTATTGCACTTGCTAAGTGCAATCGTATTTCCTACGAAAGTAGGATAACTTAGTTTTTAGGTAGAGTCTCTTGGGTAATGAATTAATTGAATTAAATTTTTGGTTTTTATTTAATAACTTTTGAAAACTTGATAAATTTTTGTTAGTTTGAATTTTGGCTATTTATTAGTTATTATTTTATTTGAGATCCTTTATTTTTATGTACATGTACATTTGTTTGAGCTAATTTTAACTTAAGTGAAGTTTATTTGGTTAAATGCTCATGATAAATATTTTTGAATTCTATATTTTTATTTTATGGTAACTCGAAGCGAAATTATGGTAAAATATAATTTCGGAAGGATGATTTAGGTAATTTTTTTGGGATTAATAAAATTAATTTATCTTATGGAGAAAAATAGTTAAGAAAGATATGTGGTGAAGCGAGATTGAGCGTAAAACGCACTCGCTGGTGAGACGGAGCATAAAATGCACTCACCGAGATTGAAAAAAAAAAAGAGGGAAAAGAAAAAAAAATGGGATGGGGCATAAAATGCACCCATTTAATTGAAGAAAAAAAATGCTTAAAAGAAATTAATAATACTAGTGGTGATTAAAAGATTAAAAACTTTTTGATCCCCTAATTTATATTTGCATGTATTAGTTTTGAGTGATGTGCAAAATAAAAATATATGGTTTTACTGTATATATTTTGTGATATCTTTTATGAGACATTTAATTATGTGAGCGGATCTAAGTTTTTTCTCACTAGTTTGATACATTTGAATTCATACACACACGAAGGGTCTTAAGTAGAATAAGATTAATAAATATGTTAAATTTTTTGATATTGCATTAGTTTGAAATTTTCTTTAAGTTGAAATTTAAAAATATTTAAGGCTAAAGTTGAAATTCATATTGATTCATTACTTGAGTTGTTGAGTTAGTAGAGTCTTAGTTTTTATTTTTGTTTTACTTGAAAGCAAAACAAATAGTTAAGTTTGGGTGTATTTGATATGTGGTTTTTATACCTATTTATTAAATATTTTAAAGCTTAGGTATTTGTTAGAAAAAGCATTTTATTGATTTAAGGTAATTTAGTTAATTTTATGTGTTTTTCTTATTTTTAGTATTTTTATATTATTTTTAATTAATTTATATTTTATTTTGTAGAAAATTAAACCTTGGTAGCAATCTTATAAATTTGCAATAAAAGGAATGACAAAGTGGTAATTAATCAAGCTGAGTGGCAATTCGGTAAATAATGTGAAGTTGGCTGACCGGTGGCATTTTCGTAAAATTCAGCAAAAGGTTGTGCGCCATACGCGCATGGTATGGATGGAATCAGCAGTCACCAAACGACGTCGCATGAAGAGTAAGAGTAGCAGTCGTCCGCGCCATGCGTGGAAGGCGTTAAGAATGAGCAGAACGGCGTCGTGTTTGTGAGCTGCTGAAGAAGGACGTAGGGGCCAAGCACGAATTGCGGTTTAAGTGAGCCGCCAACTGTCATAGCGCGTTACACTATGTTTGGCCGACACAAAAATTGCTATATAATCGGATTTTCAGCCTTTTTGAGTTTTAATTGGATTTTTTTTCACTACTACTTGGGATTATTTTTATACTCTTATAAATACACTATGAGACTCTTTTTATCGACACATTAACATACATTAGAAAATATTAATACAGTTTTAAAGCAGGATATTATATTAAAGTAGTTTATGAGTAGAAATTAGGAGCAAATATTCAACACGAAGGATTAAATAAAAGAAGGTGGAGCTTGGGAATTAAATATTGTGATCTAAGTGATAGACGGATATCAAAACATATAATTGATTCTTTTCTTTTACTTTTATTTTTATAATTTTGAGATGTTAAATTATTTGTGATTAATTAATTAGTTAGTTATGAACTAATTTTATTTGAGATTGTAATTGAACCCAATGTATAGTTTAAATTAATTTATTTTCTTTTTTTAATTAAATTGATTATAATTGAATTGTTTATCATATTCTGTGTGTTCAAGTATTTAATTATTTACATTAATTAATGTGATAATCTATATGAAGTTGGCGAATGAATTATAGTGTTTAGACCTAATTAATTATTTGCGTTAAAGTTGAAATTCATATTGATTCATTACTTGAGTTGTTGAGTTAGTAGAGTCTTCGTTTTTATTTTTGTTTTGCTTGAAGGCAAAACAAATAGTCAAGTTTGGGTGTATTTTATATGGGGTTTCTACACCTATTTATTAAATATTTTAAAGCTTAGGTATTTGTTAGAAAAAGCATTTTAATTGATTTTAGGTAATTTAGTTAATTTTATGTGTTTTTCTTATTTTTAGTATTTTAATATTATTTTTAATTAATTTATATTTTATTTTGTAGAAAATTAAACCTTGGAGGCAATCTTATAAATTTGCAATAAAAGGAATGACAAAGTGGTAATTAATCAGGCTGAGTGGCAATTCGGTAAATAATGTGAAGTTGGCTGACCGGTGGCATTTTCGTAAAATTCAGCAAAAGGCCGTGCGCCATACGCGCATGGTATGGATGGAATCAGCAGTGACAAAACGACGTCGCATGAAGAGTAAGAGTAGCAGTCGTCCGCGCCATGCGTGGAAGGCGTTAAGAATGAGCAGAACGACGTCGTGTTTGTGAGCTGCTGAAGAAGGACGTAGGGGCCATGCACGCATTGCAGTTTAAGTGAGCCGCCAACTGTCATAGCGCGTTACACTATGTTTGGCCGACGCAAAAATTGCTATAGAATCGGATTTTCAGCCTTTTTGAGTTTTAATTGGATTTTTTTTCACTACTGCTTGGGATTATTATTATACTCTTATAAATGCACTATGAGACTCTTTTTATCGACACAGTAACATACATTAGAAAATATTAATACAGTTTTAAAGCAGGATATTATCTTAAAGTAGTTTATGAGTAGAAATTAGGAGCAAATATTCAACACGAAGGATTAAATAAAAGAAGGTGGAGCTTGGGAATTAAATATTGTGATCTAAGTGATAGACGGATATCAAAACATATAATTGATTCTTTTCTTTTACTTTTATTTTTATAATTTTGAGATGTTAAATTATTTGTGATTAATTAATTAGTTAGTTATGAACTAATTTTATTTGAGATTGTAATTGAACCCAATGTATAGTTTAAATTAATTTATTTTCTTTTTTAGTTAAATTGATTATAATTGAATTGTTTATCATATTCTGTGTGCTCAAGTATTTAATTATTTACATTAATTAATGTGATAATCTATATGAAGTTGACGAATGAATTATAGTGTTTAGACCTAATTAATTATTTGCGTTAAAGTTGAAATTCATATTGATTCATTACTTGAGTTGTTGAGTTAGTAGAGTCTTAGTTTTTATTTTTGTTTTGCTTGAAGGCAAAACAAATAGTTAAGTTTGGGTGTATTTGATATGGGGTTTCTATAGCTATTTATTAAATATTTTAAAGCTGGGGTATTTGTTAGAAAAAACATTTTAATTGATTTTAGGTAATTTAGTTAATTTTATGTGTTTTTCTTATTTGTAGTATTTTTATATTATTTTTAATTAATTTATATTTTATTTTGTAGAAAATTAAACCTTGGTGGCAATCTTATAAATTTGCAATAAAAGGAATGACAAAGTGGTAATTAATCAGGCTGAGTGGCAATTCGGTAAATAATGTGAAGTTGGCTGACCGGTAGCATTTTCGTAAAATTCAGCAAAAGGTCGTGCGCCATACGCGCATGGTATGGATGGAATGAGCAGTGACCAAACGACGTCGCGTGAAGAGTAAAAGTAGCAGTCGTCCGCGCCATGCGTGGAAGGCGTTAAGAATGAGCAGAACGGCGTCGTGTTTGTGAGCTGCTGAAGAAGGACGTAGGGGCCATGCACGCATTGCAGTTTAAGTGAGCCGCCAACTGTCATAGCGCGTTACACTATGTTTGTCCGACGCAAAAATTGCTATGGAATCGGATTTTCAGCCTTTTTGAGTTTTAATTGGATTTTTTTTCACTACTGCTTGGGATTATTATTATACTCTTATAAATACACTATGAGACTCTTTTTATCGACACAGTAACATACATTAGAAAATATTAATACAGTTTTAAAGCAGGATATTATATTAAAGTAGTTTATGAGTAGAAATTAGGAGCAAATATTCAACACGAAAGATTAAATAAAAATAGGTGGAGCTTGGGAATTAAATATTGTGATCTAAGTGATAGACGGATATCAAAACATATAATTGATTCTTTTCTTTTACTTTTATTTTTATAATTTTGAGATGTTAAATTATTTGTGATTAATTAATTAGTTAGTTATGAACTAATTTTATTTGAGATTGTAATTGAACCTAATGTATAGTTTAAATTAAATTTTTTTTTTTTAATTAAATTGATTATAATTGAATTGTTTTTCATATTCTGTGTGTTCAAGTATTTAATTATTTACATTAATTAATGTGATAATCTATATGAAGTTTGCGAATGAATTATAGTGTTTAGACCTAATTAATTATTTGCGTTAAAGTTGAAATTCATATTGATTCATTACTTGAGTTGTTGAGTTAGTAGAGTCTTCGTTTTTATTTTTGTTTTGCTTGAAGGCAAAACAAATAGTTAAGTTTGGGTGTATTTGATATGGGGTTTTTATACCTATTTATTAAATATTTTAAAGCTTAGGTATTTGTTAGAAAAAGCATTTTAATTGATTTTAGGTAATTTAGTTAATTTTATGTGTTTTTCTTATTTTTAGTATTTTTATATTATTTTTAATTAATTTATATTTTATTTTGTAGAAAATTAAACCTTGGTGGCAATCTTATAAATTTGCAATAAAAGGAATGACAAAGTGGTAATTAATCAGGCTGAGTGGCAATTCGGTAAATAATGTGAAGTTGGCTGACCGGTGGCATTTTCGTAAAATTCAGCAAAAGGTTGTGCGCCATACGCGCATGGTATGGATGGAATCAGCAGTGACCAAACGACGTCGCGTGAAGAGTAAGAGTAGCAGTCGTCTGCGCCATGCGTGGAAGGCGTTAGGAATGAGCAGAACGACGTCGTGTTTGTGAGCTGCTGAAGAAGGACGTAGGGGCCATGCACGCATTGCAGTTTAAGTGAGCCGCCAACTGTCATAGCGCGTTACACTATGTTTGGCCGACGCAAAAATTGCTATAGAATCGGATTTTCAGCCTTTTTGAGTTTTAATTGGATTTTTTTTCACTACTGCTTGGGATTATTATTATACTCTTATAAATACACTATGAGACTCTTTTTATCGACACAGTAACATACATTAGAAAATATTAATACAGTTTTAAAGCAGGATATTATATTAAAGTAGTTTATGAGTAGAAATTAGGAGCAAATATTCAACACGAAGGATTAAATAAAAGAAGGTGGAGCTTGGGAATTAAATATTGTGATCTAAGTGATAGACGGATATCAAAACATATAATTGATTCTTTTCTTTTACTTTTATTTTTATAATTTTGAGATGTTAAATTATTTGTGATTAATTAATTAGTTAGTTATGAACTAATTTTATTTGAGATTGTAATTGAACCCAATGTATAGTTTAAATTAATTTATTTTCTTTTTTTAATTAAATTGATTATAATTGAATTGTTTATCATATTCTGTGTGTTCAAGTATTTAATTATTTACATTAATTAATGTGATAATCTATATGAAGTTGGCGAATGAATTATAGTGTTTAGACCTAATTAATTATTTGCGTTAAAGTTGAAATTCATATTGATTCATTACTTGAGTTGTTGAGTTAGTAGAGTCTTCGTTTTTATTTTTGTTTTGCTTGAAGGCAAAACAAATAGTTAAGTTTGGGTGTATTTGATATGGGGTTTTTATACCTATTTATTAAATATTTTAAAGCTTAGGTATTTGTTAGAAAAAACATTTTAATTGATTTTAGGTAATTTAGTTAATTTTATGTGTTTTTCTTATTTTTAGTATTTTAATATTATTTTTAATTAATTTATATTTTATTTTGTAGAAAATTAAACCTTGGAGGCAATCTTATAAATTTGCAATAAAAGGAATGACAAAGTGGTAATTAATCAGGCTGAGTGGCAATTCGGTAAATAATGTGAAGTTGGCTGACCGGTGGCATTTTCGTAAAATTCAGCAAAAGGCCGTGCGCCATACGCGCATGGTATGGATGGAATCAGCAGTGACAAAACGACGTCGCATGAAGAGTAAGAGTAGCAGTCGTCCGCGCCATGCGTGGAAGGCGTTAAGAATGAGCAGAACGACGTCGTGTTTGTGAGCTGCTGAAGAAGGACGTAGGGGCCATGCACGCATTGCAGTTTAAGTGAGCCGCCAACTGTCATAGCGCGTTACACTATGTTTGGCCGACGCAAAAATTGCTATAGAATCGGATTTTCAGCCTTTTTGAGTTTTAATTGGATTTTTTTTCACTACTGCTTTGGATTATTATTATACTCTTATAAATGCACTATGAGACTCTTTTTATCGACACAGTAACATACATTAGAAAATATTAATACAGTTTTAAAGCAGGATATTATATTAAAGTAGTTTATGAGTAGAAATTAGGAGCAAATATTCAACACGAAGGATTAAATAAAAGAAGGTGGAGCTTGGGAATTAAATATTGTGATCTAAGTGATAGACAGATATCAAAACATATAATTGATTCTTTTCTTTTACTTTTATTTTTATAATTTTGAGATGTTAAATTATTTGTGATTAATTAATTAGTTAGTTATGAACTAATTTTATTTGAGATTGTAATTGAACCCAATGTATAGTTTAAATTAATTTATTTTCTTTTTTAGTTAAATTGATTATAATTGAATTGTTTATCATATTCTGTGTGTTCAAGTATTTAATTATTTACATTAATTAATGTGATAATCTATATGAAGTTGACGAATGAATTATATTGTTTAGACCTAATTAATTATTTACGTTAATGTATTGATTAATTGTGTGTAATTAATGAGATAATTTATATGAAATTGAGATATGAATTATAAATTTAGATCTGAATATGATGACATATGTTTGTATTTTCTGCGTTGATAGAATTCATAATTCGTGTATATGATAGAGATATACCTATATGTCATATGTAACGTTAAGACAATATGTGCTTTAAATCTTTTTTTAATTGTAATTCACATAGAGATTTAGTGTGTTAGTTAATTAGGGTGATTTCTTTAATTCTGTTGCCTTTGTGTCGGATTTAAAGGAAATTGTTTATGTGATCATCGAAAGGTGCATATAAATACTATAAAGAATTCTCAGTTAATAATTTAATATAATTAATTAATTAAAAAGAGAGTGAAGAGATTTAAATGAAACATTAAAAAAATTGTGATCTTAAATATTTTTATTCTAATTTAATTCTTTTCATTAGTTCAATTTAGTTGTTAATTTTAATTAGTTTTAGTTTATTAATTAAATTACGATTGTTTAAATAAAATTAAGTTGATATAAAATTATTGTTTGGTAATTATTATTATTTAATTATCTGTGGGTTCGATACTCTACTTTATCATTTTATTATTTGTTGAGCGCGTATACTTGCATGCATATTGGTGTGCTGTCGCAGACACCCAAAAATAAAATCTTACTTTGGAAAATAAGTTTATAGTAGTGCAAGTAACAGTCGATTCCATAGAGAATGATTAATTTACTTTTATGTTTTGCAAACCAAAATTGGGGGGGTTTTAATTAAAGAAATAAAATTAACTAAAATAAATATGCAAGAAATAAATAAGAAGAAAAAGACTTGGTTTAAGTCAACATCCACCATCAAGAATTTACAATTGATCACTGATGCAAGAATAACTCAATCCATATTTTGAACATTCATCGTAGAAATAACTACTCGTAGGTGGAATAATTTTTCTCATCTCTCCTTAATTTTATATAAGTAGAGCCACTTGGTCTAAATACCCTTACTACTAAACAACATCCGGCACTTGCTAAAGATTTAATTTAATAGCAGCTTTAAGAATTAGAGAGATCGTTGAACTAAACAACACAAGCCACTTGTTTGCATTTAATTTAGATGAATATTCTTCCTAAGTTAAAATAATCTTTTGATCTGCAAAACAATTATTAAACTTAGTTATTTCACAAATAGCAGTAGATTAATATGAATAATAAACTAGTAGTACTCCTAGCAATTAAACAAACCAATCATAAAATTAAGCACAGAAAAATATTCAATACTCAAAATATAAATTGAACAATTAAAATAGATTAGATCTCACAGTGTATAAATCTTGATGACTTCAATCACTTAAACCAAGAAAAATAATTTAGCTACTCATAGTTGTAGAGAACACTAAAGAATCGAAGAGAGAATTTTTCTAATGAAGAGCTGTATATTACATTGTGTTCAAGTCCTCTATTTATAGACTACAAAAACCTCATACCCTAATAGGAATTACACTTTTCAAACAATAATAGGATTTAAAATATAAAATAAAATAATTATAAAATTCCTATTTATTTTTCCTATTCCAAATTTCTTTTGGTATTTATTTATTTGCTACTTTGCTGCGTTTGGAAACCACATGGAGAAAAAAAACAAAATCTTCCAAACAATTATACAACTGCCACATGTGAGAGAGAAATGAATCTACCCCCACTGCCACGCGCACGCGCCCGTGTCATGCAACCAAACAATTCTCCTCCCGCGCATTGCGCGCGAGCTGCTTTTGCCTTTCCCCAGCCCAAAACGATGTCGTTGCTCGGTTGCTGCTAATTTCTTTTACGCCGTGCGCATTGCGCGGGCGCCTTTTGCTGGAATTTACCAAACTACCATCCATTTTAATTAATTCCTACAAAAATAAATATAAATTGAATAAAAATAATATAAAAATACTAAAACTAATAATAATGCATAAAATTAAATAAATTACCTAAAATACTAAAAATACTTAAAAAACCATAAATAATTAAGTATAAAATACCTAATAAATAGATATAAAACCTACTTATCACATATATTCATATAGAAAATACCCAACACAGCCCAAGTTGCTAAAGTGTGTTACTTTGTTTACAACTGAGTCAGAATACATTACCGCTACAGGCAAACAAATGTGATGGTTAAAACGATTTCTCCAAAATTAGGTTTAACACATGATGAATATGTAGTTTATTGAGATAGTCAGAGTGCAATTGGCTTGACAAAGAACACCACTTTTCATAATCGTACCAAACACATTAATGTTCATTATCACTGGCTTCAAGAAGTAATGGAAAAAGGAATTCATGAAAGTGATGAAAGTTCACACCGATGAAAACTGCTAAGACATGTTGACAAAGGTTATGACTCGCGATAAACTTGAGGTTTGCAAGGAGTTGGTCATAATAGACTCCAAGTGATGGGGTCACAGTGGAAGCCCCCTCTCATGGATTTTGAGGGGAAGATTGTTGGGTTTGTGGGTCTAAACCCATGAGATTATCCAATTAAAATTAAAAATTCTTAATATGGCAGCCTAGCGAGTCCTTCCAAAACCAAAGTGGAATCTAATTTATAAGTCATTGGGACTTTTGAATAAGGTAAGGAACCTGACTTGGTAATTCCAAAACAAAGATGGAATTGGAGATACATCCGTGTGGAGGCTGAATAAAAGATGGATTCTTGAGGTATCCTAAATCAAGTTGGACTTAGAGTTGATCATATATTGGGTATATATATAGCTTATGCGTGTGGCGTGAATGTGCAAGAGAAATTCTATAATCAATGTGTACAAAGCTATAACGAAGAGGAACATGGTGTTCAGCCGGAAGAAAACAAGGGAGAAAATTTAGAGGTTACGTGAAAGTTTATTCACAGGTATCGTCATTTATTCAGATCAATTAATTGCTTGAAAATTTTAATTAATTTGGAGGATTTTGGTTGGTGAGATCATTTGAGTTTTCACTCAAATTAAAGCATTTTCTTATATTTTTTCAATTTTGTAATATTTTTGAGTTTTTTGTATTAAAACTTGGAAGGACTATTTGTACTTACAGTTGATTATAGTAGAATTTTTCAGAGCTCAACCCGTGGTTTTTACCTTTTAGTTTAAGAGGTTTTTCATATAAATTTGGTATCTTGTGTTTAGCTTATTTTTGTGCTATTATTTTTTGCAATTTTTTATTATTTGGTGGAATTACATTATTTATTTGTCGTGGTTTGTTATTTAAGTTATTAGAAACGGTTTTAGTTAGATGTTTTTTCCTAACATATCGAATATGCTATCAAAGTCAACTTATTTGATTTCAAAATTTTTAATATATTTGTTTAATTATTAATCTTAAAATTAATCAATTTAACCATAAAAGTCAATTAAAACAAACAAAATCGGACCGAGGGAATAGTATAAAATGAGTATGAACCGAGAATCTATAATGTCCATTATTTATATCTCAAAAAATTGTTACAATAATAACATAATGGATTTAATCTATGGACAAATATGCAAGCATATACTTTCATGCTGAGTTATATACCATTGAGATTCTTTAATATCGTGCGAAAATAGTTGACATTTGCAAACGATGTAATTTATTTGATGATAAATAAAAAGGAATTTTGAAAATTTGAGTGAGGCTAAGTTGGAGGAGTTACTTTCCAAATAACAAAAACAAAAGAAATGTCTAGAGGGCAAGAGTTAGAGTCTAAAAGAGGAAACTGATCGCTTAATTATCACACTTATTTTTCACAATTTTGTTATCATGACAATACTAAAATTAAATGTAGCTACAAGTATAATCTTAATTTTGAAAATAAGACTTAACTAATAGAGATACTCAGCTTCTTAGACTTGGTCTTCCATATCAGATTGTATAATTCAAATGTATTTAGCTGTCACCCATAGTTATAGGGATTAGTTTGCAACTGTCCTACTTTGTAGGATATTCAATCTTCCTTGCTTATCTTATTATGTATTTATATGGTTGTTCAATCAATACGAAACATAAGCTTTTACAAGTTCTATCATGGTATCAGAGCAAAAGCAGAGATAACAAATTTTAATTTTTTTTTTTTTATTGAACAACCATGTCCACCTCTTCCTCTTCTATTCTCAACACCAATGACTCCCACAACTCCCTAATAAGCATTAATGTTGCTGCTCAAACCCCACTCAAACTCACCTCCACCAACTACCTCTCATGGAAACTGCAATTTCACACTCTTCTCATTGGCTATGACCTCTTAGGCTATATTGATGGCTCCAAGCCATGTCCTTCTGCCACACTCACACAACCTGACACACAAAATGACACACCCCCATCCAACCCTGCTCACACTCTCTGGATTCGACAGGATCAACTAATATTGAATGCAATCATTGGCTCCCTCTCCCACACTATCATACCATTTATTGCACAAGCCAAGACATCCCGCGAAGCCTGGACTATTCTGGCCACCACCTACGCAAACCCTTCCCGTGGCCGCATTAAACAAGCCAAAAGCCAACTCAAGATGATCACCAAAGGCTCTGACAGTGTCACACAGTTCCTGCAATCCATCAAGGCAAAGGCTGATGAACTTGCCCTTCTTGGAGCACCAGTAGATACCGAAGATCTCACCGACAAGATACTTGATGGCCTTGGCGATGAATACAAAGAACTGACCCGTGCAGTCCAAGCCAGAGACACGCCTATCACCTTTGATGAACTTCATGAAAAGTTACTCAATTTTGAGGCTTCGGTGTTCACAGCGAAACCTGACCCACTTCACTTTCCTGCTACTGCTAACCCCACGAGTAGAAACCCGGCATCATGGCGCTCCCCTGCTCCTTCAGGCAACCACCATCATACATGGCGCTCCTCCAACATTCACCAAAATAGGTTTACTACTACACAACCTAGTGGGCAAATCACACCTCAAGGTAATCGCCCATCTCGGCCCTACTTGGGTTATTGCCAAATATGCAGGATACAAGGACATACAGCAAAACGGTGTCCCTCCTTTCGCCTAGTTACAATCCACACATCCAACAGTCCTTCCCCTACTTCGACTAATCACTCTGCCACCCCATGGCAACCAAGGGCTCATTATGCTTCAAATACTCCCGGCCCTACGTCTTGGCTCTTGGACAGTGGAGCGTCTCACCATGTTACGGCTGATCTACACAATCTTTCCATGCATACTCCGTACAATGGCTCGGATGACATTATGATTGGTGATGGCACGGGTCTCTCTATTACTCATACTGGTTCTTCCTCACTCCACACAACTAGTAACACTTTTCAATTGAACAATGTCCTATATGTTCCTGCTATGAAAAAGAATCTAATTTCCATTTCTCAATTTTGTACCTCCAATAATGTCTCCATTGAATTCTTACCAACTGCTTTTCTTGTAAAGGACATTCAGACGGGGGTCACACTACTGAAGGGCAACACTAAAGATGGTATCTATGAGTGGCCGGTATCTCCACCCTTGCTTGCTTTTTCCAGTATCAAAACAACTTTGTCCGCGTGGCATCAAAGATTAGGACACCCAGCTTTTCACATTCTGCATCAGATTGTTTCAAAAAATAATCTAGATTTATCTTCTTCTTTATCCAATAATTTTTCATGTAATGCTTGTCTAAGTAATAAAAGTCACAAATTCTCATTCTCTCAATCCACACTTGTCTCTTCTCAACCCCTTGAAACTATCTTTTCTGATGTTTGGACATCTCCAATTATATCAACTACTGGATTTAAATACTATGTTATTTTTGTGGATCATTTCAGCAGATATATTTGGTTATACCCTCTCAAACACAAATCAGAAGTCAAAGACATTTTTATTAGATTTAAAGCCATTGTTGAAAAACACTTTGATAAACCCATTAAAACACTTTACTCTGACAATGGTGGTGAATATATTGCACTTGCCCATTTTCTTTCAACAAATGGTATTTCTCATCTCACTACGCCACCTCACACACCTGAACACAATGGTTTTTCTAAACAACGACATCGTCATATTGTAGAAACTGGATTAGCATTACTCTCTCATGCCTCTCTTCCTTTAAGTTATTGGACTTATGCCTTCGCCACTGCAGTTTATTTAATAAATCGCATGCCAACTCCTACACTAAATCTTTCCTCTCCTTATGAAATAATTTTTTACAACAACTCCTAATTACTCAAAACTCAAAATTTTTGGCTGTTTATGCTATCCCTGGCTTAGACCATATACAACCAACAAATTAGACCCTCGATCCAAACCATGTGTCTTTCTTGGATACTCTCTACGTCAGCGTGCCTACTACTGCCTTGATCCATCCACTTCCAAAATATATGTCTCTCGGCATGTTCGCTTTGTTGAGTCTATTTTCCCCTTCCATAATCTCTCTGTTTCCTCCTCTTGTCCTCAATCAACTTTCATTGATACTTGGATTCCACCACCAATTACACTTCCCACCTTGCCTTTGGTACCGCCACTCAATCAGTCATCTGCAGTAGCCGCTCAACAGCAATCCCCCAGTGCAGCTTCACCACCAACTCTCCCACCACCATCATGTGAACCTTCCGCTACCAACAATTCCCTCCAACCATCACCACCTATAAGTCCACCTGCGCCTCCGCCACAACCCACCCACACCATGACTACTCGGGCCAAAAACAATATACGCAAACCCATCGCCAAAATGAATCTTCATACCCAATTAATCACAGGTGATGATCATGAACCATCAACAGTGACCCACGCTCTCAAAGGTCTTAAGTGGCGTCGTGCCATGTCTGATGAGTATGATGCTTTAGTAAAGAATGGCACCTGGACTCTAGTTCCACCGGATACAATTCAAAATCTAGTTGGATGTAAGTGGGTTTTTCGAACTAAACGCAAATTTGATGGTTTTGTTGACAGGTTCAAAGCCCGATTGGGTGCAAAAGGCTTCCATCAACGTCCTGACATCGACTACCACGACACTTTCAGTCCGGTTATCAAACCTCCTACCGTCCGAATTGTTCTCAGTATAGCAATTAGCCATGGTTGGTCCTTAAGACAACTTGATGTAAACAATGCTTTTCTTCAAGGACATCTCTCAGAGAATGTATACATGTCACAGCCACCGGGATTTGTTGATAATGACAATCCCACTCATGTCTGCAAACTCCACAAAGCAATATATGGCCTGAAACAAGCCCCTCGGGCGTGGTATCATAAACTCAGAACATTTCTTCTTCAATTTGGTTTTCAGAATTCATATGTTGATACTTCACTGTTTGTTTTTCATGCTGATGGTCACACCATGTATCTTCTTGTATATGTTGATGATTTAATTCTCACAGGAGACAATGATACCAAAATTACTGACTTTATTGCCCTTCTAGCTCAGCGATTTTCCATCAAAGACCTTGGCTTATTAACTTACTTTCTGGGTGCCGAAGTTATCCCAAATAAACATGGTGTGTTACTCTCCCAAAGGCGATATATTATGGATCTCCGCAATCAAACCAAGATGCAAGATGCCAAGCCTGTTCTTACTCCAATGCCAACCAGTCCCACTCTCATGTTAACCTCCGGTTCTTCTTTGTCTGATCCAACTGAGTATCGTCATGTAGTTGGGAGCCTCCAATATTTGCTAATCACAAGACCAGATATTGCCTTTGCTGTCAACAAATTGTCCCAATATATGCAATGCCCAACCACTGAACATTGGTCCTTTGTCAAACGACTCCTAGGTTATCTTGTTGGCACCATTAATGATGGTTTACAAATTCACAAAGATTCTACTCTTAGTTTGCATGCTTTCTCGGACGCAACTCTCAGTCTACAAGCTTTCTCTGATGCTGATTGGGCAGGGGACAAAGACACATTTTCCTCAACCAGTGCTTATGTTGTGTATCTTGGAAAAAATCTAATCTCCTGGAGTTCTAAAAAGCAACGAACTGTTGCTCGCTCCTCCACTGAGGCAGAGTATCGCTCAGTTGCAAATACAGCTGCTGAACTTAATTTCATTTGTTATCTCTTGACTGATCTTGGTATTTCACTTTCCTACTGTCCAGTCATTTACTGTGACAATATAGGTGCAACTCAGTTATGTTCCAATCCAATTTTTCATTCCCGCATGAAGCATGTTGCAATTGATTTTCATTTTATCCGGGATCAAGTACAAAATGGTGCTCTTCGTGTCGCACATGTCTCTTCTGAAGATCAGCTTGCTGATGCTCTCACCAAGCCACTTCCGCGCCAACGCTTTCTTCATCTTAAACACAAGATTGGACTCCTCTCCCGACCTCCATCTTGAGGGGGCATAATAGAGATACTCAGCTTCTTAGACTTGGTCTTCCATATCAGATTGTATAATTCAAATGTATTTAGCTGTCACCCATAGTTATAGGGATTAGTTAGCAACTGTCCTACTTTGTAGGATATTCAATCTTCCTTGCTTATCTTATTATGTATTTATATGGTTGTTCAATCAATACGAAACATAAACTTTTACAAGTTCTATCATTAACTACGGAGCTACGTTTTTAATTGCAAAAGACAAATAGATGAATTGCTGGTGTCACTTATGTAGAAGGACCAAAGTGATATCATTGTATTACGAAATGTTTGGGACTTTTGGAAATTTGCAGGATGTGAAGGGTATGCACATGGTTTCAGTTATTTTTATTAAAGCAAAAAGTGAAGAAAACATGAATATCAGGCAGACTCGTTGAAAAGTCCATTCTTTTCCCAAAAGAACTACATTACAAATTCAAAACTATTTCACGACTTCCAAATTGTAGTAATATTCAATTTGTTCGATTTTAGCTATAAAGAAATTAACCAAATTCTTCTTTTTACCTCTATGTTTCAATACTCCCTCTCTCCCAACTTGAGAGCCCAATGTGTGTAAATGCACCCTATAATTGAGTTCATATTAATTTGTTATAATGTACTAATTAAAAAGCGACATGATATTTTAAACTTGTCTATACGGAAAATAGTTAGACCTATTTTTGTTATCTATTATTAATATTTTAATTTTAAATTGAGTTAATTAAGAAAAATAAATGGATAATTTTATAATGAGATATTTATGCATCTTAACCTCTACTACAAGGGTCAATTACAATTTTTGTTTTAGTTTAACCCAGTTGTCACCACTGTCCTTTGGGTTCCGAACAATGTTAATTACCGAGGCTTCTTTAAATTGTGGTACCCAGTATATTAAGAGTACCCAGTATATTAAGAGTAAGTTTCTTTAAATTGTTTAGTTTATCCATAATATATTTATCAGAAATGTTGTTTGTTAGAAATAATTTTTTTTTAAAATGATTTAGCTAAAACAGATTGAATTATTTCTAAACATAGTGTCATGTACGCAATCATTTTAAAATTTTTAAAAAAATTACACCATGTTATCTATTACTTGAAACACACACAAGATGTTCAGTTTGTTATATTATGTAATGTTATTTAGAATCTTATTTTATATATTAGGGTTTCTAATAGAATATTTTAAATTTATAAATATATACATATAATAATTTATAAATTAATATCTTAAATATCTTAAAGATGCTTCTAGAAAGTGGATTCTACCGTACCCTTCCATTAAATTTGAATGTAACTATTATTTTTATGGTCTTATAAGAGGATGTACTCATTTGTAAACCATAAAAAAAAGTTATAATTAATCATTCTTTTGCGATAGAAGTTTAAGTAAATATGATATTTTTTTTTTTAATTGCTACATTAGATATTTCGAAGTGAAAAACGTTTATATCACAACACAATCTATTATAATATTATTATTTTCAATTAACCATGGTTTCGAATATCACTAAAGCTAGCAATGGTTAGCTGAATTGTTCGTATAGAAAAGAGAGAGAAAAGAAAAGAAAGAGGATGGGAAAACACTTACAGGCCTTTAGGCACGCATAAATAACAAAGCAATTCTATCCATACAACTCATCTTATTCAGTACCAATATTGATCATTGGATGAGATACTAACCGACTTAACTGTACTAACATTTTCCCTTAGTTCTGTCCTTCTTGCCTCTGACGTATCCAATCAGCCAGCTGCTAGGCTAGCTCCTCTTTGACTTCTTTAAACCATTTAATAGGATCAGATCCTCCAGCTCACCTTCTGCTAGCTCAGCTTCCCTGTTCACCTTTTCCTCCAATAAGTCTTTAGCTTCCTCCTTGTCTAGCCCAAACTCTGCCCATGTTCCTGTGTGAGTGATGAGTGCTTCAGTGTTATTGATGATTTCATCAAGCTCCTGCTCATGATCAATCTGTGTATCTTCTGCAATTTTGTTCTGCACCCTCACCAGTTCCTCAGCATCCTCATTTGGAGTCACAGTATATGTCGCAAATTCCTCCACAAGTACTGGACCTTGAGGTGCCTCCAATGTGATTTATCTCATTGTATCCTTGTTAAATTACTCATTAACTTGCTGATGCAGGAGAGGAGATTCTGAGTCTGATGATGTCATTAAAATACCTACAGTCAGAAGATTGGAGCAAGAATGACAAGCGTTGATGACTTCGGATGAGTTCGGCGTACTTTGGGAGTTCGGACTTGGCTTCGGGATAATATTAGTTTGGATCGTACTACTTCGGAAAATTATTTTGGCTTCGTGGTCATTCCCATGAGACTGCTTCGAACATCCCTTTTGAGTCTTGGCTTCGTGGTCACTCCCATGAGACTGCTTCCACGATTTATTTTTGTTTTTATTATGGTAATGATTTTAGTTAAATCTTTTTATTTGTTACGTCACATGGCATAATTTTAGGAATTTGGCAGTATTTACGTGATGTGGTTATAAGGACCTATTACGTGACATAATCTTAGTAGTTTATCAAGTGGTATAACTTTAGCAGTTTGTCAGAGTTTGTTATAAGGGTTTGTTTCGTACTGATCAAGAATGCTTTTAGATATTTAGCTATGCTTGTGGGCTAAAGGAAAAAGGGGCTTTTTGATTGATAATATTAAATTGAGCACTAGAGAAGTTTCTCTGTATTTCTTTTGGGTCATCCTCTTGCTTTCTTTACTTGTAAATTTTCTGTTAACATAGCCCGCATGATAATCGATATTCTACTACGGCATTAGTTGGTATCAGAGCATCAACATGTTCCTAGAGTTAGATTTCATTAGTTTCAATGGTTGATGGTCATGGTCATGGCCGTCGTGGACAGTTTCCGGCTGAGAAAGTCCTGCATAGTGATCATAATGTTCAGGACGTGATGATTGAGGATTTACAGAGACAAGTTGCAGAGTTAACCCGACATCTAGAGGCAAAAAATCTTAGTAATCGTGATGAGGAGGATTACGATTCCGAGTCTAGTTTTGAAAAACCTTATCACCATAGTCGAGATGATCATCGACGTGATTTGAAGTTGGTGATTTTGTTTGGGCGGTGTTAACTTATGACCGATATCTTGTTAGAGAATATAACAAGCTTAAAGATCGAAAGATCGAAACCTATGAGGTTCGGTAGAAGGTCAATGACAACGCTTATCGGTTGCTCATACCTAGCCATTTAATGACTTTGGACGTCTTTAATGTTAAACACTTGATTTCTTATTTTGGAGAATCCGAAGACAACATTGTGAACTCGAGGACGAGTTCTTTCCAACTTGGGAAACTGATGCAAGTGATTCTGAGTCTGATGATGCTGAGTTATCGGATAACACAATGATGACATTGAAATACCTGGAGTCAGAAGATCGGAACAAGAATGACAAGCGTTGATGACTTCGGATGAGTTCAACGTACATCGGGAGTTCGGACTTAGCTTTGGGATAATATTAGTTCGGATCGAACTTCTTCGGGAAATTGTTTTGGCTTTGAGGTCATTCCCCTAAAAGGGTTCAGACATCCCTTTTAAGTCTTGACTTCGGACGTTCTTACTTCCTTAGTTTATTTTCCAGGATTTATTTTTGTTTTCTTTTATGGTAATGATTTTAGTTAAATCTTTTATGTTGTTACGTTATATGGCGTAGTGTTAGGAATTTGGAAGTATTCACATGATGTGGTTATGACCTATTACGTAGCAAAATCTTAGTAGCTTATCACGTGGTATAACTTTTGTAGTTTGTTAAAGTTTGTTAAAGGGGTTTGTTTCGTGCTAATCAAAAAATGCTTTTAGCTATTTAGCCCAGCTTGTGGGCTAAAGAAAGGGGGCGTTTTGATTGATAATATTAAATTGAGCACTAGAGAAGTTTCTCTGTGTTTCTTTTGGGTAATCCTTTTGCTTTATTTGCCTGTAAATTTTCTATTAACCAAACTTGTAAGATATTTGTTATTCTGCTACGGCGTCACTTGCTCATTTGTAACATTACCCACACCTTCAAGACTCACATTATCCTCAAGGTGGAAAGAATAATAATCTTTAATGAATTGATTAGAGTCCTTCTAAGTAGCTTCCATCAAAGGCTAATACTTGAGGGACCTAATGACGGTGAATATTCTTTTGTCTTTGATCAAGGATAACCATGGGATTGATAAGAGGAAAGTTAATATGAGCAGTATTGGATAAAGGGGTAAGTTGAATAGAGTGATCACCAGAATTTTTTTTGAGAATAGAGATATGGAAAACTACGTGAATTTTAGAGGATTCAAGTAATTTGAGCTTGTAGGGTACCAAGTAATAGAGAAGGAGAAATTAGTTTTGTGCTTTTGGGCCAACTATAAAGTCCTTTTGAGAATTTATAGCTTGTCATCCCTAGTTTTAAGTATGACATCCACAACTTCAATTGGAGTGGTTCCTGTAAATAAATAATTAGCAAGTGGTGGTACTGATGGTCATCCATAAAAAGCCTCAAAAGGTGTTTCTTCAATAGCTGAGTGGAAAGAGTAATTGTAATACCATTTAGCCAAGATAAGGAATATATGCCATTTGTGGTTTCATATAAGACAAAACACCTCAAGTATTGACTATTTCAATTTGACCATCAGTTTGAGAATGGTATGAAGATGACATCCTTAATGTGGTCCCTTGTAATTTAAATAGCTCTTTCCAAAATGTAGAAAGGAATATAACATTTATATCACTACTATGGACTTGGGAATGCCATGATGTTTGCCACCAATCTTTTGAAGAGATTTGCAACTATAGATGTTGTGTAATTTGTGGGAAGGGCGCCAAAATGAGCTATTTTTTATAGTCTATCAACCGCTACTAACATGAAAGTAAAACCTTGAAAAATGGAAAGGTGTGTTATAAAGTTTATACTCACATCTTCCCAAATTTGTTATAGAATGTCTAAGCGTTGTAACAACCTATATGGACTAACATTAAAGGCTTTAACCTGTTTATGGATGTTGCAATTCTTGACATATAGTACATCATTTTTCATACTATACTAGTAGAAGTTACCATTAAGCCTCATGTAGTTCTTATGCACACCCACATGCCCTTATTCAAGAGATTTATGGAATTTCTTACGAATAACAGTTTTTAAAAGAGAATTTTTAGGTATGTAAATTGATGAGTGGATTTTATACCTACGAATCGAATGCTTTTTGGGCTTAATAATTTGCTATCGTTGAATATTTTTCGATTCATCTTACTTATTTTTATGTTTCTGTTGCAGAAAATGGTTTCAGAGGGTTAAAACGGTAAAATTGAAACTTAATGGCATTTTTGTAATTTCTGAACATGGGTCGTGGCCGGGGCCAGATTTGTAGTGCAATTTTGTGGCCGGGGCCGTGGTCGGGGAATTTAACTGGAAAGATTCGTTCACTTCACAGAGGTTGAGCCCAATAAGGAGTATAATGTTGCTACGATTTAAGAGTTTTTTAGGAGAGTTAGGAGGGATATAAATATATGAGAATATTATGATTGTAACCCAACTTTTGGGAGAGATTTTTCACTAGTGCAAGGATTGAAGGTTATTTTACAAATTTAACTATGTCTGGCTAAGTTCTTTATTTACAATTAATTGTTTGATTAAGTTATTATTATCTTATCCTTCTTATATGAGATTTGTTCTTGATAATTTATCTTAATTGATTAATGGTATTTGATTTGATTGATTTAATGTGGCCAGTTAAATTAATTGGGTTTTCATTATCTGCTAGATTAAGATATAGTATTAAGCAAATAATAGTGTATCTTATCATAAATAGCGATTAGTAATATTTGATTGTGGTCAAGCTTTTGATTATTATTGTGATTATCAAGAAGGTAAGTTAAATAATTTGTGATTGTTTGATTGTTGCTTGGAATAATCTAATTCTCTAATTCTTAGTGCTAACGTTATATTAAATCTAGACTGATAGTTCTAGGTTGTATGATAGTAAGAATTTATTGGATGAAATTGCTACAATAAATTAAAACCTAAGGAGAATTTCGGTTAATTGAACGATTGTGGTTACTTAGGGTTATTAGTCTTATTGAAGGAAAGAAAAAGATTAATGTTAGACTTGATTATTTTGTTAATGGTGAAAAGATGATACTAAATTGAAGAACTGAAGTTTCTCTTTATTGATTTCTCTCATTAATATTTAATTTTGATTATTTGCAATTTAGTTAGTTAAAATTATAATTTGAAACCCCTTATTTATGTATTGTTATTTAGAAACAGAAAACATAGGAATTCATTGAAGCAATATCACTCTCTGTAGGTTCGACCCTTACTTGCTATTGTACTGATTTTGTGATTGAAAGTAAGGATTAATTTTGGAGTGTTTAAATTTTGGCGTCGTTGCCGATGAGGGTTTAATTGTTTTTATCTATTCTTTATTTTCTTTGTAGTGTATGACTCGATCCTCTCAATCTAGTGAATTGAATTTTGATCAAAAAATAGAAAAGGCTGCAAAAAGGATAAGAAAAGAGATTCGTCCATTTAGAAGAACAACACACACTTAGAAGAAGTTTGTGTACCATCACTAGGCCTCAATATTGCGCTTGGACTACTGTCAAACAGTTCATTAAGTGATTCTGAAGAAGAGGAGATTGTTGCAAATAATAATAACAGAACTTTAAGGGAGTTGACTATTATTAATCTTAACCAACAACCCTTGTGTATTGAATATCCTAATTTAGATGCTCCTTTTAAATTGAAATCGGGATTAATTTATCTTTTGCCTACTTTCCGTGGTCTTACAGGTAAAGATCCTTATAAGCATCTAAATGAGTTCTTAGTGGTGTGTTCCACCATGAAGTCATAAGGAGTTAAGGAAGACCAAATCAAGCTAAGGGTTTTTTCGTTCTCGTTGGCGAACTTGGCAAAGGATTAGTTGTACCATCTACCTTCAGGGTTGATACAATCATGGAATGACATGAAAATACTATTTTTGGAGAAGTATTTTCCTGCTGCAAGAGTCGCTAACATAAGGAATGAGATATGTGGAATAAGACAGTTCAATGGAGAGACTTTCTACAAATATTGGGAGAGATTCAATAAATTATGTTCTAGTTTTCCACCACATCAAATAGACGATCAACACCTAATTCAGTACTTCTACGAGGTATAATAGCCAATGGATAGGAGAATGATTGATGCAGCAAGTGGATGAGCATTGGTAGATAAGACTCTAGAGACTACAAGGAACTTAATTGCAAGTATGACAACTAACTCACAATAGTATGGAACTAGGATGGACCATGCACCAAAGAGGGTGAATGAGGTTGGCTTGAGCAATATGGAATATCAAATTTCAAACTTAACTACTATGGTTCGTCAGATGACTACAGGAAATACGCTGACTGTAAGAGCTTATAAGATTTACTTGTTGATAGATCATATTACATATACTTGTCTAACGCTGCGGGATGATGACACTATGCAACAAGCCAATGCAGTGGATAATTTTCAAGGACAACCTCAGTGCAGATATGATATGTATACTAACACGTATAATCCAGGATGGCGAGATCATCCTAATTTGAGTTATAGATGAAATAGACCACCACAGCAAAAATGCCTTTTGAAATAGGCAACAAGGTTTTCAACCATCTCAATAGCAGTACCCACCTCGATAAGCAGCACCTGTAAATTCTAGGACATCTTTGGAGGATATGTTCAAAGCTTTCATGAACCAGACCCAACAGTTTCAACAAGATACAAAGGCTTCCATTCACAATCTAGAGAGTCAGATAAGTCAATTGGCTACAACTGTTGGTCGATTGGATTTTCAAGGCTCAGGAAAGTTACCTTCACAAACCGTTACACATCTTAGAGAAAACTCAAGTGTCATTACGTTAAGGAGTGGAAAACAGATGGACATACCAAGGGCTACAGTTAAATTTGACGAAGAAATGCTAAGGAGGAGGCAGTAATTTTGAAGGTAATCCCTAACCCTCCTATTCAGCTTAAGACTAATCCTTTACCCTTTCTCCCCAGGAATCACAGAACTCCAAAGAAGGATGAGCAAGAGAATAAGATTTTGGAGACCTTCAGGAAGGTAGAGGTGAATATTCCTTTATTAGACGTAATCAAGCAAGTTTTAAGGTATGTCAAATTTTGGAAGGAATTATGCACAAACAAGAGGAAGTTAAAAGAAAATGAAAAAAGTGACGTTGAAAAGAATGTATCAGCAGTCCGTCAAAGAAAAATGCCCCCTAAATATAAGGATCTAGGCATGTTCACAATTCCCTACAAGTAGGTAGTACCAGATTTAAAAAAACTATATTAGATTTAGGAGCATCAATCAACGTTATGCCATTCTCTATTTATGTTTCTCTAAATCTAGGACCTTTAAAGAATACTAGTGTTATTATTCAATTGGTTGACCGTACTAATACTTACCCTGAAGGGGTGATTAAGAATGTGTTGGTGTAGTTCAATGAGCTTATATTTCCTGTAGATTTTTATATTAAGGATATGGATGATGATACATCTCCAAATCTTGCTCATATACTATTAAGGAGGCCATTTTGAAAACAACAAGGACAATAATTGATGTACACAATGGGACATTGACTATGGAGTTTGAAGGTGAAAAGATTCAGTTCAACATTTATGAGGCCATAAGATATCCTAGTGATGTTAATTCTGTGTTTGGTATTAATGTCATTGATTCTTTGGTGCAGAAATCCTTCAACCAAATACATAAAGAGACTTTGGAGGTTACTATTATAAATAGTTTAGAGCTAGAACAAGAAGAAGAGATTGAGCAGTCTTTAGAATTGAAGGATACAATAGTTGTTCTACATTCTTTACCAAAATTTTCAAACAAGTATACAGTTTCTTCCATTCAATTGCCCGTGTCTCATAAAAAATTGTTACCTTCTGTTGTGCAGGCCCCTACATTGGAATTAAAACCCTTACCAACACATTTGAAGTATGCATATCTAAGGAAGGAAGACACACTACCAGTGATTAAATTTTCAATAGTTTAACTAAAGTCTAAGAAGAAGAAAAATTGCTTAGAGTCTTGAAGGACCATATCACTGTCTTTGGTTGGACAATCTTGGATATTAAAGGTATAAGTCCGGCTATGTGTATACATCGTATTCTCTTAGAAGAAGGAGCTAAGTTGTGACGACCCAAATTTTCAAAATTATTTTAATATTATTAAATAAGAATTTGGGAATTTGGTTAGTAAATTCTTATAATGTGATTTGAGGAGAATTAAGAAATATATATATATATATATATATATATATATATATATATATATATATATATATATATTGGATTAAAGTTGATTAATGGAGTAAAAGAAGTTATTTCTTTTATTTAGTTAATAATGAAGATTGTGTTACAATAATTTCATGTAACATGAATAATGATAAAATATTTAATATTCTATCAAATGAATGTGAATGATAGAAGAATAAAGAATTTAGTAAATAAATTGTATTTTATTATATGTGATAAATATATGTATGAATATTTATTACATGTGAATAAATTGTTATGAAACAATTTGTATTACGAAGCGAAATCATTAGTTTAAGTATACAGAAATATTGTATACTTTAAATAAAGGATATTAAAATAAATTCTAGCATTGAATTATTTTAATAAAGAGAAAAGATTATTTTAATTGTAATATCTTATTTAGTGAATAAATTTTCATTTGTATGGAATATGAGTGAATATGTGTTATGTGAATAAAATAAGTTAGTTAATTTAATTTAAGTGACTAAGAAATTAAAAAGAAAGCTTTGTAACCTAATATTATACATTAGGTAGGGGAATTAAATAACCTAAGGGTTATATTTATTAAAGATTTTTAGTATTTAAAATATATACTAGTAAACCAACTTAAGAGATTTATTTTATTTATCTAAACTTATTAAATTATATTAACCTAATTAAAGAAAGCTTAATTGGGTTATATAATTAAATGTACATGAGTAGTCATTTAAATTCCTAAATGAGTGGAATTAATGGAAATCCTAATTAAATAGTAAGGGTAAGATAAATTTATATATTGGACTATGTTATTTTTATTACATGCCCCAAATGAATTAATTAGAGAGCCAAAAAGAATTAAATTAACTGCCCGAATTGAGCACAAATAAAGTGGGTCTTTTAGACCATTTAAATTAGCTAATATGAGTAATTAAATCAAAAGTTGGGCGAATGAGGAAGGATCATACGGATGGATAAGGATGAAGTATTTGACATGTGCTAAATTAAAAGAAGAAATAAGGAAGAATAGAAATAAAGAGAAGATAAGAAAAGAAAAGAAATCAAGAGAGAGAAGAAGACCCATGGCTAGGGAGGAGAAAGAGGAGAGAGAAATGGTAGCTATGGAAGGAGATGAAGAAGAAAGAAGAAGAAAGAAAGCAACTAAGGAAGGTAAAAGAAAAATTTTCTAGTTTAATCAAAGCTTTGTGTAGTTTATGTACTTTATTTTAAGATCTACAAAATATTATGATCAAGTTGGTGAAAACCTTATGAAAAGGTTGAATCTAGAGTTATGTTGGTGTATCATGTGATATATGTGGAAACATTTGGGAAAAATGAAAGTGAATGAGTTTTGTTTGTTCTGGAAAATGTTTTGAGATCTATGTGATTTATTGTGAGATCCATTTGTGGTTTGAGTGATTTTCTTGTTAGGTGTGTTAAATCTCTAAGTCTTGAGCAAAAGCCCTTTTATTTGGCTTTAAAATGTTGTGAAATGAGAAAGCTATGGAATTTTTAGTAAAACACATCCATGTTGGAAAATCAGAAAAATTAGCTACTGATTAGACCCTTTAACACTGTTTTTCGAGTCCTAGACAACTCCAAATTTGGTATTTGATAAATGAAAACTATAGTTCAGAAAAATACGAGTCCAACGCCTCCGACTGGACCTCAATCGGAGTTGTAAATTTCGTTTTATAAGCGTTTCCGTGAAGGACCCCAAAACTATCCAAAAATCTGAAAAGGCCAAAAATAGTTACTGTTCAGTTTGGTCCAGGGGCAGTTTCGTCCACTTTTATTTCTCTAAAAAATTCTGAATATTTTTGGGATGATATTTTGATGAGCTAAATAAGTCTAGTAAAAAGATGGTGGTTTTTGAATGTGTAGAACTCAAGTTATGGATTTTACAATAAAGTGTGATTTTTAAGAATGTATCGAAATAACTTTTTGTGTACAACTCAGAAAAATATGAAATTTATACAGGAGCTTATCTATGATAACAGGAACTAACCCTCAAAATTTCATAATTTTCTGACAAAGGAATAATTTATGATAAATGGTGCAAGATCTGATTATTTTGGGCTATTTAAAAATAGCAAACTGAATTGAAAAAAAAATTACAGGAAAAATATATGTTCATAAGGGATTCATATTCTGTCAAATCCTAGAAAAGAAATATTTTTAGAAATGAATTGGTATTTTTGATGGAATGATTTAGTTATGAATAAATGAATTAAATCAATTATGTGATATTGAAAATTTGGAAAATAGCTTTTTATGGCTTGAAACCCCTATATAGGGTATATGCAGATTGTTGAAGGGTATTTCGTTCAATGTTGATGAGATATTATGGTGGTGGTATTTTCAGATGATTAAATGAATTAATTAGTAAAGTGTAAGCAATTAAAATAAATTGTTTATTGGTTCAATAACTGATTAAGATATTAATAATATTAGATTAAGATATTATTAAGTGATTGATAACATTTAGATTATAGTGTTATTAAATCATTGGTTTAAGATATTATTAAATGATCAATAATATTAGTAAGTAATTGAATATTATTAAATAATTAATAATATTAAATGAGAGTTTAAAAGAGGAGTAAAGTTATTGAGTTAGACATTCAATGGACTATATTGAATAGTAAGATGGATTGGAAATTTGATATGTTAAAAAGGGAAAACAGTTTGAATCCAGCTTGCTGGATAGGTGTATTCAGTTTGCTGAATTATTTATGTTAGTTTGAATTCAGGATGCTAGATTGGATGTCAATTTGAATCCAGGTTGCTAGATGGATATGTTTAAATAATCCAATTTGTTGGATTAGGTATTCAGCTTAATGGATTATAAAGAAAAACTCATAAAATGAAAGACTTGGTGTTAATTCATAAGGTATATGATAAAGTAGTGGTACAGTCGTACTCTTTAATAGTTGATGTTTAGTATCTGGACTAAACAATTCCTTTAGGGAGCAAAGGTTAATACGAACTAACAACCGACCTAACTCGCTATTAAAGACTCGATGTGTGTTAGTTTCTGAATTATGAATGCGTATGGTGTTATCTAATATTTAATTTTGTGGTTAAATATTAAATAATTTATTTATAAAGAAGTGGTATTATAAGGTATAATATGAATTGCTGATTGAAAGATCAATCTTATAACTGGTAGGCCTTACGAAAGAAGTTAAGTTAAATTACGTAGCAGTAGTCAACCGATCAGACAAGTTTCCTAACTCAAACTCGAGTTATTATGTTTCAAGCATGTTAGTGGTTTAATTATTGTCAATTATTCTACATCAATGAAGTTTATTGTTAATCGCACTTAGTGCAAGCCTCATATGTTTATCAGGTATGAAAGGCTGATCACCTTGATTACCAAAGTATTTGTTCATGGTCATTATTGGCCACTCAGCGTTATTGATTCAATTATTCATTGATTGAAACTTGATTCTCGTACTTTCACAGTTAATATATATATTGTTGAGAAATTCAGAAACTATACTCTATTTTCAATCATGATATATATTTCTTGTATTTAAACTTGTTGAGCAAACTAGTTGCTCACTCTTACTATATCATGATAATATTTCAGTTAAGCCCGAGTGCTTCAGGAAGGATAAAGCCAAAAGGAGAAGTTCAAAAGTAGATTAATATGCGATATTACCTATTATGTTATCCACTATGGTTTGATTATGTAAACCTTTTGAGTTATTAAGGTATGTATTAAGTTAAGGTTGTAGACCTTGGGAAATGTGGTAGAATCATTTGAAATAAACAATGTATGTTTATATATATTCCTCGTTAATTGTATTATGTGTAAGAAGATGACGTACGGTTAACGAGCAGAGGTCCGTCGTGGGTAGCACGTGGATTTTTGGGTCGTTACATAAACCAACAAGGAAGACTTAAAGAAGGTTGAATCCACCCATGATAGAGGTAGTGAAAAAAAAAGTTTTGAAATTACTTGATGCAGGTATTATTTATCCTATTTCAGATAGTCAATGGGTGAGTCCAGTACAGGTAGTTCTAAAGAAATCTGGTATAACTGTCATTAAGAATGAAAATAATTAGTTAGTGCCTACTCGTATGCAAACAGGATGGAGAGTGTGTATTGATTATAGAAAATTAAATATTGTAACAAGAAAGGATAATTTCCTTCTCCCTTTTATTAATCAAATGCTAGAAAGATTAGCTAGTCATACTTATTATTATTTCTTAGATTATTTTTCAGGTTATAACCAAATTGTGATTGTACCAGAGGATCAGGAAAAGACCACTTTCACTTGTCCGTTCGACACATTCGCCTATCGGATAATGTCCTTTGGATTTTGCAATGCCCCAGGTATCTTTCAAAGATGTATGGTGAGTTTATTTTTTGATCTTCTTGAAAACTGCATTGAAGTACATGATGATTCTTTGAATGCATGCTTAAATAATTTGACTCGTGTGCTGGATAGATGCTTAGAAACTAATCTTGTTCTTAACTGGGAAAAGTGTCATTTTATGGTAGAATAACGTATTGTACTTGGACATGTAGTGTCATCAAAAGGTTTAGAAGTGGATAAAGCTAATATAGAGATTATTATTGCTTTGCCTTACCCTACCAGTGTGTAAGAGATTCGTTTTTTTCTTAGTCATGTAGATTTTTATCATAGATTTATCAAAGATTTCTCGAAGATAGCTTTGCCACTGTGTGAATTGCTGAAAAGGGATGTTCAATTCCAATTTAATGATGAGTTCAAGAAGGCATTTGATAAATTGAAAAAGCTATTGACCTCAGCACCAGTGATACAACCACCGAATTGGAATTTTTTGTTTAAAATTTCTGCGTTGCCAACAATTATACTATGGGAGCTATTTTGGGCCAAAGAGTTGACAAAGCTTTGCATGCCGTCTCTTATACCTCCCGAACTTTGAATGCTGCTCAGATTAACTACTCTACAACCGAAAAAAAATTATTATCTGTTGTTTTTGCTTTAGAAAAATTTAGATCTTATCTTTTGGGTACTAAAGTTATAATTTATTTTGACCATGCTGCTCTCAGGTATCTGCTGACCAAGAAGGATTCAAAACCTAGGATCATAAGATGGATCCTACTACTCTAAGAATTCGACTTGGAAATCAAAGACAAGAAAGGAGCTGACAATTTGGTGGCAGATCACTTGAGCAGACTGATCAAAGAGGAAGAAACACTACCATTATAAGAATATTTCCAAGATGAGCATCTATTCTCCATTGATAAGTTTTTCCCTGGTATGCTAATCTTGTGAATTACTTAGTTAGTGCATACATACCGAGTGAGTCTTCCAAACTTCAAAAAGAAAAGCTAAAGCGGGATGCAAAATACTATGTATGAGACGACTTGTACTTGTAGAAATTTTATTCTGACCAGGTAGTTAGAAGATGTGTGCCTAATTCTGAGTTTTAACTTATTCTTATTTTCTATCATTCTTATGCTTGTGGAGGGCATTTTAGACCCAAGAGAACAACCTATAAAGTTTTAGAATCTAGTTTCTTTTCGCCCAGCATTTTCAAAAACTCTTATCTGTTTTGTAAATCTTGTGTAAATTACCAAAAGACAGGGAATATATCCAGTATGAATCAAATGTCACAAAACCCTATTTTGATTGTTGAAATTTTTGATGTCTGGGGCATTGATTTTATGGGACCATTCCCTGTATCTTATGGCAATATCTATATCATGTTGGCTATTGATTATGTTTCAAAATGGGTGGAAGCTAAAGCCACCGGGACTGACGATTCTAAAGTAGTTACATATTTTATCAAGTTTAGTGTCTTTGTTATGTTTGGAACTCCAAGGGCCATCATCAGTGATAAAGGAACACATTTTTGTAATAGGTTACTAGCATCTCTGTTCAAGAAGTACAATATCACACATAGAGTTTCTACATCCTACCATCCACAGAGCAATGGCCAAGCTGAAGTATCCACTGAGAAGTCAAGTCCATTTTAGAGAAGGTTGTCAAGCTAAACAGAAAAGACTAGAGTCTGAAACTGGAACATGCACTATGGGCTTAAAGGACAGCGTTCATGACCTCTATAGGAATGTCACCTTATAGGATTGTGTTTGGAAAGCCCATGTCATCTGCTAGTGGAATTAGAATACAAGGCTTTTTGGGCAATCAAGTAATGCAACATGAGCTTGGACCAAGCTACAAAACATAGGAAGTTACAATTACAAGAACTTGAGGAACTACGGAATGAAGCATATGAGAGCTTGAAACTATATAAGGAAAAGACAAGACAAAAGCTTTTCATGATAAGCAGATATTGAAAAAAACATTCACGATCGGACAAAAAGTCTTGTTGTACAACTCACGACTGAAACTGTTTCCAGGGAAGTTGCGCTCTCAATGGGATGGGCCGTTTTCAATTAATAATGTCTTCCCTCATGGTGCTATAGAGATTCACAACCCAAGAACAAACAAAATATTTAATGTTAATGGTCATAGGCTCAAACCATTTTATGAAGGACATCAAGTGGAAAACATCGAGGTTCTGGATCTGATGGATCCAATTTATCAATATGAAGAACAGAAAGATGTCGAGCGAACGACATTAAATAAAAGCGCTTATTGGGAGGCAACCTAATTTTAGTTTCTCATTTTATGCATTGTTATTTTGCAATTTTTTTATTTTATTTTTTTAATCTCAAATTTGTCAATTTTTAGACTTTTAATAAATCTTAGTTAGAATTTAAAATTTTATGATAGCCTGTTAAGTCTAGTTCGTTTTGATCCTTGCAGGAAAATAAGAGTTGCAGCTAGTGCATTAATTCTCCCACCTAATTGTCGAAACCTATACCAAACCAATTCCAAAACCTAACACCAATCATACTAACTTCTCCAATTTCAATTTTGATCTGATTCCCATCTCTCACCTTCATCCCATTTTTCATTCCAATCATCCACGAGAATCAATTGTCCAACTAGAACACTGTCAAGGCCGAAACCAACTGAGTTCACGATTTAACATCACTTGGAGGCTCTAAATTATTCGATGAAGGTATTGTTGAATTGCATCCATATGGGTTGGGCTTTATTATTCAATCTTCTTCCCCATCCGATGATGAAGAAGACGACGACACTGATGCTGATTTTGGAGCACCATTAACTTCTGGCATTCAACGTAAGGCTAAGTTTAGCTCTCAGATTCGAAATTTATAGTTGAGGGTAAATAATCGAACGTGGCAATTGGAACAACAGAATACAAAACTCGCTGAAAGACAAGCTCATATGTTCGTTTATCAAACAAACTTTAATATGGCCTTGAATGAGATGTTCGCTAGGATGAATCTGACTGCCGATCCAGTTACTTTCCCTGAGCCACAGTCTTTACCAGTTTACCCACCGCCCGATGTAACTGATGAGCAGGTCGGCATGACCCTGGACTTATTAGGGGAGTCCTCTTGTTCTTGTTTCTTTATTTCTCTAACAATGAGGACATTGTTTAGTTCGAGTTTGGGAGTGGAGTACAGTCTGCATGTATAAAGTAGTTTTCGTATTTGCATATTGTGCATTTGCATATTTTATGACATTTTAGGGACATTTTCATAAGAATTGAATATTTTAGTTGTTTTAGTATATATCAGTTAAAATATTAAAAAAAATTACAAATTAAAAATTCACAAAAAAAAAAATTCTTTTTGTATTTAGTTTTATTTAGTTTGTTGCATGCATATTTATTAAAAAATGAAAATTTTTGCATATAAGGACACTTGAGCAATGAATGACGTATGAAATTTAATAAAGGATGATAAAAGCTTGATAAATTATCTAATAGTTTAAAGTGAGATGGATAAAGAATGCTAAGTCAAAAATTTTAACTATTGGCTAGTTTTATTACACTTGAGATTCTTAATTCTTCATTGCACATTCAATATATTGAGTCAATTGAATTTTGGTTCAATTTTGTGAATTAGGTGCTAATTAAGGATGGTGGTGACCTCTATAGCGTGTTAGATTATATAATATAAAAAGGGAAGTAAGTAATTGCTTCGATATCTATCTTCACTATAATGAAAAGAAAAATATAAAGAAAATTAGATAGATATGAGCAAAACATGGCTAGTTTGTTTTTGTGGCCTCTATTGCTCGAACAAGTAAGCCCTTAGGAGTGTCTCTACATTCAATGCCCTAAAGCCAATTGGTTTGGGAGTCACTGGTGAAAAGTTCGCTACATGGATAATTTTGAAAAACCTAAGAAAAATGGACATTGCACACGTTAAGATAATAATATACAAGATGGAACGTAAGACACACTCGTAAAATGAAGAAGAAAAATGAAAAAAAATGTGAAAACAAGTGTATAAAAGGGGTTAAAAAATGCTATTATGATTTAATATCTTTTATTGAGCACTTTGATTCACGAGTTGTATTAAATCTTGATTGGGTTGATATATTGAATTTACACATACACAAAAGGATTGATAGTGAGATAAATTGGTGATATATTGGATTTTTGACTATGCATAAATTTGAAGTTTCGCTTATTTATTACTTAAGGATCTTTGAGGCTGGATTTTCATGAATTATGCTAATTTATTGCTCAAGACATTAGTTGGTCATGCATATGCGTTTATGTAGTTAGTGTAGTTGTTTTTCTTTTTGGTGTTTTTACCTAAGGACAAGCAAAGTCTTGAGTTTGGGGGTATTTGGTGAGTGAATTTTATACCTACGAATCAAACACTTTTTTGGCTTAATAATTTTCTATCTTTGAGTATTTTTAGATGCATTTTACTTATTTTTATGTTTCTGTTGCAAAAAATGGTTTCGGATGGTCAAAATGGTAAAATCGAAACTTAATGGCATTTTTATAATTTCTGAACATGGGCAGTGGTCGGGGCCAGATTTGTAGTGCAATTTCGTGGTCGGGGTCAGGGTCAGCGAATTTAGCTGGAATGATTTGTTCGCTTCACAGAGGTTGAACCCAATAAGGAGTGTAATGTTGCTACGATTTAAGAGTTTTTTAGGAGAGTTAGGAGGGATATAAATAGATGAGAACATTATGATTGTAACCCAACTTTTGGGAGATATTTTTCACTAGTGCAATGATTGAAGGTTATTTTGCAATTTCAACTATATCAGGCTAAGTTCTTTATTTTCAGTTCTAAAGGGATGTTGAACCTTATTTACAATTAATTGTTTGATTAAGTTATTATTATCTTGTCCTTATATAAGATTTGTTCTTGATAATTTATTTTAATTGATGAATGGTTTTTGATTTGATTGATTTAATGTGGCCAGATAAATTAATTGGGTTTTAATTATCTGATAGATTAAGATATAGTATTAAGCAAATGATATTGTATCTAATTATAAGTAGCGATTAGTAATATTCGATTATGGTCAAGCTTTTGAATATTATTATGGTGATCAAGAAGGCAAGTTAAATAATCTGCGATTGTGTGATTGTTGCTTGGAATAATCTAATTCTCTAATTCTTAGTGCTACTGTTATATTAAATCTAGACTGATAGTTCTAAGTTGTATGATAGTAAGGATTTATTGGATGCGATTGCTACGATAGATTTAAACCTAAGGAGAATTTTGGGTAATTGAACGATTGTGGTTACCTAGGGTTATTAGTCTTATTGAATAAAAGGAAAAGATTAATTTTAAACTTAATTATTCTGTTAATGGTGAAAAAGTGATACTGAACTGAAGAACTGAAGTTTCTCTTTATTGATTTTTCTCATTAATATTTAATTTTGATTATTTGCAATTTAGTTAGTTAAAATTATAATTCGAAGCCCCTTATTTTTATTGTTATTTAGAAACAGAAAACGTAGGAATTCATTGAAGCAATATCACTCTCTATGGGTTCGACCCTTACTTGCTATTATATTCATTTTGTGATTGAAAGTAAGGATTAATTTTGGAGTGTTAACGATAGCTTCCGTAAATTTTCCCTTGAAACAAGTAAATTCCCTATTTGAGAGTCCATTCCTTGGGCATTTCCCTTATGGAGAAGTGTCATAGTCCTGCTGTTTAAATTTACCCTTTAATGATATCTTCAATGATAAGAAAAAATGGCATGGTTCAAGCTAAAAGAGCAAAACTGTTGTCATTGTCTTGTTCTCTGGAGAGGGCATCAGCTACAACATTTGACTTGCCTGGTTTATACATGATGTCATAGGTGTATCCCAACAGCTTAGTCAAATAATATTGTTGCTCTTGTGTTTGAATTACTTGTTGCATTAGGCTCCTTAAACTTTTTTAGTCTGTATAAATGAAGAATTTTGCTCCCAATAAATAGGGTCTCCATATTGCTACAACAGAGGTTATAGCATATAATTCTCTGAGGTAGTTGGACACCTTTTGCATCATGGGACACAGTTTCTTACTATAGTATACCCACGGATGTTTATCTTAAATCAACATAACTTTTAATTCAAAATTTGAAGCATCAATTTCAATTTAAAGCTTGTTGAAATCTAGTAAAGCCAACACTAGTGCTTGAGTTAGTGATGGTTTAAGCTATTGGAAAGCTTTGTCAACTTTTTCAGCCCACTTGAATGCATCATGCTTTAATAAATCAATAAGTAGAGCAGTAAGTGAGGCATACCCTTTTACAAATTTCTTATAGTAAACTATTAATCCAAGAAAACCTCTTAATTGCTTCAGGTTGTGAGGTCTGGGCCATGACATCATGGCTTCAATTTTGGTGTTATCAGGTTGCACTCCTTTTTAAGATATCACATGTCCTAAGTAATCAATAGTTGTTATAACAAACTGACACCTTAAGTATTTAGCAAACAATGAGTTATCTCTCAGACGCTGTAATACTAGTGTCAAATGTTGAACAACTGAAGGTCTTTACTATATATGAGCACGTCATCAAAGAAAATAATAACAAACTTTCTTTGGAATGTGATACGTGGTTAAAATGTAATGCTTTAACACAAACTTAATTTGAAAGTTATCGTACCAACAACAATGAAATAAAATTCTTGAATTATCAAGAAAAATAATGAATTCAAAAGAGAATAAAGATAATAATATCAAATGATGAATAAAATATTCCATGTAAATAAACCCGAGAAAGTTTATTTATAATACTAAACTACTTTTGTATGACTAATTAGAAAAGAAAAATAATTAAAACCTAATGCTCAATAATATTATCAAAACTAAAGCCTAAAACATAAATGAGTCAAATATAAATTAAACTACTGAATTTTCCTAACTAATAAATAAAAATCCATAAAATATATTAAATCTCTAAACATGCTAAAATATATGAAATTTTGAATTTTCATTAATATTTTCCACTGTCTAAAATTTCTTTTCTTTGAAAAAAAAAATTCTCAAATTTAAAAGCGAACAAGTATCAAATAAATAGAACAAATCTTCAAACTTCGCAAAATCAAAATTTCAAACACTTTTTTCTTAAAGAAAAATTCTGAAAATAAGTGAGAGAAAATCAATGCATTCCAATTTACCTACATGACAAAGAAATTTTCAATAATAACAAAGCTAATAACTTTAATGTCCTCGAACAATGGAACAATCTCATGAACAATTTTACTTGTTGTAGTATCCGTATCTATAGTATCTCCATCATTAGTTTTTGAGACATCTTATATACTTTCTTCAAGGGTTAACTGTATATCTGACCCTGAAATATGTACCCTTATACACTTAGTACTCTGAGGTTTAAAAACTGTCAACCCGCTACATCTTGTAATTCATCCTCCCAAAACCCATTCTCGTGTAATTTTCGATAAGAAAAACACACATTCACCCCAAATATCCTCGAAGTGTGTTGACATAAAGGAAGATGTCCAATCAGCCACATTTTTAACATCTATATTTGGAAACTTAAGTTTGCCACGTACAACACTTAATGGAGTGACATAGTTGACAAATATTAGGCGGCTACAGCAGTCTACCAGACAGTATCAGAAGACTTTTAAGGAAGAAAACAGTTGCATCACAATATCTTCCAACAAGCATTTTTCAAAGAAAAATCTATAAATAGATTTCAGCTTTAGACTTGAAATATATCGATTGAATCACAAATAGATCAGAAGCAAAGCATACAAGTCAGAAAGCTTAAAGCCTTCCCTATGAATCCAAAAGTCAATATAAGCTTTCTGATAAATTGATCAGTTGCTAAGTCCTTTAAAGAATAGCTTAAAACAACTTAGTAACACCTCAAACATAAAATAAAAAAAAAAATAAAAAAAAACCAAATAGATCTTAGTGATTTGAGCAAAGACAAAACTTAGTAGCTCGCCTTATTCGAAGTGAATTAGTCTCTTAAAGAGGTGTAGGACTAGACTTAGATCTAGAAGGGGGTTTGAATAAATTCTTTTCAAAAACTCAGATTAAAATTATTTACCCAATAATTTAACTGTTAATATATTTCTGATATACATAGTGAAATATTCTGCTTTATAAAACCCCTTGGAGATTGATTTAAGATCTCATATATGAATTTAGCGATAATCATGTCTCAGTTTATATTGCAGTTGATATATCAGTTTATTGCAGTTGGTATAGCAGTTAAGTAAATCAATAAAGAACTTTGGTCTTGGTCTCAGAGGAGTGGAAGAGATGATTAGGAGTAGTTTAGACTCTGAGTCACTAAGACTTAACCTTACACAGAGAACCGACTCTCTTATAATCAAATGAAGACTTCGACTTTTTATGAGAGAAAATTGTTTCCATTTTTTTTTTATTTAAAAATATGCAAAATGAAATGAGATTGTAGTGGGAGGAGAGTTGAAACAGAAAGTTAAAGGATATAGAATGATTTTAGGTGAATTAAATTTATATATATAGAACATAACCAAATCAGTTCAAATATTAATACCCAGATATGTGAGCAGATCATTCATGAATGTGTGAAAAGATATGTAAGAAGAGAAAACATGATTGATGGGAAGTAAGTTTCTTTTCCAACATATGAACTAGTGTGTCAGGTATTAATTTAAACTAAGAGAAATATGACAAACTTTAAGAGTAAACAGTTTATCTATCGTTCTTAGTCAGACAATTTAATAGTATGCAAAGCGTATGTATCAATATGAACTGGAAGTCTAAACACAGAACCCAATAGTGAACAGAGTATAACTAACAAATTTTAACATCAGATAAACTCAATGGCTGACGATCAGTGTTCAACACCCCAACAATGAATACAAGTATTAATACTAGTTGTCAACTTTGGAGAGAGAGAGATGAACCGGGCGGTGAATGTGAGTGAAGAAAGAGAAGACACGAATGAATACATTTCATTATATATATATATATATATATATATATATATATATATATATATATATTATAATGATATAGTACAAAATAATAATAATAAAATGTGAAAACTTAATTTTTAATATGAGAAATAATATATTTATAAAATTAAATATATTTATAAAAATATAGTATATTAATATATTTATAATTATATACACATATGAAAGAAATAATAATAGTTTATAATAACAACAAATATTAATATAGATAAAAAAAAATGCTAGTAAGAAATAATAAAACTATTATATTTGTTATTTTGTATTAAACAAGCACATCAATTAAAACAAATGTGTTAAGTAAATTTATGAATCAATGTCTAGCATTCCTAAATCCATGCATAATTTGTAAAATCTGTCACAGCTCAAAAGTTTATTAAATATATCAGCAATATTTAAATATGTATCAATATGATCTAATTTAATGTTGTTATTTTTCATATGATCACGTAAAAAAATGATCTCTGACATCTATATGTTTTGATTTAGCATATAATACATTATTTTTACTTAAATTTATAGCACTTGTATTATCACATAATATGGACACATAATCAAATTTTAAATTATAATCTGCAAGAGTCTATTTCATCCATAATATTTGTGCACAACATCGTGCAACAGCTATATACTCTGCTTCTGTAGTTGAAATAAATACTGAGTTTTGTTTCTTAGAGAACCAAGAAACTAAACTACCCAGAAACTAACAAGTGCCACTTGTACTTTTACGATCAACCTGATGACCGGCATAGTCAAAATCTAAAAAACAGACAAGATTAAATGGTTGACCTTTAGGGTACCATAGTCCTAAATCTGTGGTTCCTTTAAGATATCTGAAAATTCTTTTTACGGCAACCAAGTGTGATTCTTTAGGATTTGACTGAAATCTAGCACATTTACAAACACTGTACATAATGTCAGGTCTGCTGGCAATGATATATAACAGACTTCCAATCATTCCTCTATATTTCTTTGTGTCAACACTTTTTCCATTTTCATCAACAGTTAATTTATCACTAGTTGACATTAGATTATTTAAAGGTTTTACAGATTCTAAACCAAATTTCGTAATCATGTCTTTGCAATATTTAGATTGAGAGATATGAATACCTTTTTCATTTTGTCTGATTTGCAAACCTAGGAAGAAGTTTAATTCTCCCATCATGCTCATTTCAAATTCTTTACTCATGCTTTCAGAAAAATCATTGCACATAGTATGTCAGTAGAACCAAAAATGATGTCATCAACATAAATTTGAATAATAAGAATATCATCATTTTTGTATTTAGTAAACAGAATGTATCGACAGTTCCCCTTTTAAAATCATTTTCAAGCAAAAATGTACTTAATCGTTTATACCATGCTCTAGGGGCCTGTTTCGAACCATATAAGGCTTTATGCAATTTATAGACATGTTTAGGATGATTAAAATCTTTAAAACCAGGAGTTTGTTTAACATAAACTTCTTCTTCTATAACTCCATTTTAAAATACAAACTTTACATCCATTTGAAACAGTTTAAAATCTTTATGGCATGCAAAAACTAACAATATACGTATAAACTCAATTCTAGCAACATGAGCAAAAGTTTCATCATAATCAATGCCTTCATGTTGAATATATTCTTGTGCAACTAACCTTGCTTTGTTACGTAAAATTGTTCCATTTTCATTGATTTTGTTTCAAAACATCCACCGGGTTCCAATAATAGAAATATCATCGGGTTCTGAAATTAGTTCCCAAAATTTATTTCTGCTGAACTGTTCAAGTTCTTCTTCTATAGAAATTATCCAATCTTCATCAAGTAATGCATCTTTTATATTTTTAGGTTCAATTTGAGACAAGAACGATAAATGACCAGCTAAGTTGTGTACTTGTGATATAGTAAGGATTCCTTTATCCAAGTCACCAATCACATTTTCTAAATGATGATTTTTAACAATATGTGAATCTTTAGACAAGTCATTTAACTGAGGATTGATAATTTCAAGAGGATTTTCATTGACAAGTGGAGATGTATTATCTAGTTTTGGTTCCTCCATATTTCTGAGAATATTTTCAATGACAATGTCATTGTCTATTAATTTTTTATATTTGGGAGGTGGTTGAGACTCATCGAAAGTTACATTCGTTGATTCCTCAACAACTAGACTTATTTTGTTAAAAACTCTATATACTTTATTATAAAGTGAAAATCCCAGAAATATTCCTTCATCAGATTTGGGATCAAACCTTGACAAATGTCCTTTTGTATTTAAAATAAAATATTTACACCCAAAAACACGAAAATAATTTATTCTTGGAGTTCTTTTAAAATAAAGCTCATATGGAGTTTTGGGCAAAATTGGTCTTAATAAGACTCAGTTTAAAATATAATAGGACATTGCCACTACTTCAGCCCAAAAATATTTAGGAAGACGGTATTCATTTAACATAGTATTAGCCATTTCTTGTAAGGTTTGATTTTTTCGTTCAATCACGCCATTTGACTATGGTGTGTAAGGAGAAGAAAAGTTATGAATTATACTGCTCTTATCACAGAACATAATGAAATCAGAATTGTCAAATTCTCTTCTGTGATCAGAATGAATATAAACAATAGAACTTCCCTGTTGATTTTGAATTTTCTTGTACTAAGTAGAGAAAGAATTTATAGTTTCATTTTTAAATTTCAAAAAATCAACTCATGTAAATCGAGAGTAATCATCAACCAAAACTAGAATGTATACAGCACCACTCATGCTATGTTTAGGAATAGGTCCAACTAGGTTCATATGCAAGAGTTCTAGAGATCGAGAGGTTGACACTATGAGTTAAAGTTTGAGAGATGCATGTATTTGTTTTCCCAATTCACATGCTTCACAAATATGTTCTTTTAAAAACTTTATTTTTGAAAGACCACGAGCATGTTCATTAGATGCAATGTTGTTAATTAGTTTCATGTTAATATGACATAATCTATGGTGCCAAAGCCATGAATCATCATTTACAGAAACTAGGCACACATTATCTAGGTGAGAATATGCATCTAGGTCACATGTATACACATTTTGATTTCTAGGATATAATAAAACTAATTTTACTAGATTGGTCAAATATTGAACAGTTATGGGGACTAAAAGTTATTTTAAAACCGTTATCGCTTAGTTGGCTAATGGATAGAAGATTATACCTGAGTCCCATGACTAATTAAACATTTAAATTTTTTATGTGTTTAGTACTAACACTTCCAATTCTAATTACTTTACCTTTGTTGTTATCTCCAAAAGTTACCTCGCCATAGTGTGTAGCTTGTATGTTGTTTAATTTAGATTTGTCTCATGTCATGTGTCTTGAACAACCGCTATCGAGATACCATTTGCTTTTACTATAGTCAACTGCAAGACATACTTAAAGCAAATGCTAAATTTATAAACTGGTACCCTTTAATACGAATGGTCTTTTGGGTAAGTTTTCCATTTTGTATAAGGAACACTTGTGCTTCCTTTTACAAATCTGGGTACAGGATAATCAGTCTTAGTTGATACAAGCATTTTATTAGTAGCAACAGGTCTATAAAATACATGTTTTACTCTATTTTTATATCTTGAATATTTTTGATGAATATAAAGTTCTTTTCTTACATTTTTAATAATAATTAGTGAAGTGTAAGTTCCTTTTAGTACCCAAATCATTTTTCCTTTATAGCTTTCATTTCGAGCTTTATACATGTGAATCGAATGACCATTTCTATTATAGTAAGAACATTTAGTAAAAGGAAATGTATGACTTTCTTTTTCTTTACTTTTAACATAATAAAGTCATTTATCTTTTATTTTACTAGTTTCTCCAATATATCATAACCCTTTTTTTGTTAAATTCACATGTTTATTAACTAAGCATGACATCAAGATTTTCTTTTCTTTTTTGTGAATTTAATAACTGTAGTGTATAAATCGTCACGTTCTTTAGTTAAAATTTTAATTTGTTCTTTTAAAGAAGAATCTTTACTTTGTTTTTCTACTTCCATTTTTAAAGATAAATTTTCAAGTTTAAGATTTTTAATATCTTCTCTTAATGCTTGATTTTGTAATTGAGTATCTTCATTGATTAAAGCAAGTGTTGAATTTTCAACTTCCAGATTTTCATTAGAAATTATAAGTGTTGAATTTTCTATATCTAAATCTTTGTTTATTTTTCTTAATTTTTCTAATTCTTCTTTTAGTGATAAATTTTCTAAAAAATCTTTTTCTTCTTTTAAATTATAATAAACTATAATTAAATTCGAATTTTCTATTTCAAGGTTCTTTTAAAGAAGAATCTTCACTTTGTTTTTCTACTTCCATTTTTAAAGATAAATTTTCAAGTTTAAGATTTTTAATATCTTCTCTTAATGCCTGATTTTGTAATTGAGTATCTTCATTGATTAAAGCAAGTGTTGAATTTTCAACTTCCATATTTTCATTAGAAATTATAATTGTTGAATCTTCTATATCTAAATCTTTGTTTATTTTTCTAATTCTTCTTTTAGTGATAAATTTTCTAAAAAATCTTTTTCTATTTTATCTTTTTCTTCTCTTAAATTTTTATTAACTATAATTAAATTAGAATTTTTTGTTTCAAGGTTTTTATTACTTCTAATTAATTTTTCTAATGAAAATTTTAATTAAATAAAATTTTCTTTAATGATTTCATTATCTTCATACAAACAGTTATATGTTTCTTGTAGTTCATGATGTCTTTCACTTAAATTCTGTAATGTATGTATAAATGAAATACTAGGTAATTTAGAATTTACCTCAGATCTTCATAATGATGGATCATTGTCTGCCATTAAATATAAATTTGCAATTTCTTCAATTTGTTTAGTAGCTTCGTCATCATCATTTAGATCTTAGCCTTATTCAGCTACTAGCACTTTGTTCTTCGCTAAATTTGGACAGTCCTTTTTAAAGTGACTAGTTGTTTGCATTCAAAACGTACATTTGAATTTTCATTTGAGTTGACATTTTTGAAATTGTTGTTGTATGTTTTGAAGTTTCCTCCTTATGCCTTTAATGTGAAAGCTTGTTTGCCTTTGTAGTTGTTGAAGTTGTTGCTTGTCTTTAGAAAGCCTTTGCCATATTTTCTGGCTTTGCTTTGGATTACTTTTTGGAGTTGTCTAGATAAGAGAGCAACTTCATTATTGCCCAAGCTCAAGAGTTCTTCATTAACTCCTTATCATCACTATCTTGATTTACAAGGAGAGCTTTGAAAGCAAATTCCTTTCTTTTTTAGATCAGTATCCAAACCGGCTTTTTCAACGATCATATCAACTTCGTGAGCACGAAGATTTCCAATAAGGTTATCAAGATGATAGATGGTTAGATCTTGCATTTCTTTGATGGTTGTGACCTTCATTTTCCAAACGAACGGAAGGTCTTTGAGAATTCGTTTGTTTTTCTCATTTGTTGTATAAGTCTTCCCAAGTTCTTCTAGCTCATCAATGATTCTGGAAAAACGACTTTCCATATCAATGATTTTTTTCACCTTCTTTCAGCTTGAAACTTTCATGCTCTAGGATTAGAGCATCTTTTCTAGTTTCTTTAATATGATTGGTTCCTTCAAAAGTTATAATCAACTTTCCCTATAAAAATTTAGTAGCATTTTTACAATTGCTAACTCTTTTGTACTCTTTTTCAATAAGAGCACTAGTCAACACCATTTCGACTCTGGATGCTAAGTTCATAATTTCTTCATCCTCAGTAGTGAACTTATCAGCATCTTTTTCAACGATCTTTTCTTCTATGATTTTTAAAGGAATTTTCACACCTCTTTTTATTGCAAGCCAAACTTTGATTCCTTGTAATTTGGCATAGATCTTAAATCTATTTTTTCAGGTGGCAAAATTTGTGCCATCAAATAGTGGGGGTCTGGACATTGATAGTTCTTCTCCATAACTGGTAGCATTTATGTAGGCCATAGATGGATCTACTCTTTGTTATGCCTGTAATTACCTAATAAACAAGTTAAAGAGCACTGATCTAATACTAATTGAAAGTCCAATAATAATCTAGAAGGTGGGTTGAATAGATTATTAAAAATTATCTTAGGCCTTTTTGAATTTTTTTTTAATTAATTTACAGTGCAATAAATTAATATGGAAGATAGTAAAAATTCAATCACAAAATGCATAGAGATTTAGCTGGTTCACAACATACAGCTTGGGTATGTTGTTATGTCTAGTCTCAAGCTTCTCTCCAGGACTTGAGATCTTATTACTATCAGTAATTAATTCTCCTTCAATAGGTGGTTGCCTTTACAAAGTTTTATAGATTGACTTCCAACTATACATACAATTACTTATCTTGGACAGTAGTTCCCCGCTCCTTCCTCAAACGTAGTTGTACCTGTTTTCGAGTCTAGCTCTGCTTTCCAAACTGGTTTTGAAACAAGAAGTTGATTCCTCACCTCACAAGTATACTAAAGACCTAACTACCCCTTGACCTATCTAAGACTCTGATCTTGGTTAAAAGATCACTCTTTTTTTCTCACAGAAATATAAAACCAATAAACCAACCGTTTTTAAATAAATAATTATTTTTGAAAGATGCTTCTTAAATAAGTAGATATAAATTTAAGTTCAGACATAAAAGTTAAAATAATTTTTACAGAGAGTAAAATGCTTCTTAAATTCAGTAGATCTATAACAGTTTTATTATTCAACAAGTGTTTTATGAATAATCAATTTTAAAGACCAAACACATGTAATGACATATATCAAGTATAATGAATAAAGTAGTTTAAATAATACTCGATATAACAAATAGATTTGTTTTACTCAAATCTATATATATTGATAGATTTGATCTATGATATGATCACCTTAAATAAGGCTACTTAGTCGGGCAATACGCGATAACTAAGTATTTAACCAAACTTAAAGCTTAACAACGATGATTTTATATAAAACTCAATTTATATAGATCACTATATCGATAAATGTATTTCTAGAATTTCGGTTAACAAGTCCCTCGTTTAAGAGAAATATCATCACCTGGTAGAATCTAAGCTCAGAACATTTATACATTTATCTGATATAATAGAAAAAATATAGATATATATAAATATGTATAACAATTTATATTTTATATATCTATAATATAAACAAGTATGAGATAAACAATTAATATAGCACAATAATATATCTCAAATATTTAGACCATTTTTTTCTTCAAAATAAGATAATAACTTTGAGAAAAAAGAGCTTTAAAAGATTTTTAGAGAGTATATAGGTAAGGAGAAAACTTTCTTTCTTTTCATAAATTGGTAAAAAGAATCAAGGGTTGTGCATTCTATTTATAGAGAAAACTGAAGCTCGATTTTTAGTCTGAGTTGTTTGATCAATGGTTGGGGGGGCTACAGCTAAGCATTGAGGGTCCAGATTGTCTTCAAAGAATTCACGCGAATTTAATCAATTCGCCTGGACTGTCCAACCAAATAGTTAGCAAATTCAATTTTAATGTACCAATTAAAGAGGAGAGAGAAAGATCATGGTTATACACAACCAACGGCTAGCTATAACTTATATTTGATGAGAGAGAAACTGGCATTCAACATACATACACACATGAATATATATTTATGAGGAGAGAGAAATTGCTTTTACTACATTTAGTTCTTAGTGGTGTGGACCAAGGAGAGAGAAAGAAAAATTTACCAGCTCATGCATACACGCACATTTTAATTTCCAATTTTATGTGTCAATATAGTTTTGGACTAAGTAAGAGGTTTCAGATGAAATAAAATTTGTTTTTGCTAAGCTTCTTTTGGTTTTGCAAAAAAAAAATTAAAAAAATAGGAGTTCTCCTTGCCTTAAAAAATGTTACTTTATGAATAAACATTTATAACACCTAATATTAATTTATCAAGGTTAATAAAATATTGATTCAATAAGTTTTTAGAAAATATTTTTGGTCAAAGTAAATAAAATATATTAAATAAAATTAATCCTATGGAGAGGATTCTAATTTTAATTACTCTTATCTACTTAATTATGGTTATCATCAAAATAAATAAATAAATTGAAAGTTGGAGACCCATCACATTGTACATCATATATTTAGTTTATATGTACGTGTTATTATTGGGATTGAAAACAGTTATACATCATAAAGTTAGTTTATATGTATGTGTTATTGTTGGGATTAAAAATAGGAACAGGTACAAATTGTGTTTTAAAAACCTGAAAACTAAAAAAACAAAAAAACAAAAAGTAAAAAAACTATTATTTCTGACGGAATAAGCTATTTTGACGAAAATTCCATCGAAAATAGCATTTCCCAGAATCAGCTAGGACATGACACGTGCCAATATATTTAGTTTATATGTACGTGTTATTGTTGGGATTGAAAACAGTTATACATCATAAGTTAGTTTACATGTATGTGTTATTGTTGGGATTAAAAATAGGAATAGGTACAAATTGTGTTTTAAAAACCTGAAAACTAAAAAAACAAAAAAAAAAGAAAGTAAAAAAACTATTATTTCTGACGGAATAAGCTATTTTTGACGAAAATTCCGTCGAAAATAGCATTTCCCATAATCAGCTAGGACAGGGCACGTGGCAATATATTTTCGGCACATGAGTCTGTCGGAATTAATATATCCCCAACAGAATTTTTGTTGGCAATAATTCCGTCGAAGAAATATATTTTTGATAGAAGTATCGATGGAATTATTTTTGACTAAAGTATACATTACCAAATGTCCGATGAAATATTTCGTCGAAAATAACCTTATTCTAATAGAATAGGGCTATTTCAGAAGGAATATTCCGTCGAAATTAATGCTTTTTCTTGTCGTGTCTCCTTGTAATGCATAAAGGAAATGAAGAAGTTAGGGAAAATGAATAATCTATAATAACTCAAAAGTAAGAGATATTTTCACTTGTACTTGATGAAGACATCACATCAACCTATGAGAGATTAAATATCCTTCTTAACTCCCTATTAGTTTTTGAGAAGATCTATCCAAAGAAGAATGTCAACATCAAGTTGGTGAGAGTCCTATCCAGCAAATGGGACGAAAAGACAACTGTCATCTGATAATCAAAGAATTTTCATGATATGACTCTGCAACAGCTGTATGAAAACTTGCTCGCCTATGGGCTTGAGCTCAACCAAAGGGAAAAGACAATGTCTATAACAGAAAGTGACTCAGAGTCAAGTGAAGATGAAGGCCCTCACAAAGTCAGCCTCTGTCTCGTGAACACTAAAGGAACAAAGAGAATCACCACTGATATTTAAGAAATTAATATTAGTGAGATATTTGACTTTAATTCTCCTGATATTAATATGTAAGACTTAAGAATTGTTTTACCATTGATCTGCATAAATACTTGAAGTGGTTCAGAGTACTCTCAAAGGATCATTCTCTACTTCAAAGAGAAAAAGAAAGAGTACAACTTGAGTTGAAAATAATTCAAGAAAATATTTATTCTTTATCAAAACTTGAGACTTCTAATAACACCTTGAGATCTACCATTGAGTAGTCAGCACTGAGAGAGTCAACTCTAGTCTCCAAGATTGAGGAGCTAGAGAAAATTATTTCAACATGGAATAGGAATTCATTTTCCATGGACTCCCCAATCACAAGTGAGAGATCTAGCTTTGACAGAGTCGTGGAGACAATTATTCAAACCTCCACTCTTTCTACTAATCTTATTATTCTAGAAAACAATATATCTCACACTAGTCTAGCGTTTAAGAAAATGCAAAGTAAGGCCAACACTACGATCAAACCAAGAACGATCGTAGAGTCAATAAAAACTCACTCTAGGAACCAATATGGTAAAAATCATAGAGTTACCTTTCACTCTATGAATTCCCAAAACCATAGAGTAGTGTGGAAGCATAAACAGTATAAGCCTAGTAAAAAGGGTAAGAGTTTAATTGTCCCATACATGTCTAGGAAGAGAAGGTTTCCAGTCACACACACAAGCATACAATATATAAAATGTTATACCTATCATAATTATGGACATATTACTGATATGTGTAACTATAATGCATATTTTGTGATTGAAAGACCCAAAAATCAAAAAAAACATGAATTTTAATTACAGGAAATGAGCTTCATTGATTCAATAGGGTATCTAGACAGTGGATGCTCAAGACATCTAACAAGAAACTGAGCTCTCTTGTTAAGCTTTATAAAGTCAGAAGCAAAAAATGTAGAGCATGTGGACCCTAGTCAAACGAAGAAATCATAGACCCTATAGTTCTAGATATTGGTATTCCATAAATTGAAGAACCAATAGAACCAAACCTTAAAGAACTCAAACAAGAAGTCACAATGATAGATATTCCACCTGGAAGAAGATGGATAAGGGATCACATATAAGATCTTATCATATGTGATTCAACCATAAGAGTCGGAATAAGATCTACAACCCAGAGTAAGTTTTTCTATTTGAGCTTTCTTTCTCAAATGGAACCTAAACAGATCAAAGAGGCTCTTCAAGATTTAAGTTGGATAAAAGTAATGCAAGAAGAGTTGAACTAGTTTGAAAGAAGAAAAGTCCAGAGATTGGTCTCTAAGCCAAGGGATCATTCAATGATTAGCACCAAGTGGGTCTTCAGGAACAAGATAGATGAATATGGTGTAATCACAAGGAACAAGACCAAACTGATGGTAAATGGTTACTCCAAATAAGAAGGAATTGATTATGATGAAACATATGCACCAGTAGCAAGATTAGAAGTAATCAGGATGTTCCTTGCCTTTGCAGCCCACATGAAGTTTAGAGTCTTATAAATGAATATCAATGGTGTTTTCCTAAAAGGTGAACTTCAAGAAAAGGTGTATGTTGAACAACCTCCAGGTTTTGCTTATCTAACTCACTCAAATTATGTTTATAAGTTAGGTAAAACATGAGACACCCCCAAATTTAGGTACCACTACCTCGAATTTGGTGCTCACATAATAATATAAACAATCACTGCTAAACAACATTTAATACTAATGTGACAAATAAATGAACATATGTTGTTTATTACAATGACTTTCTAGTCCCAAGGTCTACAACATTTACCAAAATATACATCACAAACTACAAAGTAATATCAGTGTTTGCGTTACAATCTTATAAGTCTTAAACACAATATAAATAAACTAACAACTATCTAGATAATTAAGATTTCACTTTTCCTTTGCCTTTATCTTTACCCGATCCTTCAAGTTTAGCTGCAAAATATTTTATGACATAGCAAGTATGAGCAACTATGTGACGCCCCCAAATCTAGGCCCACACAGCCCAAACTTGAGTCGTCAAAAGACTACAACAAAATTATTACAACAAAGCACAACGTACAACAATACAGTGTATAATAATACACAACTAAGTCTTCACTATTATTGCCACACTATTTTACAACACGTGAAGACTACGACAGCTATTCCTTAGACTCTCACTCCATTCCCCGGCTAGACCCTGTTACGTTTTCATCTCCTGTAATGGAACAAAAGAAAGGGTGAGCTCAAATAGCCCAGTAAGAAATATCATGACTAAGATAATGATGAATAAATTATCATTAGTCTTCAACAGTTGAGTTCTGAATACAATAGACTACAAGGTTTATATCAAAAACTGTAGTTAAATTCTTAAACAATGTTCAGATCAATAATAGCAGCGGAATGAGCAATCTATTAGAAGAATAATGCAGACTATAATGTCCACTCGCTTCTCTTTTTAGTAAAAATATCATCAACTTTTATCATCGGAAATACCATTAGTCAAGATAATACAACTTCACAGTTCCTGGTCATAATCATGCAGATCAACAATTCATCTTTGCACTACGGGCCAAAGACATTCAATATAACACCAACGGTCATGATTATACCAGATTCAGCCTTTGGTCATAATCATACCAACCAACAGTTCATCTTTGCACTACGAGCCAAAGAGAACATTCACCACGTGCCATAAAAGACACCGAACAGATGTATCGCCTTTAACCTAGTATATCGCCTTTAACCTATCATCTGTTCAACAATTATATCACATCTGTGCCCCCGGCCACAGATATTCACAACAGCTTGATTCTTGATGATTAATACAAATAACAGTGATACAAATGATGAACAGAAGAACAGGATAAACAATAAGTATCGGAAGTTTACTTTGTGCAGATTCAAATAATATCCAAATTGCCAACATGATGTGGAGTGAAATTTAAAAATGATATTCAAGATCCACAGTTCAGAATAACGATTACAGTTCAATAGAAATGTTCAGAAAATAGGAAGGTTCAGTTGAAATAATGAAATTCAACTATTATGGAACATATAATATTTTCAGGAATTATAGAAGCAATAGTTCCATAATAAGTTTCGATTTAGGTGTATGAAAGAAAATAATATCCCTTACCGTAGCAGGTTTGATTAACAAAAGGTGAAGGAAATTAATATCCCTTACCATAATAATTTTGAATAATGGAAGATGAAAAAGATGGTATCCCTTATGAGTATAAAGGAAAATGATATCACTTACGAATATGGAATAAAAGTGTCATGTGATAATTCGTGTAGACAATTTATTTTCCACACGAGACAAATAAAAAGGGTTATTCACCAACAGGCGGTAATCCGCGCCGTAAGGTTATTCCCATCAATTTGAATACGAAGAGTTATTCACCAAACAGGCGATAATCCACGCCGTAAGGTTATTCCCATCAATTTGAATACGAAGAGTTATTCACCAAACAGGCGATAATCCGCACCGTAAGGTTATTCTCAGAGATTAATAAGGAATGAATACAAAAGGTTATTCACCAACAGGCGGTAAACCGCGCCGTAAGGTTATTCCCACAATTTAATACATGGAAATAAATGGCACAAGAAAGAAACGATATTATTTTCGAGAATCAAAGAATGATAATCCCTTCAAGTAAGAAAGAAAATAATATCCATTTATGATGATGAAAAGAGTGATATCCCTTACCGTAATAAATTTAAGAGTGTGAAAAGAATGATATTCCTTACCTTAACACGTGACTGGATATTGATTTAAATGAGGTTGATCAACCTATATATTTTTAATAAAATTAGTAATTACCACATATAAATTTCAAGGTGTATGATAATTCATATATTATGAACTATCAAAATTATATATATTTAACATAATTTTTGTAGTATAATATAACAACTTAAAATAGTTTTTAAAATAATATTTTAAAATAAATCTTCCAAAGAAAGCTTTTAAAAATGAATCTTCTAATAGAAGATTCTTCTAAAGGAAGATTTGTGAATACCGTGAAATATAGGAATTTATGAAATTACTACTCTTTAATAAAAGACTTACTTGAAAAATTTATGCACTCCTTTTGGCTTTCAAACTCTCAAAATAACCTCACTATTCTCAGAGAAAACTCATAAAATTCTTATAGAAAAATTTTATGTTTTAGGTGTGATTTTTCTATTCAGCTGAGCAAGCTATTTATAGGGGGAAAATGTTACTATGCAGTGGTAGGTGGCTGGCGTGCTGCACGCCAGCCTAAATTTTCTACAAAAGCAGCGTAGCTGCCTTTCCTTCCTTCCTTCACCAACCAGAAAACTCTCCAGAAAAAACACATTTCATTTACAATTCATGTGGCCCCCACATAGGGTCCACATGTTACTATTCACATAATAATTAATTAATATTTTTTTTTTTTTTTTTACATTTATTTATTTTATTTTATTTTTTCTTCCTATGGGTCCTGCATATAAAATCAAATAGTGCTACAATAATAATTTAATAATAATGTAATAAACACGTTACAGATTATTATTAATTTAATAATATAAATTATGGTATATTTGCAACCGTAACAATTATTAGGTTCAATAATTTTAAAAACAGTGCAGCAACAATTATTGGGTCGATGATATGAAATACAGTGTAATGACAATTATTGAATCAATAATACAAAATACTGTGTAACAACAATTATTGAATTGATAATATAAAATATTATGCAGTGACAATTATTGATGAAATGATGCGCAACAGTTACGGTGTCAATTATCAGACCAATAATATGAGACACTGTGCAATACCGTGTGCTACTGTAGAGTACCGTGTGCTACAGAAAATACCATAATTTACCGTATGCTACTATTCTTTTATCACCGGTATTTTAACAGTCTCGTTGACTATTTTTATTTAAAAAGATTATTTCTGTCGTTTTCTATATCCGACAAATATTCCGTTGTGGGGTCCACCAATAATTTGTCATTTCGGCGCCGTCGTACGGCCCGAATATTCCCCGACAAAATGAATATTGTCCGACAAAATAAAATTTGCACATAACATCCTTAACTTTTAAGTTTATCGATTTAACCACTTACTATTTCAGAAAAATATATATGAAGAAAAATTAAATTTTATATTTCATAAAATTCGGGGTCTTACAACCTCCCCTCCTTATGAAATTTCGTCCCCGAAATTGACGTACCTGGCATTTCAAAGAGGTAAGGATATTTAGATTTCATCTCAAATTCTAGCTCCCAGGTCATTTCCTCAATATCTTGGTTCCTCCATAAAACCTTAACTTGAGGTATAATCTTTGAGCGTAGAATCTGCTCCTTCTTATCTAGAATCTTAACAGGTACCTCCTCGTACATTAAATCATCTGCTATAACGTCTGGTTCTAACTCAATGACGTGGTTTGGGTCCTTCACATATTTACGTAACATAGATATGTGAAAAACGTTATGGATGCGAGACATATTTGGTGGTAGGGCTAGTCTGTAGGCTACGGTTCCTACTCGATCGAGGATTTCAAATGGGCCAATAAATCGAGGGTTAAGCTTTCCTCTCTTTCCGAATCTCGTAACTCCTTTCCATGGAGAAACACGTAAGAATACATGATCTCCGATGTTAAATCTCTCATCTCTCCGATGAAGATCCGCATAACTCTTTTGTCATTCTTGCGCTGTCTGTATTCGTTGTCGGATCATTTGGATCTTTTCGGTCGTCAAGCGTACCAACTCGGGTCCCAACAGTTTTGCTTCTCCTACCTCATTCCAACATACTAGAGAGCGACACTTGCGTCCATATAAAGCCTCGAATGGAGCCATACCTATACTTGCTTGGTAACTGTTGTTGTAGGAAAATTCCACCAATGGCAAGTACTTATCCCAACTTCCTTTGAAATCTAGTACGTAAAGTCTTAAAAGATCTTCGAGGGTCTGGATCGTCCTTTCCGATTGTCCGTCCGTCTGAGGATGGTATGCAGAACTGAATCGTAGCTCAGTGCCCATAGCTTTTTGTAGACTGATCCAAAATCGTGAAGTGAATCTAGGATCTCGATCAGAAACTATGGAAACTGGCATGCCATGCAATCTCACAATCTCATTTATGTACATACCGGCAAGACGTTCAAGTGAAAAGGTTTCTCGTATGGGCAAGAAATGAGCAGATTTGGTCAATCTATCTACGATGACCCAAATTGCATCTAAGCCTTGAGAAACTTTGGGAAGACCCGTCACGAAATCCATATTGATGTGTTCCCACTTCTATTCGGGAACCTCAAGTGGTTGTAATGGACCCTTAGGTACTTGATGTTCTGCCTTAACACGTTGACAAGTTAGGCACCTTGAGATAAACTCTGCAATCTCCCTTTTCATATTGTTCCACCAAAATGTATGTCGAAGATCTCGATACATCTTGGTACCTCCTGAGTGGATTGCAAATGGCGTGTTGTGTGCCTCCATCATGATTTTATGCTTTAATTCAGGATTGTTAGGAACACAGAGTCGAGAGTTGACTCGAAGTATTCCTTTCTCGTCGATTCTTGCTTCGGGAATGGCACCTTCTTGTACTTTCTTCATCATGTTCATCAGTTCCGGATCGGTAGCTTGCGCAGCTTTAATTTTATCGATTAAAGTCGGTTCTACTTGCACGTGAGCAATCTTCGAGTGGGTCCCTGGTGTCTTTAGCTGTGTCTCCATCTTTTGCAAGTCGTACAAAATACACTTTTGTGTTGTCAGCAGTGCACTTGTACTCGCATAAGATCTTCTGCTCAAAGCGTCAGCTACAACGTTTGCCTTTCCCGGGTGATACTGGATTGTGTGGTCGTAATCCTTCAACAGCTCAAGCCAACGTCGTTGTCGCATGTTGAGTTCCTTCTGGGTGAAGAAATACTTGAGACTTTTATGATCCGTATAGATATCCACATTTTCTCCGTATAAGTAGTGTCTCCAGATCTTCAATGCGAAAACGACTGCTGCTAACTCTAGATCATGAGTAGGATAATTTTTCTCATAATCTTTGAGTTGTCGAGAGGCATAGGCTATAACCTTTCCATGTTGCATAAGGACACAGCCTAGACCTTTGCCTGAAGCATCGCTATATATGACGAATTCTCCTGATCCTGATGGAATGGTCAGAACAGGAGCTGAAACTAGTCTCCTCTTGAGTTCTTGGAAACTTTTCTCGCATTCCTCGCTCCATATGAATTTTGTGTTTTTCCGAGTAAGCTGAGTTAATGGAGTGGCGATTCGAGAAAATCCTTCTACGAATCTCCGATAATAACCAGCTAGGCCCAGAAAACTTCGGACTTCGGTTACTGTCTTGGGTTGTTCCCAATTTAGCACAATTTCAATCTTCGCAGGATCTACTGATATTCCTTGACTAGAAATCACATGCCCAAGAAACGTGACCTCCTCAAGCCAGAACTCACATTTCTTCAACTTGGCATATAATTTATTCTCACGGAGCTTTTGGAGTATCAATCTCAGGTGTTGTTCATGATCCTTGCGACTCTTGGAGTATATGAGGATGTCATCAATAAAGACAACCACAAAATGATCCAAATATTCCTTGAATATTCGGTTCATCATGTCCATGAAAGCTGCAGGAGCATTGGTTAGTCCAAAAGGCATGACTAAAAACTCATAATGCCCATAACGAGTTCTGAAAGCAGTCTTTGGAATGTCCTCAGCTTTAACCTTTAACTGATGATATCCAGAACGGAGATCAATCTTTGAGAAATGTTGAGCACCTTGTAATTGATCAAACATGTCATCGATCCGAGGCAACGGGTACCTGTTTTTTATGGTGACATGGTTCAATTCTCGGTAGTCAATGCACAATCTCATACTCCCGTCTTTCTTCTTCACAAATAGAACAGGAGCACCCCAAGGTGATGCACTCGGACGAATGAAACCGGTATCCAACAATTCCTGTAGTTGGACTTTTAACTCTTGAAGTTCAATGGGAGCCATTCGGTATGGGGCTTTGGAAATGGGCTTGGTACCGGATTCAAGATCAATACAAAATTCAATTTCACGGTTTGGGGGTAAGCCAGGAAGTTCTTCAGGAAAAACGTCAGGAAACTCATTAACAATGGGAATATCATTCAAGTTTGACGTATTTTTGTTCAAATCAGTGACATGAGCTAAAAAGGCTTGACATCCGTTTTTCAATAAACGAATGGCTTTATGGCTAGAAATAACAGTTATAGATTTCAATGGTTTAGTTGCTTGAATTTGCATGACAGGTTGATTAGGAATATGAAAACTAATAATCTTATGAAAACAATCAATTTTAGCATGATGGGTAGTCAACCAATCAATTCCTAAAATCACATCAAATTCATGCATTTCCAAAGAAATAAGGTCAACAGGTAATGTGAGGTTGTTGATTTGAACTAGGCAAGAATTATAGACAGTAGATGTAATGGTCATTTCTCCTAATGGGGTTTCAACTGATAAGTCAAAGTCCAAATTTTCAGGAGTTAAGTTTAAACGCTGAGCACATGCAGGTGAGATAAAAGAATGGGTAGAGCCAGTATCTAACAAAGCGTAGACTTCACGAGAATTTATGAATAGCTTACCGGTTATCACCTCGTTCGAGTTTCGTGCCATTTGGGATGTCACAACAAAAGCTCTCCCTTGAACTACAGATTTTCCCTTATCCGCGCTAGCTTTTGGTATCATCATTGCAGCTGGACTCGATTTTGTGGCAGGACAAAACCGCGCAAGATGACCCTCTTTCCCACAACTGTAGCACTTTTTGGACTGCTGTGTACAGTTTGGGCTGATGTGACCTTCCTGACCACACCTATAGCATCTCACTGGTGGTCGATCTTCTCCCCTTAAAACTGGGGTCGGTGTTGGTGCTGGTACTGGTGCCCTTCTATAATTATTATGGAATCTCTTTCTTTTGAAATTGTTCCCACTGGATTCTCCTCTTCTGTTATTTGATGTGGAATTACCACCGAAGTGTTGGTTACCTCCTCGATGGTTCTCGTTCCTGTGGTTGTTGTCATTCCTTTCTCTATGCTGATCATTAACTCTTGGCTGCAATGTTTCATCTGTCTGCTCCACCCTTTGAGCCCTATCCATGACATCTGAATACAAACTGAATTTATGAGAGCTAAGTTGTTGACGAATTTTGAGTCTCAAACCTCTTAGGAACATCCGACTCATTCGTGCTTCGTCATCCACTAGATGGGTGGCAAAACGAGATAACTCAGCGAACTTAGCTTCATATTGGGAGACTGTCATATTTCCCTGCTCCAGTTTAATGAATTCCACCTCTTTCATATGGCGGATGCTTTCTGGGAAATACTTCTCGTTAAACAGTTCTTCGAATTCTGTCCAAGACATTTCGAGTGCTGAAGGTTGGATACGTTTTACCGCTTCCCACCAATGGTCCGCCTCACCTCGTAACATAAAAGTGGCAAATGACACCTTTTGATCATCAGCGCATTGTAAGACATCAAGTATTTTTGTCGTCTGCTTCAGCCATGCCTCCGCTTTGAGTGGGTCAGGCTTCCCGTGGAATTCAGGTGGTCCCAATTCTTTAAATTGCTTGACAGTGACCATCCTCAAATTACCAGCGTTTCTACCGTTATTATTGACTGGATTTCCTCTTGCTTGATTCTGTATGAACTGCATGAAATTCCTAAAGAATCCATCGTTCATCATGTTATCAGGAACATTATTTCCTGAGTTGGTTGGAGGATTGTTTGGGGCCTCCTGATTCTCGGCAACATTTGCTTCGGGTATTCCATAGTTAACCTCTTGATTTCCAGATGCCATACTTAACTGTGGTCACAAAATAATTGTTAGTTCAAACAAACTGACTCATCACTTCATGTCCCTATATTCAAATCAACTCATTAGATAATAAAATCTAATTTAGGTGGGACACACTAATGACTGATTATATTCGTCTCTCCCCTCCTAGTTCTACCCCAGATCTCCATTAAAGACCATATCCCTAAGCTCTGATGCCAACTGTGACGCCCCCAAATCTAGGCCCACACAGCCCAAACTTGAGTCGTCAAAAGACTACAACAAAATTATTACAACAAAGCACAACGTACAACAATACAGTGTATAATAATACACAACTAAGTCTTCACTATTATTCCCACACTATTTTACAACACGTGAAGACTACGACAGCTATTCCTTAGACTCTCACTCCATTCCCCGGCTAGACCCTGTTACGTTTTCATCTCCTGTAATGGAACAAAAGAAAGGGTGAGGTCAAATAGCCCAGTAAGAAATATCATGACTAAGATAATGACGAATAAATTATCATTAGTCTTCAACAGTTGAGTTCTGAATACAATAGACTACAAGGTTTATATCAAAAACTGTAGTTAAATTCTTAAACAATGTTCAGATCAATAATAGCAGCGGAATGAGCAATCTATTAGAAGAATAATGCAGACTATAATGTCCACTCGCTTCTCTTTTTAGTAAAAATATCATCAACTTTTATCATCTGAAATACCATTAGTCAAGATAATACAACTTCACACTTCCTGGTCATAATCATGCAGATCAACAGTTCATCTTTGCACTACGGGCCAAAGACATTCAATATAACACCAACGGTCATGATTATACCAGATTCAGCCTTTGGTCATAATCATACCAACCAACAGTTCATCTTTGCACTACGAGCCAAAGAGAACATTCACCACGTGCCATAAAAGACACCGAACAGATGTATCGCCTTTAACCTAGTATATCGCCTTTAACCTATCATATGTTCAACAATTATATCACATCTGTGCCCCCAGCCACAGATATTCACAACAGCTTGATTCTTGATGATTAATACAAATAACAGTGATACATATGATGAACAGAAGAACAGGATAAACAATAAGTATCGGAAGTTTACTTTGTGCAGATTCAAATAATATCCAAATTGCCAACATGATGTGGAGTGAAATTTAAAAATGATATTCAAGATCCACAGTTCAGAATAACGATTACAGTTCAATAGAAATGTTCAGAAAATAGGAAGGTTCAGTTGAAATAATGAAATTCAACTATTATGGAACATATAATATTTTCAGGAATTATAGAAGCAATAGTTCCATAATAAGTTTCGATTTAGGTGTATGAAAGAAAATAATATCCCTTACCGTAGCAGGTTTGATTAACAAAAGGTGAAGGAAATTAATATCCCTTACCATAATAATTTTGAATAATGGAAGATGAAAAAGATGGTATCCCTTATGAGTATAAAGGAAAATGATATCACTTACGAATATGGAATAAAAGTGTCATGTGATAATTCGTGTAGACAATTTATTTTCCATACGAGACAAATAAAAAGGGTTATTCACCAACAGGCGGTAATCCGCGCCGTAAGGTTATTCCCATCAATTTGAATACGAAGAGTTATTCACCAAACAGGCGATAATCCACGCCGTAAGGTTATTCCCATCAATTTGAATACGAAGAGTTATTCACCAAACAGGCGATAATCCGCACCGTAAGGTTATTCTCAGGGATTAATAAGGAATGAATACAAAAGGTTATTCACCAACAGGCGGTAAACCGCGCCGTAAGGTTATTCCCACAATTTAATACATGGAAATAAATGGCACAAGAAAGAAACGATATTATTTTCGAGAATCAAAGAATGATAATCCCTTCAAGTAAGAAAGAAAATAATATCCATTTATGATGATGAAAAGAGTGATATCCCTTACCGTAATAAATTTAAGAGTGTGAAAAGAATGATATTCCTTACCTTAACACGTGACTGGATATTGATTTAAATGAGGTTGATCAACCTATATATTTTTAATAAAATTAGTAATTACCACATATAAATTTCAAGGTGTATGATAATTCATATATTATGAACTATCAAAATTATATATATTTAACATAATTTTTGTAGTATAATATAACAACTTAAAATAGTTTTTAAAATAATATTTCAAAATAAATCTTCCAAAGAAAGCTTTTAAAAATGAATCTTCTAATAGAAGATTCTTCTAAAGGAAGATTTGTGAATACCGTGAAATATAGGAATTTATGAAATTACTACTCTTTAATAAAAGACTTACTTGAAAAATTTATGCACTCCTTTTGGCTTTCAAACTCTCAAAATAACCTCACTATTTTCAGAGAAAACTCATAAAATTCTTATAGAAAAATTTTATGTTTTAGGTGTGATTTTTCTATTCAGTTGAGCAAGCTATTTATAGGGGGAAAATGTTACTATGCAGTGGTAGGTGGCTGGCGTGCTGCACGCCAGCCTAAATTTTCTACAAAAGCAGCGTAGCTGCCTTTCCTTCCTTCCTTCACCAACCAGAAAACTCTCCAGCAAAAACACATTTCATTTACAATTCATGTGGCCCCCACATAGGGTCCACATGTTACTATTCACATAATAATTAATTAATATTTTTTTTTTTTTTTTTTACATTTATTTATTTTATTTTATTTTTTCTTCCTATGGGTCCTGCATATAAAATCAAATAGTGCTACAATAATAATTTAATAATAATGTAATAAACACGTTACAGATTATTATTAATTTAATAATATAAATTATGGTATATTTGCAACCGTAACAATTATTAGGTTCAATAATTTTAAAAACAGTGCAGTAACAATTATTGAGTCGATGATATGAAATACAGTGTAATGACAATTATTGAATCAATAATGCAAAATACTGTGTAACAACAATTATTGAATTGATAATATAAAATATTATGCAGTGACAATTATTGATGAAATGATGCGCAACAGTTACGGTGTCAATTATCAGACCAATAATATGAGACACTGTGCAATACCGTGTGCTACTGTAGAGTACCGTGTGCTACAGAAAATACCATAATTTACCGTATGCTACTATTCTTTTATCACCGGTATTTTAACAGTCCCGTTGACTATTTTTATTTAAAAAGATTATTTCTGTCGTTTTCTATATCCGACAAATATTCCGTTGTGGGGTCCACCAATAATTTGTTATTTCGGCGCCGTCGTACGGCCCAAATATTCCCCGACAAAATGAATATTGTCCGAAAAAATAAAATTTGCACATAACATCCTTAACTTTTAAGTTTATCGATTTAACCACTTACTGTTTCAGAAAAATATATATGAAGAAAAATTAAATTTTATATTTCATAAAATTCGGGGTCTTACAAACTAGCTTGCTCAATAATTTAAATGAATAACAAGAATTATGTCATAAATGAATATGAATATCAACTGAATGATTTAATAAAAGGAGTTCAACAATGACCAATAGAATCAATGCACAAAATAAAGAAATGGCAATTGAGTATTTAACTATTGAGTGGTCAAATGGACCATAAACTACTATTGAGGAAGTTAATCACTTGATTGACCCTCTTAGGTTACTTTGTCAAAATTGTACTTGAGGGGATCAGCCTCTCGTACCACATGTATATGCATAATATTTATTCTGTGTATATCGTTTGTTTGATACTTAGGTTATTCCCCATTATGGGTTGTTCTTCTCAGTGTAAGAATCTGTACCACTATAATTTGGATAACTTTCAAATTAAATTTCACATAAGTGTCAAACAAATGGCTTAGACTTCTTCTTTAATCAATTCATAATTCAAAAATGGAATATGAATTTAAATAATATATACGATTTGCAATAATATTATTGTGGAATAACTTGCGATATAATATAAGCTCAAGATTTAAGAATTATCACAATAATATTAAGTAGAATTAGGAAACTTGCTCAATACAAATTTTAGTAAGGTTAAAAAACTTGCATGTTTATTATTATTATTATTATTATTATTATTATTATTAATTTAATAAGGTTTAATCAGGTATTAATTATAATAAATGTCAAATGACAAAAAAGAATTCGTTTAAAATTTTTATAATATTGTTTATTAAATTAGAAATATTTTCTCTTTTGGAACCAAACCCGGAACCGGTCCAGAAAGACCCAAACCGGACCCCACAATCTAAAAAAAATGGACCGTCCGATTTTTTTTTAAAAATGGGCAGAATGTTTTAATCATTTTATAATTTTGTTTCATTCACTAAAACTTGAATACAATAAAATCTACAAGTCCGATTGACCTCAAATTGGACTTTATGAAATTGCATCTTTCCGAACTACAAGATTCCATCATCAAAAAGCAAATTTGGACAAGGTTTGATTACTGAAAATGGCCATGAAGTGGACTGTTTTGCACAGCCCTTTGATAGTGAGGTCATTTGGTTCAAAAATTCATATCTTGCTCATTTTAAATCATTTTCACAAGATTCAAAAGAGATTTTGTTCTTAACTTACCCATATATTCCCAAAAAATATAAAATCCCAAAAATAATTTGTAGATTTCAAAATGTACAATTTATTCGTACAACCTATGTTTTGTTCGTCGGTAAAAATATTTTCAAGCATTTTGTTATATTTTTCTACATAAACTCATACCACTACACATTTAAACCACATGACATCCTATATAAATATGTCTAGCATGATTCTAAGCACAAAGATCTCAAATACTATAGAAATTAAAAGAAAATCAAGATTAAGAGTTTTAAGGGATTTTTATACCTTTTGCTTTTGATGGCTTATTTCCTTTGCTTTCCAAAGTAGGTAATAAGTTGTGATGACATCCAAGAACACCCCATTGATGAAAATGACTTGACTCACTTGACTCGATGGTGACTCACTACACAACTCACTTCCTTTTTCTTTAACTCACATAGTTAACTCACTAAAACTCACTAGCACACTATATAGAGAATACTTGCGATAGTTTGTAAACTCTCCACCAAATGAGCTAGCTTCTATTTATAGTAGTATAAATATATACATATAACATATATATGTATAGATTGGACTTCAACCTATTTACAAAATTTGATAGCCAAAAAGTTGAGTGTTCCACACACTAATGCAAGCAACAAATTGAATAAAATGTTGGAATCCATTGTACTCCCTCCATACCACCAACCATGCTCTCTAATTTTTCCCATTTTTTATTTATTTTTATAACCAAATTGGTAAATAATGGATCTTCTAGAAGCTTTGACAATTGGACCAAACATTGGGCTTACAATTTAATTTATTTGGGTCATCTATGATCATAATAATCCAACAATATTGGGCTACCAAAATAACTCACCCACTTCTTAATAAATCGGGCTAGTTTAATTAAATAGCAACCCACATAGCAAATTCCACAAGTCCCTCGCTTAATTAATTGTTTAGGCTTGTTTAAATAATTATAGGAACACTTTAATAATCAAATTTAATTTAATTTACATAATCCAATTAGACTTGTCATATTCAATATTAATTGAATATTTAACTAGGGTTCAATAACATATCAATCACTTGATATTAAATATACAACCTTAGGTTAGACCGACAATTAATAATCATTCATCGGACTTTCTTTAATTAAATTAATTTAATAGTCAAATATAAATCAAAACATCTTGTTAGGGTTTAAATTAATTCACACCATAACGTAATTAATTAGAAATTAAATTTTCAATTTTATTTATATTGCAACTCAAAATTCTTGGTCCTTACAAAACACTTTATTGATTAAAATAAGCACATAGAGTATGGTATGAAATATTAACTATTTTTTTTATTGAAAAAAGATTTATTAGAGGTAGAGTAGACACAACACTATTTCTTAGGAAGCACAAGGATAAAATATTGTTAGTATAAATTTATGTAGATGATATAATTTTTGGTTCTACTGACGAAAGGCTATGTGAGAGATTTGTCAAGCTTATGCAGAGCAAGTTTGAGATAAGCATTTTGGGTGAGCTGAACTTCTTCCTTAGACTTCAAGTGAAGAAGACTAATGAGGGTATCTTCGTCAACCAAGCCAAGTACATCAAAGATCTACTTAAGAAGTATGGTTTGGAATTCGTCATTCCCATGGCTCCTGCATCAAAGCTAAACAAAGATGAAAATAATAAAAGTATTGATACTACTCAATATAGAGGTATAATTGGCTATCTCCTATATTTAACTGCTAGTAGACCCGACATTATGTTCTCAACATGTATATGTGCTAGATTTTAAGTTAATCCTAAGGAATCTCATTTGAACTCTATTAAAAGAATATTTACATATATCAAGGGCACTCTTGATTTAAGACTTTATTATGCCAAGGAATCTCCCTTTAATCTAATTGGATATTCAGATGCTGACTTTGTAGGATGTATGATAGACAGTAAAAGTACTAGTGGGACTTGTCAACTGTTAGGGAATAGACTTGTCTCATGGTTCAGCAAGAAACAGAATTCAGTTTCATCTTCAACTGCAAAAACTGAATACATTATCGCTGCAAGATGTTATGCCCAAATCTTATGGATGAAGAATCAGCTAGCTACCTATAGGTTTGAGTTTAAATATATTTCTATTTATTGTGATAACACTAGTACAATTGTTATAACTCATAATTATGTTCAGCATTCTAGGACTAAACATATAGACTTAAGACATTAGTTTATTATGAATCATGTTTTAAATGATGATATCACTTTACATTGCATCCCAACCTAGATGATCAACTTGCTAATATGTTTGCAAAAATTTTTAGATGAATCTAGATTTAATAAGTTAATAACTAAACTAAGCATATTGAACTTAAGTTGATTATATATATTCTGCCTTGTAAGACTAACCATGCTGGAAAAGATCGTGGAGTGCGATTTCTTAGTGATGGATTGTAAAGCTAAGTGGATCGCAGAGTCAATGCTCTGCGAAGGACTACTCTACGAAAGCTTAAAGCTTAAAGTCCACTTTACGTGCTTAATATGGACATTGTATAGTTAAAATGTCAAAAGATCAGACAAGGGAGTGGCGAACACGACTGGAAAAGAACGCGTAAAAGTAAGACGAACAGGAAGAAGTAACTGGCAGAAGCAACTGCTATAGCTTACTCTGCCATCTGACAAATAAATAAGAACTTAACATGTGTCCTACTCAGCCGAATAATGAGGGAAGCATTTTACTTCTGCATGTGCTGATTTACCCCCAACACAAACTCTGTACTTTGTTCCAAGCTTCACCAAAATTCGTGGATGAGATTGCGTTCATTTCCTTAATGCTAGCTAGTTCAATGTTTCTTAATATAGTTTGACATTTTCAGAACTTATACCTTCTACCATTCTATAAGAGATATATTAAACTTGGAACTGCAAATACCTTCGCATACATGAATAACATTGATCAATAACTTAAGCCAGAACGACACTTCAGAAATTCATGCATAGTGTTTAAAGTGTTGTATCATTTGTTATTTTATCTCTATTTAAGCACAAGAGAACTAGGAAGAAAGATTAACTTCCTAAAACCTTCCAGGCACACCCATAACTATGGAGTTGCTTTTTACATTTTCATTAAACGGAATTAAATGATCGATAATTTCAACACATTTGAAATCAACTGTCACACTTACGATTGTCTGATGTGTATTTTCTTGCAGCTTGTATTACACATGCTTCATGTACCACAACAGCAACTTTTACCAGCACATTCTCCCTGAAAGTTGAGTTGCTTTCTAAACACAAAAATAATCACAAGAACAAACTATGGCAAACACAGAAATCAGCAAAGGAAATTAAAAATAAGATCACAAGATTTACGTAGAAACCCAAATCAGGAAAAATCATGGGAGAGAGGTAGAAGATATAACTATATCACAGAGTGAAGAATATGATCTATGAATCTCAATCTAAAATTGGCAAAAATTCAATTCGGGTCTGATCAAATGTAGTATCGAAAACAAGAATTCGAGACAGGCATAACAATACATTTTCATTACAAGTAAACATACATCAACACTTAAAACAAGCTTGAGTTGTCACTGATAAAGACAACAATTTTGACGAAGATACGACTCCATTATGGAATTGATTCAATATTATTGAGTTTCAGTATCTTATTTCTTCTCAAAAAATTGCCTTATTACAAGAATAATAGCTGCTGTATGCTTGCGCAAAGCAGAACCAGGACAAATGTCACTAGGAAAATACAAGCAAAAAAATGCTGCCTTAAGTCTTCCTTTCCTTCATGAAAAGGAAAAATAGTCAAGAAGAGAATCTACAACATACCTGCAACAAATGTACATTGCAAGGAAAAACACTTCCCAACCTTGTGAGCCACAATAAACATTTGAAATGTGGACAACCAAGAGTAGTCACAAGGTCAATCCAGTCTTTACAATCTGATCCAACCAAACAATGATGTCAGCTATAACAGTGCGTTCATTTTGATTTTCCTTTAGAACAAGCTCTGCAACATCAGCGAGTTTAAGAAGCGGTTCCACATTTCTTGGCAATGCGACATTCCTATCAATAATGGCTGCTGCCCTGCCCTGTCTTATTAAAGGCAGTGCCCACTCAACAATGTCTGGAGGTGTATATTCACTGTCATAAGCTTTCCTCCCACTCAAAATCTCTAGAAGAACAATCCCAAAGTTATAAACATCACTCTCCGTATTTCCATTTAACTCTGTATCATTGATACTCAGAAGCCCAAAGTCGGAAATTCTTGCCTCCCAGTTAGAATCCAAAAGAATGTTTGAAGTCCTCAAATCTTGATGAACAATGGGAGGACTGACTACTTTATGAAGGTACTCGAGCCCTTTTGCAGCCTGCAGCGATATCTTCAACCTCATATTCCAATCTAGAGGAGAAAGCTCCCCATGGAGATGGTCATGAAGCGTGCCATGTGGCATAAACTCGTATACCAGTAACCTCTCCCCCATTTCTGCGCAATAACCCAACAAGTTCACAATATGGTTATGTCGAATATTACAAAGAACTTCTAGCTCTGCTTCAAATTCCCGGGTGTTGGTGTGGATTATAGTGGCAGCATTAGCCCTTTTAACAGCCACTTGACTACCATCAGTAAGAGTAGCTTTGTACACAAATCCATAACTTCCACGGCCTAGCTCATTAAACTCCTTGAACCCATTTGTAGCATCTTTTAATTCTGAGAGACGGAAGACCTGTGCTGTTCCAACAGCAGGTGTTACAGAGATGAACATCTCAGGGTCAGGACTAGGCTCGGCCTCCACCACCTGCTTGTGAAAGCAAGAAAAGCAATGTGTTTTGTCACTTTCTTCATTAATAGTTATAATCAAGCGAGGAATAAGGCAGCACCCAGTAAAAACAAAAATCGAACCTAATACACAAGATCCAATGATAATCACTAATTTCTTAATCTCAAGAGGCTCATTAGGCCGACTCTTGGACGAAGAAGGATGCCCACAAACATCCCAACAAGAGTTGTTCTGGCAAAGAGAACACGCGGTGCATTCTCTGTCTGCATTCTCACTACATACACTGGATGGGAAAAATCCTTCAGAGCAATTTGACCCACAAGGCAAGCAGATCTTTAGGTCCTCCTGAACACATACACTTGTCAGTTCTGCCTCATTAAGCATGCTTACATTGAAAGCAAACTTCCCATAAGCACATGAGCTTGGAATACAAATTCCTGGACTACATAATTGCAGTGGAGGGCTATAATTTGGCGGGGACTGGCCATTAACATCCCAACAATCAAGAACCAAGTCAGCTTCCCTAACCCCACAAGTCGTAAAGTCAGATGAAGCAATGGCCGTAAAACCAGAACCTTTTGGAACTGAAGAAGTTTTTATGCTTCCCCAGCATTCAATTCCATGATCATCCTCACGAATCCCACAAAAATGGCGAGCACCTACCGATAAGGCCACAAAACGAATACCCACAGGCAGATAACCAAATTCTTTGGAATCACCCCAGCATTTTAATTCACCAGATTTACTAGCAATCCCACAAACAGAACCTCTCCCAGAAACTAAGGACTTTATATCCCCTGAAACCCCCAACTTACCCGATTTCGAGCCCCAGCAAACAACGCCATCATTTTTCACCACAGCACAACTAAAACTATCCCCAGAAACAATCTCCCTATAACCAGCACTACCCACATATGGATCATAGAATGATGAATTATACATGAGAACTTTTGGAACATTATTATCACCATTTGATGTTTGATAAAATTCCCAACAATCTACAATGCCATATTCAACACTTGAATTATAAGATCCTCTAATAGCACATACATGATTCATTCCAGCTGCTATTTTTGAATAAGTATTGTACTTAAAGCTCGGTGGGACAAGATCTGTACCTGAACTGGATAATGTCCAACAATATGCCTGCGAACTGTTCGACGTAATGCCACACAGAAACCCCTCGCCGCCGGAAAGACCTGCCATAGCCGGCAGAGAATCGACATATGTAGATGATGATAACAATGATGATTTGTTATTGTTTTTCTCCCAACATATGATCTCCTGCTTACCACCAGCATCAATGGCACAAAAGAACCCGTTTTCGCCAAATGCAGCAGCAATTGGGCCTATTGAACCATACCCAAATGCCCCTATTGCCATTGCTGGCAGTAGAAAGAGAAGAAGCAAAAAATGTGAACTGGAGAGGCGAGTTTGGGTGATCATATATGCTTTTGACTTCTGGGATGTAAAGCAATTGAATCATGGAGCAGAAATTGACTTTTTAGCTTTGTTATTGGATTGAAATTGTGTTTGGTGAGATTGAAGATGGAGTGGTGTTTCTTGTTTTTGTAGAGTTTTAAATATAGTAATGCACATGCTGGAGTTTAGACAGTTATGAAGTCAAACAGAAAATCTGACTCAGCATTTGTAGCTCAAGTATCTGAACCCTTATTTCACACTTCACTACTTTGATCTCTATAACAAAAAAATGGGAGAAAATTCAGTGGCGGAGCTAGAATTTTTTTTCAGGGGGTGTCATGGCAAGGCAAAGTCATTATTGTAAAGAAGAGAGAAAGTGAAGTAAAACAGGAAAAGAAATAGGAGAGAAGGGAAAACGGAGGAACCCATTTTAATTTTGCCCAAAATGTGAAAAAAGACTAAAAAATCAAACCCAAGAAAAATAAAATAAACTAATCAACCAACCTGCAAGCTGTCATCTTCAAAACTCATGGGGTGCCATGGCACCCCCAACCTATAGTGTAGCTCCACCCCCGGGAGAAATTAATATTTCAGGGCAAAACATGGTACAATTTAATATTATTGTAATGTATGTGTGATGTTGAATATATAATTTCTAAGTGGAAAATGAATCGTAAGGAAAGTCACCATCCTTTGAAGTTCTCATTAGTAAGTTCATCATTTTCATATTTATGTTGTAAAGTTGTTCTCATCGTTAAGTTCGTTCGTGAGACCGTAACATTTTTATATTCATATTGTTCAAGAACATACCAGAATAAGGATATGCGCGTGTTAAGCGAGCCTAACAATCACGCTTCTGCACGCAGATATATAGAGTATTCTTTCACCCATATATGTGGAGCTTAGTTATTTCAGATTAATAATTTCACTGAACTGCAGTGGGCAAGAAGTAAGAACAAAATCACGAGTATAGAAAAAGAAGAATTTTAACTTGCAAGATAGTTGGTTTAAGGAGTAATGCCATGTCTTCACTAAGAATTATAGAATATTCAATTTGGTCATTAATGACAATTAAGGTGTTGCTGCAGCAAACAAACAAGTGGTTGATATGAAATAAAAGAACATGCATCTGGCATGCATGTGTATTGAGCATCAATGCATGAATCATGGAATAATATGTAATTAAAAATTAATCCAATAATATCATGATATCTCTGACAAAACTAGGAACATGCAGAATATAAGGCAAACAGACTGCATGTGAGGGAGATGACACAGACTAACGTTTTCCCAGTTTTTTCCTTTCGTCTCCTGAACCAATTGCAGATTAAATAATTTCATTATTTAATTAATATTGATTTATTCCGGTGTTTTTTATGATCGATTGTGATCGATCTTTTGCAATATATGCTTAATTAGTGTATCTTCTATTGGCAGTTCATGTACAGCATTTGTAGTCAAACAAGACTAGCAAGATCATTCATATGCTGAAAATGGAAGGTACCTACTTGATAATTAGAGGGTGTTTGGGATCCACTATAAGTAAGTTAATTTATAAACAGTCAGACTTGCTGATAATCAATTTCAAGAAGAAAAACGTGTTTGATAAACTTATTTTAAAACTGTTTCTAATCACTTTTATGGAAATAATTAGAAGCTCTAATTTAGATCGTTTGATTATTTGTGGAATCTAATAATTAGATTTGGCCAAATATATTATTAATCTATCACTTTTATTTTAATAATTTCACTCATTACCCATATTTACTTTTCAAAACATTCATTTTTAGCAATTTACACTTAAAATTAATAAGTGATTAACAAATTTTTTTATACCAAATATTTTTCACTTATAACTAATTTAAATGTTTTTATTTATCAAACATAAATTACTTTTTAAAATTAATTATAATCAAAAGTACTAATCAAAATCAGTAATTACATTTTTTTTTAAAATAATCTCAAACGTACTCTTAATATAAATTAGCATTATTAGATCAATGGACGAATCCCGGATGCCCACCTTAGCTCAGCCCGAGTGGCCATGGACCCTCTCACTAGTGAAAATTGTACTTTAGACAAGTGATTTTTATTGTTGTAAAATATGATAATAATGGAGAGGGAAAGAAGTAGAGATAAATACTTAATATATATATATATATAGAGAGAGAGAGAGAGAGAGAGAGAGAGAAATATATGTACACAGCTGTGTAGTGCACAGTAGGCTATGACGACGATTTTTTTGGACTATGCCGAAGGTTCAACCGTCGGCATAGCCCAAAAAAATCGTTGTCATAACTATATATATACATATATATATATATATATAGAGAGAGAGAGAGAGAGAGAGAGAGACTTGTATTAGAAATATACATTGAATATTCACAAATGTATTAATTTATTGCAAGGAATGAGATAATAGAGAGAATGAAATATGTATGTGTTTGTTACATTCATAGGGAGAGCTAAAGTAGCTCTTTTATAAGGCTAATAATTCTCGGAGACTAAGAAATTTGCTTGGTGCCTAAGTAAAATTAATACATAATACTCCCCCTTGAATATCCATTGTACTAAGAATATGCCTCATTAAAACCTTACTAGGAAAAACCACTTGGGAAAAACCCTAGTGAAGGAAAAAGAGTACATAATTCTTTTCAATAATACGCTTTGAATACTGCCTCATTAAAAACCTTGCCAAGAAAAACTTAGTGAAAAAAACCTTGGCGAAGGAAAAGAGTACAGTGTGTATTTTACTCCCCCTGATGACAACATCCTTTGATATCTTAAAAATGCCGCATTCCAATCTTTTGTACAAGCTTTTCAAATGTTGCAGTAGGAAGGACTTTGGTGAACAAATCTGCAGGATTGTCACTTGAACAAATTTCTTGAACACTAATGTCGCCCTTTTCTTGGAGATCAGGACTGAACAAGAATTTACTCAAAATAAGTTTTGTCCAATTGTCTTTAATGTATCATTCCTTTAACTGAGCTATACAAGTAGTATTATCCTCGTATAATGTTATTGGGATTTTCTTATTAGTTGGCAAGCCACACGTTTCTCGAATGTGTCGAGTCATTGATCTTAATCAGACACATTCACTCGATACATTCACGACTTGTCTCATAAATTATTAAAATTTATGCATGGTTAGAAGAGGTAGCAACTAAAGATTTGCTTTACAGAACGCTATGAAATAGCAGTACCTCCATATATGAATAGATAACCTATCTAGGATTGAGCTTTGTGTGGAACAGATAAATATTCTGCATCTGCATGCATATCCAATTAGATCTTATTTGGATAAATTTGAATAATATAAGCTTATATCCATTGTCCCTTGAATGTATCAAAAAAATATCTTTAATTTCATTCCAATGTCTTCGAGTTGGGGAAGAATTATATCTTCTTAATAAATTTATAGTAAATGATATATCAGGTTATGCATTTCTAGCAAGATACATTAGTGCTCCAATTGCACTAAGATATGGTACTTCAGGACCAAGAAGTTCTTCATCATCTTCATAAGGACGAAAAAGGTCTTTTTTCACTTATAGTGACCTTATAACCATTAGTGTACTCAATGAATGTGATTTATCCACATAATTTTTTTTTAGCACTTTTGCTATATAATTTGATTGATGGACAAAAATTTCATTTGCTAAGTGTTCAATATGAAGACCCAAAAAAATAAAAATTCTTTCCCAAATCTTTTATCTCAAATTCTTCCTTTAATAACTTCATGACCTTCAATAACTCTTCAGGAGTTCCAATAATATTCAAATCATCCACATAAACAACAATTATGATAAATTTATATTCAAATCTTTTTATGAAAAAACATGGGCATATAGGATCATTTTTATACCCTTCTATTAACAAAAATTCACTCAGTCGATTATACCACATGCAACCAGATTGTTTCAATCTATATAAGGATTTATTTAACTCATTCGAATAAGTTTCTAAGGGAATCTTTATTATATGTTTCAGGCAACTTCAATCCTTTAGGGATTTTTATATAGATATCATGATCACATGATCCATATAAGCAAGTAACGACATCTATTAGATGCATTTCAAGCTTTTCATGTATTGTCAGACTAATCAAATATCAAAATGTAATTGCATTCACCACATTTGGTATACGGACTATAGGTCCGTAAAAAAACTTCTTGCTTTGCAAGTGAATTCAATTCAATCTTGATTGCATCTTTCCATTTTGGCCAATCATTTTTATGTCTACATTCTTCTATAGATGCAGGTTCAAGATCCTCATTTTCTTCCATAATATTGAGCACTACATTATATGCAAAAAATATTATTGACGATTATTTCAACTCGGTTCCATCTTTTTCCCGATATGTCATAATTTATTGAGATCTCTTCATTTTCATTAGTTTCAGGTACCTGAATGTCTTTTGGAATTTTATCAATTATGTCAAATGTCTTCTCTGGAGTTTGGGTCTCTTCTAGAGTTTTTATTTCCTCATTCTAGCCATCTTGAATATTTGTTCTTTTTCTTTTTCAAGGATTTTTATCTTTGGAACCGATTGGTCTTCCACGCTTCTAGTGTGCATTGGACTCATTAGCAATAACATGTTGTCCTATAGGGACATCAATTCTAATTGGAGCATATGTAGCTGGTATTAGTTATTCTTTTAAAGGTGATAAATGTGACTGGCAACTGATTTGCTATATATTGTAAATGAATTATCTTTTTCAACTTCAAGTTCACATTGTTTTGTGTGAAGATCAAAACTAGATAATGATAATGCATTCCAAGAAATATTATTTTTCATCTACTTATTTTCTCCCCCTAACGTCAGAAAAACTGATTCATCAAAATGACAATCGATAAACTTAGCCGTAAATAAATCTCCTGTTAATGGTTCAAGATGTTTAATTATAGATGGAGATTCATATCCGACATATATTCCTAACCTCCTTTGAGGACCCATCTTTGTGCGTTATGGTAGAGAAATTAGAACATATACCGCACATCTAAAAATTCTTAGATGGGAAATATTTGGTTCCTGACCATGAACTAATTGCATGAGGGAAAATTTATGATAACTTATTGGCCTGATCCATATCAATGTTGTTGTATGTAAAATAGCATATCCCCAAGAAGAAATAGGGAGTTTAGATTTCATAAGCAATGGCTTTGCAATCAATTGTGGGTGCTTAATAAATGGTTCAGCTAGACCATTTTGTGTATGAACATGAGCAACATGATGTTCAACATTTATTCCTACAGACATGCAATAATCATTAAAGGCATGAGATATAAATTCACCAGTATTGTCAAGACAAATTGTCTTGATAACATTATCAAGAAAAATGTGCTGGTAAACGAATTATTTGTGTAAGTAATCCTGCAAATGCCAAATTGCGAGTTGATAATAAACATACATGTGACCATCTAGTTGATGTATCTATCAAAATCATAAAATATCTAAATGGTCCACATGACGGATGTATGGGTCCATATATATCACCCTGAATACGTTCTAAAAATGCATGGGTTTCATACCTAACTTTGGCTGGTGATGGCCTTATAATTATTTTGCCCTAGAAGCAAGCAACACGTGAAAAATCATTAGATTGAAAAATCTTCTGGTTTTCAGTGGATGACCACATGAATTTTCAATAATTTTTCGCATCATTATTGATCCAAGATGGCCCAACCGGTCATGCCAAACATTAAAAGTATTAGTAAACTTTTGGCTTACTATAGCATAAGCTTCAAACATTCTAATATTTGTATAGTATAATCTAGAGGATGAAATGGGTAATTTTTTCAATACATATTTCTTACCTGAGATAATGGATGTAATGTAGAGATATTTAGTATCTCTTTCATTCATTGTCTCAATATATATGATATCCATTCAGACGTATATCTTTAAAACTTAATAGATTTCCTTGAGACTTTGTAGAAAATAATGCATCATCTATTATAAAAAAAAAATCTCTAGGTAGAAAAATAGTGGCTCTTCTAGAACCCTCAATTAATTTTGTACTACTAGATGAATTTCCATATTATCCTCAATAATTACAAATATAAGTAAGAAACTTGCAAAAATAATATAAGATAACATTACAAAAATATATTAATATAAAAAAAATATTTTATAATGACAATACACTAAAATGCACCAACAAACTAAATAAAAATCATTCTTAGATATTTTCATCATTAATCAAATCATCAATTCTTCCTTCAAGGATAATAAAAACGACAACATCCAATGCGTCATATCAATTTTGACTTAGTTGAAATCACCTTGAGCAAAATTTGTTTCAACATTTTTTTCTTTATCATTTAGCAATGCTTGATAAAGGTCAAGAAGATGTTTAGGCGTACGACAGGTACGAGACCAATGGTCTTTCATACCGCATCAATAGCAAATATTCTCAATATTCTTTTTACTTTGTCCACCATCTTTTTCTTGTATCTCTTTATCATTCTCACACTTCTGGTGGTTAGTTGTATTCTTATTGTAATTATGATTGTGTTGCTTACCTAAGGTGTATTAAGATGGTATAGAAGTGGGGGGGGGGGGGGGGGGGGGGGGGGGGTTGAACAGAACATACACTTTACATTATATGACTTTTGTATTTTTAAACATCTTTACCAAATAAATAGACAGTTGTATGCGCGGCGAAATTAGAGTATTTGGTAAAGATCCTCTTGATCATTCATAAAGAATACACAGTTATGAGTTGCTATTGAAAATATTACAAGTAAATATAACATTCATATCATACACAACATATTTATGAAAGATAAAGAATGAGGTAAAGAAACATTAAGTATACAAGGATTTTTAAAAGGTTCGGAGCCTGAACTACTCTTACTCTTCTCTTCTCTTCTGCTCCACTGAGAAGGGATATTTCACTAAGGATAAATGGACACTTAGTCCTTATAATTTGGACATTAAGTCCAGGACACTAAGTCTACCCACTAAGGGTCTGATTCACTAAGAATTAGGCGGGTCACTAAGTCTCGTCTTATCTCTTTTTAGGACACTAAGTCATCTTCCCTCAGCAGGGGTAGATTCACTAAGAATCAGACGGGTCACACCCTATTTTCTCCTCAGGACATTGAGTCATCTTCCCTCAACAGGGACAGAATCCTCTGAATCTAACAGGTCACTAAGTCCCGACTTTGCTATTGTTTGTTGTTGTTATTGGGGGTACTGTCAAGCTAACGTTAAACTCATTTATAAAGAGTTTGGCAGCGAAAGAATGATTTTTAGAGCCTCTTGATTAATCTCATCAGCTCCTGCTCTAGAATCATTCTTGATCGATCTCCGAAAAGTAGAGTAGCTTTGTGTTGATGATGCTCATGTAAATAATCGACCCTTTTCGGTCTCTTATATTTGTCTTCTTCTTCTAATACTCCTTTAGTGTATAGACCAATTTTTTTCATTCAGCTCTGACTGATTTAACTTTATGTTTTCTCTCAATTGATGGGTTCTTCTGTATTCAGTCTTTGCTTTGCACCACCAATCTTTCTTTTCGACCTGATGTCTGCATTGGTTGAGTTTTCTCTCTCTTAGACATGATGTCTTCGTTGGTCTTTCTCTTTTTTTTTTTTTTTGAATAAGTCTTCTATATATATATATATATATACATAGAGAGAGAGAGAGAGAGAGAGAGTTCTGTAATTTTTTCGTTGGAGAATTGATCGTTGAGAGTTTTTGTCCGTTGGAAGATAGCTGTTGCTTTTTTTAATGCTTTGATATTAAGGATCTCTGATGTTAATGTCTGAGAAATGTCAGCTTGATTTATGTTATCTTCTTTTTATTATGCCAACCTTCTTCCTCTTCTGATATGTTAGTTAACTTTTTATTTTGTTATGTCACATCAGTCTTCAATAACAACAATCACGTGGATGATATCATTTTATTCAAATAGTCGTTGAACATTTCTTTAGTAATGTTTAGATCAAGCTTTGATTGTATAGCAGTATTCATGCGATCTTCCATTCATATAATTTTTCAAGTAGCAATCTATCCTTGCATCTGATTGATTTGTCTTCTATCTTCCTTTTCGCAGTCTTTAGCTTATCCTACCATCAATTCCTTATTTAACTCTACAATCTGCATTGCATTCTCCAGCTTTACGATTTGTAGACTTTACGATCCTCTTACTTAGCGATTAACTCTACGAGCTTGGAACTTTATTATCCGTTTTACGATCGTGTTTGTTCTTACATTTTACAAGCTCTACGATTCTTCTTTTAGTTTTCTTTCTAGTTGTGCTTCAGTCTTTATTTTCCAATCCTAGATTTTGCTGGACAGTCTTAGTTCACTTCCTGAGAACCAAAACTTTTGATCTTCAAATCTTCTTGAGCACATTCTATTTCTGCTTTATTAGCTCCCCCTACTTGAGCATTTGATGTCTATTGGAATTGTGCAATTTACTTCTTCTTGATCTTATCTGAGCAGCTCCCCCTCGCTTTGTGCACTTGTCGATTGTAGGATTATGATCTCCACTTAATCTCTGTTCTATATACTCTTGTTATGGTAGAGACCATGTCTTCTTTTTCTTCTTCTAGTAAGCTAGTTGTAGCTGATTCATATTGTACTCCTTGTCTCTAACTTACTTTCCTCACTTTTACTTTACATTGATCTTATGGGGTGGTTTTCTCCTTGTGAAGTATGTCTAATTTATCCAATTTTGTGCCTAAGCATTCTTATCTTTCTTCATTTTGCTTAGCACAAAGTCCCTTAATCATTCATTTGATTTGTTCAACTTTTATCCTTAGTGGTTTTTGACTTCATGGTGAACATCTTCTTCATTAATCTTTTCTCAATGACTTTCTTCTCCTGCTGTACACTGCAATCTTCTTGATGAACCTTTTTCTGCACTTCTTCTGTTTAATGATTCTTCTGATTCTTTTGGACATATACTTTTGAGGTTGCTCACTATGATCCTTAAGTAGTATTTGCGAACTTCCTTAGTCTTTACGATCACAATGTGAATTCTACTGTTTGCTTTGCGATTTTTGATCATGCTATGCAAGTTCTAATCATAGTTTTCATTCTTCAGTCGTAGAGTGCCTGCTTTAGTTTTATTAACTCTGATCATTCTGCCTTTCCTCTTCAGAGTTCCGTACCGTAGAGTTTGCTTTCTTCTACGATATATTTCTGCAGCTTTGTTCTTTTGCCTTACGATCTTTGATATACTATGACCCTTGCTCCTGATGTCTTCTCTAGTAATCTCTAAGTTTGATTTGTTCTTTATCCTAGTTTATTACATTTAGGACAATACTTTGTATCTGAATTCAACCTAACAACTTTAATCCTTAGTGTCCTTTTTACAACAATAATCTTTTGAGGACAATACAAAGATTATCTTTTGGATCAACCTAACAAATTTGATCCTTAACCTAATTTATCTTTTCAATTTCATATAAACCTAACATTCTTGATCTCTAAGTCCTTTTACAATGATTATCATTAAGGATTGTACACATATTGTAACAAGTATTTATAAATAACATTTGTTTAAACTTCCTTTTTCTTTCCTTTTATAGATAGTAATGTAATCATATATTTCACAATATAGGATAGATTAAACATATAAATTTAACAACCACATAACATATATTGTTTTGTCATCATTAAATTTAGCTGGGTGAATACATAAATTTGCTAACAACAGATTGCTATTATGGTGACCACGACCACCTCCACATCTGGAGTCGTGACCATGACCATTAAATGATGTCGCATTCACTTCAAGGAATGAAGTAGAACCATTCGGATGGGATTCATGATTTTTCATCAGCAACTCATTATTTTGCTCAGCCACAAGAAGATATGAAATCAGTTCAGAGTATTTTTTTTAAAGCATTTTTCACAGTATTGTTACTGCATGAGGACATTTGAGGCATGAAATGTAGAGAATATGTTTTCTAACATATTTGCATTAGTAATACATTCTCCACATAATTTCAGTTGAGAACTGATTCTAAATATTGTTGAATTATACTCACTAACTGTTTTTTGTGGTCATACCTTTCGTTTAGATTTTTCCACAGATCAATTGGATCTTTTACTGTGAGATACTTAGTTTTTAATCCTTCATGAAGATGGTGGTGGAAAAAAAATCATTTCTTGTGCTTTATCCTAGTTGGATGTTTCATTTTTTCTTTGATTGTGTCTCCAAGACCCATAACATCTAAAAGAATTTCAGCATCTAGTGTCCATGATAGATAATTATTACTAGTAATATCAAGAGCCACAAACTCAAGCTTTGATATGATAAAAACTAAAAGTAATCAATTGGCAAAATAATATTACCTGGAAATTGAATCCTTGAGTTTTGAGAAGATGAAACTAGTATCACAACTTTGAAGATTAGAGCCTCGTGCTGATAGCATATTGTAAAATATGATAGTAATGGAGCGGGAATGAACTAGAGATAAATACTTATACATATATAATAGAGATACTTGTATTAAAAATACACATTGGATATTCACAAATGTATTAATTTATTGCAAAGAATGAGATAACAGAGAGAATGAAATATGTATGTGTTTGTTACATTCAAAGGGAGAGCTTAAAAAGCCCTTTTATAGGGCTAATAATTCTCGGAGGCTAAGAAATTTGCTTGGTGCCTAAGAATATTTAGTGCCCAAGTAAAATTAATACATAACATTTATATAATTATCATACGCCTGTATATATTTTATGCCTCCTTGATCAATTTTTATTTCAAGTAAATCAATACTTATACTCTTTTCGTTTCAAGATAAAAATTCTAATTAATTTTTTGTGCATATTTAAAAAGAGGATAAAATGATAAAATTATTCATATTTAAATTATCATTTAATTATATATTTTTATGCACATAATTAGTGATATTTCATAAATATATAAAAAAAATATAAATATAATAATTAATACTAAGAGTATTATAAGTAAATTATTATGTATAAAATAAATTTAACTTGAACTTATTTAAAATAATAATAATAATTTTTATACTAAAGGGTGGGAGTACTATACTGTGAATATTATGTTACAAGTTTTTGATGCAAAAAGTGAAGGGCGGGCAAAAAAGCCATTTCAAGAAAGAGTTAGTCGTTCGGCGACAAGTGTAAGATGGTAATTTCACCTCACCTCAAACTCTGAACAGCATGTTAAGCTTTTATAAGTGTTGCAATCACTTGAACCAATTTTTTCTAGCACCCACCCTATTTATAATGAGATGATGAAAGTAAAGAATGATATATTTTTTTCATTGATAAAAGAAAAGAAAAGATGAAAGTATGTAATTTCACCTTATTGTGTTTCGTATAAATTTTCATGTACAATTTAGAAGCTTTACAATGTCTAATATATATCTATGTTTTATATAATTATATACAAATTTGAAATTTAAAAATAAAGCATCCTAAGAAATGCCTAGATGCTATACACTCCTATCACCTAGTTTCGTCAACCGATTTTTAGAAAATTATCTATAAAATATATATATATATATATATATATATATATATATATATATATATATATATATATATATATATATTAGTGATTTGACGCATATTTGGAAACTAATTCTTATAAATAATAGTGTTAGAATAATCTAAAATAATTTTTAATATTAATATTAAGATACTCCATAACACAACATAACATATGTTTTTTATACTTACATTACAAACTCCAATTGTATACATGGTGTTGGAAAAATCACTTAATTATTTAAAATAGCACTACCCTAAAACTTTTTTATTATTATCTTTTTGACTTCGGAAAAAATAACTGCTATCTTAGAACAAAGATAAAATGCAATTACCACATTCTTGCGGATAAATTGGGTATTTTCCTATTTACAAAATCACCCTCACGAGAAACTCTTTATTTATACCTCCATGTTGGCATAAACAATTTGAGAAGCTGCCTTTGTTTTAGAATTTTAAACGTACAGTTGCAGGACTATAACAGTACGGTCTTTGGTACCGTTAGATCTAAGTATAAACCATTAATGTGACTGAATAATATTTAATCATTTCCCTGAATAATATGCTGAATTTGGTCAATGGAGACAGGCGGCGTATCATCTGCTGATGCGTTAATCAAATCTCCAATTGTCGGTTCTCAAAAAATAAATCTCCAATTCTCCGAAACATATCAAATACTATTCTTTAATTAATTATTGAAACTAATTAATGACTCCTCTAATTTTTTGTGTTAGATCTGTAAATGAATTGAGCTGTCCGCAGACGAGGCTTAGTTCGGCTCGTGTAAGCACTTGATTCAAGTTTGTTTTATTGAATTGAACTCAAACTATATTATATTTGACTTAAGCTAGTTTGTTTAGGTTCGATTCATCTAAACTCTAGCTCGTTTAAGCTTAGTTCATCTAGTATTTATTTAATTAAAATAATTGATTTTACAAATTATACATATAAGAATATAAAAAAATAATTTAATAATTCGATTTAACTATAGTAAAAATCGACTAAACTCCCTCAAACTTGACTCAAACTCTAGCTGAACTCGTATATAAAATAGTTGAATTCGAATAACATATGTGTTGACGCCAAACTTTATAAGCCCGTTGAAAATCACCAAAAGCACGAATACCTACACTTAGGAAAAACCGTTAGACACCCCCAGAATAAGAGACAGCTTGGGGCCGGGCAGAGATGCTCCGGTGTGAGAATAAGTACAGACCAAAAGTGTTATCAATGAAAAACCAAGTTATGCAGAAATAATAGGATTCTGTAAATAAGAATATATGTACTGTGATTATGAGCTACTTGGCTGCTTATATAGATGTCAAGATCCCTGAAATCCAATTAGGAATAGGATATCCACTTCCGAATCAACTTATGACTCCATTTATCGCATTATGGAATCTTTTGCATAACAACCATCCTACTTCAGCTAAACAAAGAAGTAGAATCCAAGAGGTATATGAACACCCTCAACCCCAAGTCACCTTCAATGTGGATAAGAATGGGTCGACCACCCTATGGCCCAATCCAAATAATCAACAAATCTAATCCAAAAATAATATGGGCTGATCCAAACATAAACCCAAATAATCATATTCCAACATTATCTCCCCACTCTCCTACTTTTAAAGAAAAATAGGAGAGCAACATCCTTAAATTTGGTGAAATTATTAAATTTAAACCTCCACTCAACTGCCAAACACATGTGATGTCATCCCAGCAGCCACGCCCGTTAAATTACTGATTTAGAGCTCTGCGCCCCCGATCAAACCGATCAAAAACCTTTCCTTTCAAATCACCTGCCATATCAACAATCATCTTTCCCAAAAACCCATTTCAAACTCCATTTTCTCTTTCCTTTGGAAACCAGAAAACTTGTTGCTCCTTACTCCCAACTATATAGATAATTGGCAAACATTCTCACCTCTATTCCGCATCAAACCTCCAAAACCCAATCTCCACCACCCCCAAACCCTTATATCCCTAAAAATCATCCCACCTTCAACAGATCTGTCATGGCTTCTAAACCCAGCACCACCATCGCAGTAGCCACAACCTCCTCTACTTTTGAGACAAACATAGCCAACCCAGTTCCTTCAATCGTTCTCATTCCCAACTCTTTAGGGTCCAAAATCAAAGAAATGGAACTCGAAATAAAAAAGATGTTCAAAAACACAAAAACATATTCTCACACTAATACACAATCCACCGTCAACAATGAAGCTGTTGAAGGCTACAGATCTGAATTTCAATTCCTTGGAGAATATACCCTAAAGGCTCCTTGTCCGAACGAAAAGATGTACTGGCGACCCACCAGTCCTCAATTAGCAGTACCAACCCAGGTACTTAGAAATGGGGTTAGATTTCCCCTTCACCGCTTCATCTCCGACCTTAAAAAGTAACAACTTCGCAAAAAAAAAATGTCACAGATTGGTCAAGGCTTTAGAGAACCCCAAGATCACTCCCGACCCCATCCTTGTCAAACCGATATCTTTCATCCGACCACCTCCATCTTCCCCCCTACATCCCCTTTACTAGATATAGGGAACAAAGATGTATCCCCTCAACCCAAACAGAAACCCTCACCCTTGAAGTCCCTTTAGGTAATACACATAGATGTCGAACCCTTGCCAGACCAACACCCCTATGATACAATCCCCAATGTCGAACCCATGACATCAAAACCCTAAACCTTCCTAGCCAAGTCCATCCCCTCAATACCGATATCCACTTTTGCCCAGCTATCCTTCTTTTCAACCGAACCCACCTCATATATCCCTAAAGATCTTTATAATTTTTTCCACCTTCCAGCCGACGAACCTCACTACAACTCATCAGAACTAGATAGTTTGCTGACCACAACTAGTATGCACCTCGGACAGGTACGTATGTCTTAACTTCAGCTTATTCTCCTTTCCCTTTTTGTTTTTAAGAAGGTCGAGACTAACACATGTTTACCTTAACAAGGCTCTAGAAGGTTTCAGCCGCATCATGAACTTCCAGGGGAAAAATAAGGAGCAAGCTGACGCCATTCATCATATTTGAGCCGAGCTTCAATAGCTACAATCTGACCATGTCCAACTCCATAAAGAACACTCCCAACTTCAACATGATCACTCCGTTCCCCATGCGCAAAACGACGCCACTAACGCCCTCATCAGGTCCTTACAAGCTCAAATAGTCAAACATAAAGCAGAAAATCAAACCCTGGACGGGAGATTGGTCGAGGTCGTAAAAAAAAGAACCACTCACTTAGAGGAATGAACCTAGCGTACCAACATAGTGGAAGATCTTAAAAAACAGAAGACTGAACTCCATCTACAAATTAATAATCTAACGAAGGATACCAAGGAAAAGATCAAGGCTCTTCATCTGTCTGTCGTCACCAACAAACTACTGGAGGAGGAAAACCATAAACTAAAAATCAAGGTAGCAACACTCATTGAAGACAGCCACTTCGGGATCATTGAAGACTATAAGAGATCTAAAGAGTTAACTGATGCCATCGTAGATCAATACAACAAAGGATATGTCTTCGCCAAAAACTAGAGGTGAGCATGATGCAATTTGAAGCCAAAACTGCACATGAAACCGCTTAGGTGCAGTTTGACAAATTTAAAACCGCACATAAAACCGCTTGTGATTGGTGCGGTTTAGGTTCCAAAATCAATTGAAATAATTAAATTTTATGCAATTTAAATTAACAATTTAGCATCACACAATATTAAATATCACTTTGATAACACACAATTTTACTTATAATATTTTGTCTAAACAAAAGCAAAATAGAACCTAAAAACATGAATAATGATATATCCTTACATATGAAAATTCTAAACAGAGATAATTACAATTTATAATTCCAAATATTTGTACATTATAATAATACTTCTTGATATGCTCCATTTTGACAGTACATGGTGCGATGCGATTTTTTAGATGTGGTTTTACCCAGAAACCAAACCCAAACCGCATTTACGATTTTTTAACCACCTAAAACTGCCACATACGCCGAAACCATTGGTACGATTTTAATTGGTGCGGTTTGTGCGATTTTTGGTGCGGTTTCGAAGATAATTCAGTTACTTGCTCACCCCTACCAAAAACATGGTGGCTAAAGCCAGAGTAAATCCAATCACCCTAGGCTTATCTTCCGGCGAAGACGCAGATGAAGAAGAAGAACCCCAAAGCCAACCAACACCCTGAGACCCCCTACTTGACTTGTAAATATTCAAATTTATTTGTATAAATCAAAGCATGAATGAAAGAAAAATGAATTTTATCTTATTGATTGTTCGTTAAAATATTACATATTACAAAATCACTTGTTTTGACCTTCTATCCTAATCAGACTATAAAAAATATGATTAAGTTCAAAAAATAAACTAATAACAATGTAATTACTAATAATATCTCTTCAACCTAGTAGCATGCCAATAATTATTAATCTCAGAACTTGACATGTCCCGAAGCCGATAAGTGTCAGGCTTAACGGTCTCTATCACTTCATACTGACCTTTCCAATTTGGCATCAGCTTCCCAGTGTTCTGAGGAGTTGAGGCCTCTGCCTCCCGAAGCACTAAATTACCAACTTCAAATCTTTGCTGTTTGACCCTTCAGTTATAACGTGGAGCCGTTTTCTGCTGATAGATCTTCAGCATTGAAGTGTCCCATACCTCTTCCAATAAGTCCAAGTTCAGTCTCAACCCTTGATCATTATAGGCTTCCTTGAAGTTCACCACTCGCAACGAAAGGGGCCCAATCTCCATGGGAATTAGCGCTTCGGTACAATAGGCTAGTCGAAATAGGGAATCACCAGTCATTGTCCGAAGCGTAGTTTTATGTGCCCAGAATATACTGGGAAGCTCCTCGGGCTACCTTCCCTTTGCATCATCAAGTCTTCTTTTAATCCCATTGAGAAAAATGTGATTAGTTACCTCCACTTGCCCATTAGCCTGGGGATGAGCCACAGACACCCTCCGATGCTTGATTCCTAAATCGGATAAAAATCTCTCGAACTCCGTACCCACAAATTGCAAGCCATTGTCCGACACCAGCACCATAGGAATCCTGAAGCGAAATACCATATACTCCTTTAGGAATCGGATGTAATCTTGTTCAGTAATATACCGTAGCAGCTTTGCCTTTACCCACTTCGTCATGTAATCGGTCACTACAATAAGATAGTCAACCTGACCCTTTCCCTTCGACATAGGCCCCAACAGATCGATTCCCTAAACTACAAAAGGAATGGGTGATAATACTGATGACAACTTTTCTGGGGGCTGGTGCATGATAGAACTATTCAATTGGCACTTAGGACACTTTTGAACGTACCCCTTAGCTTCCTGGAACATAGTTGACCAGTAATAACCCTGCCGAACCAACTTATAAGCAAGTGACTTTGCGCCCATGTGATCTCCGCAGATGCCTTCGTGTACTTCCCGAAAGGCATAGACGGCCTTAGACGGGACCAGAAATTTTGCCATCGGACCAGAGTATGTTCGCCGATAGAGATCCCCATCAATAATATAGAAGTAAGCACTTCTATACTTGATTTGCTTTACCAACAACTTATTCGTAGGCAACTTTCCATCTATCAAATAATCCAAGTAAGGTGTAAGCTAATAATTTGATCTTTCCAGGCACTTTACTTCATTCTTAAAAATGTTAGGTTCGTTCAAAACCTCCAAATAAACGGAACCTCCAAACTACTCTTCGTGCGTAGTAGCTAGCTTTGAGAGGGCATCAACCATAGTGTTATCGCCCCTTTTTACACCTTGAAGGGAATAGGACTCAAACCAAAGTAGTAGCTTCTTTACCTCGGCTAAGTACTTTGCCATTCTCGCCCCATGAGCTTCATCTTCGCCTTGGATCTGCTTGACCACCACTTGAGAGTCACTAAAGATAAGGATACTCCAAACCCCTAAACTTCGAGCTAACCTTAACCCTGCCAAAATCGCCTCATACTCTACTTTGTTATTGGTGGCCTTGAACTTGATTGCTTGCTGAACTTTAAAGCCATCTGAGCTAGTTAAGATAACACCCGCACCACTAGCGTCAACTGTAGATGAGCCATTTACATATATGGTCCAAGAAGAAGATGAAGTTGTCTGCCCCTCGGTGACGAGTCTAACTTCGCCATCGGGAACAAGTTTTGTGTTCTCTTCAGAGAACATACATTCGACCATAAAAGTCTGTAAGTGCCTAACTTTTTATCGCTGTTCGTGACTTGTACTCCAGAGTAAACTGACTAAGCTCCACCGCCCAGGCAACCATCCTTCTCGAGGAATCAGGCTTATGGAAGACTTTCTTCAGGGGTTGATCCGTATATATTACTATCACCCGACCCTAAAAATAATGCCTCAGTTTTTTACTAACAACCACCAAGGCATGTACGCACTTCTCCAGATTGTGTTACCTCGTCTCGACCTCTCTTAAAACATGGCTGATATAGTAGACCAACCTTTGCCTTCCTCCTTCCTTTCGAACCAACACTGCCTTTATAGCCAGCAAACTAACAACCAAATATAAGTAGAGCGACTCTCTCAGCTCAGGCTTCTGCAATAAAGGGGTTGTTGACAGATACCTTTTTATTCCCTTAAATGCATCCTCACATACTGACGTCCATTGAAACGTCTTCTCATTCTTGGGCCCTTTTAACGTGTCGAAGAATGGTAAGCACCTTTCTGTTGACTTGGACATGAACTTTCGTAGTGCAGCCACCCGACTTGTTAACCGCTTAAAATCTTTGAAGGTCTGAGGAGACCTCATATCTAGTATAGCTCTGATCTTTTCTGGATTGGCTTATATCCCCCTTTTGCTGACCAGATACCCAAGGAAATTCCCAGAACCGAGCCCGAAAGTGCACTTGGTCGAGTTAAGACGCATATTATGATGGTGCATTATCTGGAAACACTCCTCTAAGTCTTGCAAGTGATCAGACACTCTCCAACTCCAAACTATCATGTCATCAACGTATACTTCCATATTTCTATTGAGTTATTTTCAAAACACCTGGTTCATCATCCTCTGATAAGTTGCTCCCGTATTGATGAGCCCTTATGTCATACGGTTGTAAGCGTAGATCACCCGACGAGTGATAAAAGGTCATCTTCGAAATATCCTCCTTCGCCATTAAGATCTAGTTGTACCTCGAGAAAGCATCGAAGAAGCTAAGAATGGCATTTCCTAACGTGGCGTCAATCAACTGATCTATATGTGGGAATGGGCAAAAGTCATTCGGGCATGTTTTATTGAGGTCTGTATAATCTATGCAGATCCTCCACTTTCCGTTCTGTTTATGAACCAGTAGCACATTAGCCAACCATTCCAGGTATTCGATCTCTTCAATGATTTTGGCATCTAGTAATTTGCCGACCTCCTCGTCGATGATCCTCTATCTTTTTGGAGCAAAAATCTGGCGCTTTTAATGCACTGGTTTCTTTTTCCGATTAACCGATAACCTATGAACAGCCACGTCTTCAGCTATTCCAGGTGAAGATGTATGCGTATGTCCGAAGTAATTCCATCAACCCTTTTCTAACTGTATCTTGCAACCTAGCACCAATCTTTACAATCTTCTAGGTGTTCCTTGGTATCAGCTCGATGTCTTCTGTTTCTTCTGCGGGAAGAGCCAGCGGTTCAGTCAGTCCTTCTGTAAAAGGCTCAAGATCCTCCAATATTGTTTGCTTCTGCTTGCTGACCCCAATTAACGATAAAGTCATTGTATGGCGATAGCATCTCCTCACTATGTCTAAATCTCTTTTCACTTCCCCAACTCCATTGTCCATCGGGAATTTTATTTTGAAGTGTGGAATTGAAGTTACCGCATGAAGGGCTGAGAGGGTGGGTCTTCCCAATATTGCATTGTAAGTAGAATCTACTTGCACTATGAAGAATTTGACGTTTATTTGAGTCTTTCGAGGGGCTGTCCCAAACATAACTGGTAACTCGATTGTACCGAGTATTGGAACCAACACCATCTTGACTCCTTTCAAATTCATCATCTGATATGCATAACCGTATAGAAAGTCAACTGAGGAACCATTGTCGATCATCATTCGCCTCATGTTCACTGGTCCGACCTAGGTAGTGATTATCAGAGCCCCCTCGTGTGGCTCTACCGTGTCGAGTGGATAGTCTTCTTTCGAAAAAGAGATCACGGTATTTGAAAAAGGACACTTTTGTTATGTTGTTTACTCTGATAAAGCCATCACTATTTCTGAATTTGACCGTCGGCGCTTCCTAACTTGTTTCTTTAGCGTCCCTCCGATGATGACATCCATAACTCTTCTCGGCCCCTCGCTCCGACCCTCATGATGGTATTCTAATTGAGGGTTAGCCTGAACCATTGGACGCCAACCCGCCACATATTGGATAAGTTATCCATTCTGAATGTTCCTCTCGATAAGGTTTCTCAAGTCCAGATATCTCCTAGTTGTATGTCCCGTAGCCTGATGGTACTCGTAGTGATACCGATGATCCTTCCTTCCTAACATCCTCAGGGGTGGTTCATAAAATGTCTTATCCTTCATGTAGTTCAGAACATGTACCCTATCTGTGTTCAAGGGCTTGTACACCTTATTATCTTGCCTCGGTCGAAAAGTCTGCTTGTCTAACTGCGGAATGACCTTCGATCCGATCCTGTCTCGTATATCTGGCTGCTTGGTGTCCCTAGTCTTATGTTTGTCAGCATCCTTTAGATGCGGATTCAAGGTGTTCATCGCCTCTTCTATGGCAACAAATTTTTCAGCTCTCTCGTAGGCATCCGATAGATCTATTGGGGGGTTGAACATAATATCCTTCATGAGCTTCTTTGATCTGCCAATGTCCAACCCGGTAATGAAGAATCCCAAGGCTTGGGTTATATTTAGATTAGAGATCGCACCGACAACATCCTTAAATCTCTGCACATACTGTGCCAGTGTCTCATTGCTCCTCTGCTTAACTTGAATGAGTGAACCCGTGAGTTTACCCCTCTTCTTGTTGCTATCGAACCAATCGTGGAATTTATCTAAAAGCTTCTTCCATGAATTAACACTCCCCGGGGGCAAGGAAACAATCCATTGTTTTGTTGTAGACTTCAATGTTGTTACAAAAAATTTGCACATCCCCGCATCTAAATGATTATAGTACCTCATGACGATTTCGCACGAATTAGTATGGTCGTAGGGGTCTCCTGTGCCATCAAATGATTCTAATGGTGGAAGTTTCATCTTTGGGTCCGCCGTCTCTTGATTGATGATTGATGAGTAGGGGGACTTATTGTCCATTAGCTTCGGACCCGCTTTTAATTCCGCCAATTGTCTTTCAAGTTCGACCATTCTTTTCATGACTGGGTAGGCCTCCTCCCACCTTATTTCACCAGGATGATTGTTCAGACCCATATCGAGACGTCTATCCTCCAACCTTGTATCAACACGTCTATCTTCTAATCGGGCATTGGCGCATCTATCCTTCGACCTTATATCAGCACGCCTGTCATTCTATCGTTCATTGGTGCGTTTATCCTCCGACCTTATATCAGCACGCCCATCGCTCTGTCTCACCCGAGGTGACCGAGACTGACCTCATCGAGTTGGGCTCGGATGAACATGTTTTCCATTATAACATGAAGTTTGTCCTCTGTCTCCATGTCGATTTTGATTAGATTTTACCTCCCCATGGTATCTTCTAGGTTGTCCGCTCAGCTGGGATATGGGGGGATCATTAACTCTCCTCCTTTGGTGCCAACTCTGTGGAGTTGATCCTCCTGATCCCTTAGTTGTATGATCACCGTCTCCCCTCAGTTCTAACAGCTGCTTGCCCAACTCCCGTTGTTGCAGCTACAAGGCCTTTATAGCATCTTCTGTCTCTTGAATTTTTCTCTTTCTGATTGTCTCTCTTTCATCGTGGCTGGTATGACCCTTGCCCTGATTGCTCCTAAATAAACTAGAGTCCCCTCCATTAGAAGTAGAGAGCAGCCTGCGTTTTGCAGGGACTGGTTGTGTAGACGCTGAATCGGCCTTATTGCCAGAAGGTCCCAATTTATCCATCACCGAACCTCTTATGCGTCGAGAAGAAGGCTCCGCTGAGGAACTAACCTCCTCCTTTAATGGCTTACCAAGATTCACCATAACTACGAGTGCGTTCTGCCATTAATCCAATCAACCAAGAGCTAATCAAACAATCTCCCACCCTATGATTTTCCTTCAAACAGAATCCCGACCCTCTTTCTAGCGCCAATGTTAACGCCTAACTTTATAAGTTCATTGAAAATCACAAAAAACACGAACACCTGCACTTAGGAAAAATCGTTAGACACTCCCAGAACAAGAGACGGCTTGGAGCCATCCGGGAATGCTCCGGTGTGAGAGTAAGTATAAGCCAAAAGCGTTATCAATGAAGAACCAAGTTATGCTGGAATAACAGAATTATGTAGATAAACATGTGTGTACCGTGATTATGAGCTACTTGACTGCTTATGTAGATGTCAAAATCTCCGGAATCCAATTAGAAATAGGATGTCCACTTTTGAATTAACTTATAACTCCCTTTATTGCATTATGAAATCCTTTCCATAACAACCATTCTACCTCAACTAAATAAGGAAGTAGAATCTAAAAGGTATATGGATACTCTCAACCCCAAGTCGCCTTCAATATGGATAAGAATGGGCCAATCACCCTATGACCCAATCTAAATAATCAACAAATTTAATCCAAAAATAATATGAATTGATTCAAACATAAACTCAAATAATCATATCCCAACAATATATATTCTTACTAGTTTAAAAACTCGGCTCGACTCGAATTCGTTTAATTTTTAGTCGAATTCAAACTCAACAATGGTGTAGAGAGTTGCGTTTACAAGAACACTTTTTGGGTGATTAATTAAAAATAAATAAATAAAACCGAAGTGATTGAAAAGTTTTAACGGCTATGACTTGGATGATGACAAACCTTATTTTATTGGATAATAGAGTGAAGAAAAACAGTTGGAATTCAGTCTAAATATCAGCTGAGACACCATCCATATATTTTCATAAGAATTTCATGTAAGAATTTCAGATGCATGAAACATTACTTACTAGCTAATTCAAATGGTTATTTGTGATCTAAAGCCTCCACGTAAAACCAGAAGTACCATTTTCAGTATTTTTTAATGTTGTGCAACTTGCACCAACCAAAACCATACATTTATATCTACATGCATACTGTGATTTCAGACACCATACTTCATCACTTAACAGCTTTTCTTCTATGTTCAGCAACAAAAATTACTAGCAGTATCATTTATTATCAGTTGCCTATATGTATTTTATTTAATTTTGAAGCATAAATACTGAACTTTTAAGTATGGTTAGGAGGAACTAGTGATGGTTTCTATTTTTGTAATTTTATTATTATTTTTTTTATAAAAAAAAGAAGGTATTTCCGATTTGTAGACGAGTTTTCTTTGAAGCATTCTTCGATCAACGCCACTTATGTAGTATCATCGCAAACAACTAATTTTATGAAACATTAGATAAAATTGGAACAATACACAGAACAGGATGTATTAGCAAAAGTTCCTGGTAGGTTGAATTACTCATCAAACTTAAAAAAGGACAATCATATACAAATACATAAGCTCACTTCATTAGGTAGCATTAATAATCTTACATGAGTTTTACAATGAGGCTTTTTCATATTAAACTGCACTCCATCAAGGCAAATTAAAGTCCTCTGGGGATAATGACATTTCCAATGTTGTTGTGCCATGGGTCAGCCAAGTGAGTCGCCAAGTTCTCCAATGGTCCTGTTCCTGGGTATGCCGATTGTTGAACACAGAATCCCACAAATGCCAACATCGCTAGACGCCCTAAAATAAAATTCCATAATCAAAACCATAAGCATTGGTCCAAAAAAATTGCCCTTATTAATCTCTTCCATTTTTATTATCAGAGTTGGGGTATTAAATGAGACCATTTACTCAGTTATTCCCCTTCCCTCCACCCTATCACACACGGATCCTAATTCCATGCAGTCCGAGTAGGCAGTTCTTTGGACAGTTTATAAAAATGAGTTGTGTTTGTATAACAAAGAGTGGTATTTCAGATGACATTTGTTATACAAGTATTATACACTTGCAACCCTCCACTATATTGATGCAACTCAATTCTATAAAACTATCCATTTTATACGTCCTGAAATCTAAATCCCTTTAACGTGTTATATGGCTCAATGGAGTAGCTAATCAAAAAGTTAGTAGTGTGTTGCATAAGAGTTATGAATATGCATTTTGCTAGGAAATTCGCAATGCTTAATAGCAATTAAAGCATTCTGTAGAGTAATTCGAAGCAAAAATGCACACGGGAATCAAAGAGTGTAGATTTCCTAACCATTTTTGATCTCCTTGACCTTATACTCCTCGAATTTCTTCGGGTCCTTGGAGTAGCCTAATGGGTCGAAAGCTCCACCAGGATACTTTTTCTTCTCCGGATCTGTCTCCATGGTTCTTCGGTGCTCAACAAAAGCAATGGAGAGGAATTCAATGACCAAAATGGTGGGAAGGGTACCCCATGGGACTGGGTTGCCCAAGTAGGTTGCTTGTCCTCCTGGGATTGCTGCCCACTCTTGAGCCTGTACCCAGTTGCCCAACCCCAAGGCCTCAGGCACCAAAATCCCTGGCTGCACATTACATAATGCAAATTTACCCAATTCAGCATTTAACATAGACTACAAAGTTCATGAAATTTTTTAATCAAACAACTTTTGTTACAAATTGTGCTATGCAAGACCAATAAATTAAATTACAAATTGTGCCTAGATAGAACAAGAAAATAACTTGCAGATTGTGCCTAGCTAGAACAAGAAATTAACTTAAAAATTGTGCTCAACTAGTACAAGGAAATAACCTACAAACTGTGCCTAAATTGTACAAAAAACTAACTTACAAATTATGTCTAGCTAAAATAAGAAATTAGCTTACAAATTACCCCAGCTAGAACAAAAAATTAACTCACAAAATGTGCCAAGCTAGAACAAGAAATGAACTTACAACAGCAAGCATGGCCCATCTGCAGTGGTAGACTTCAGACTCCTTGAATCTCTCAAGGTTTTCCGGTACTGTACCAAGTCCTAGCGGGTCGAATCCGAAATCTCTATAAACACAAAAACAACGTATATATTATTAAAAATCTAGCTGCACAAATTTAATAGTTGTAACTTTTAGTTGCAAAGAAACAAACAGGGTTTCCCACACAAGCAGTTTCATTTGACTTTGATACTAATTAATTTGCGAAATTATAAAAATCAGATATCATCTGAATTTGTTTTAATTTTCGAAACAACAACTTTGTACTCGGTAATTCTGTTCAAGTAGTTTATAATATTAATCAAAAATCAAATAAAGTCCCATCAATTTTGAATTTAAGATTTCACTAATTGACCGGGAAAAAAAATTCAAATAGAACACTTTCTGTGCAACGGACCGACCATTATGTACTATAAACAAACTATAAACAATTTATAGATAATGTTTTAGGAAATCTTGAATACCCGGGTGCCGATCCGTCAAGGTGCGGTGGCCTGGGCTGGCCAGGCATCCAATCGGAAGTCATGGTGAACCGGGACGTTGTGCCATTCGCACTAACCATAGACTGCGGCAATGCCGCCGCAAATTTAGACTTGGAAGAGGAAAGAACCGATGGGAAGACGGCGGCGATGCCGCAGCTCATCAGTGAGCTAGTGGCCATTCTCCGGTAATATTGTAATTTCTAGCTGAGAATGCTAGTGTAAAATGAAGAAAAGAATAACAGAAAGAAGCTTATGAGGGATGAAGAAGTGAGTGGCAGGGGGCATGTACAAGTATATGCAAGAAGGGGATATAGGCAAATCCAAATGTTGGTTGTGATTGGTTAAGGGTACATTTCTTTGGTTTTTGATTTGTCCACGTGGCATTGTAATCCATATGGATACTTATTGGGAATATTTTGTGGATGTGGATCTTAATTTGTGTGGATTTTGTTTTTTGTTTTTTGTTTTTTGGGGGGGAATATTAAAAAAAAAAAAGGTGGCTTCTTGGGCTATTTGTTTGTAAAAAATATATTTTAAATTTGATTATTTATATTAATTTAATATTATTTTAGATTATTTGATCCATGATATGGGATTAAGAGATTAATAGTCCTATGAACTATTTTTTTTTATCATTCACTCTTATTTTAAGTTATTAAATAATTTTATTGGACTAATAGTCTAACATTAAAGAATTAATAATTTCTCATCAAAAAGTTAAATAATATAAAATAATATTAAATTAAGATAAATAATTTAATTTTAAACATATTTTTTATAAATAAATATAATATTGAAATTTTGTAAATTTATGTGGGAGCATAAATTTTTTCCTTTTATGTGTAATACATTTGGTGATGATATTTCGTTAGGATGTGGTGAGGGTCGACGGTACATGTTATATTGACAAATCACTAGGCATTGAAATATCATGATTTTATTTTATTTTTAATTTTTTGGTCTTGAACTCATTTTCTTATTTCCTCTTTTAAGTGTATTTTTAATAATATTTTCAAATTTTAATCAAGCCTTTAACTCAATTTAATAACAAATATATATTAAATGAAAGCTAATTTTGATTTATGCATAAAAATAAATAATCAAATAAAAAGAGTTCACTTTTGGGCTTTTTTTTTGTGGATGTCTTAATTGTTAGAAAATAACAATGCAGAGAAAACAATAGCACAAAAAAAAAAAAAAACGAAAGAAAAATGATAACACAGTACAAAATTCACTTATGAATAAAAAGTTTGGATCATGCTTCACCTCTAACTCCTAGATCCTTCTGTCTTCATAATTTGTTGTTAACAAAATTGGAACTCTTAATTTTTATATTAATAAAAATGAGTCATATTAGTAGATCAAGTGGTCGATTAAATGAGCATAGTATTTTCTAAAAATAAAAAAGTGATGGCAAATTATTATTTTTTCTTGGTCCTACACAACGTAAGAGTCAATATTTAACGATGAATCCATATTAATATGGGTAAGTCTATTATTGACTAAATCAGGAGAGTTATCTCATATAGAGTCATAACTATATTAAGTATATCTAAAATACTTTCAAGTGATATGAAACTCCAATCCTAATTGGATTATATGATATTCATATACAAGTGGATGTCCATAATCTACGGGTCCGATTCAGATCAATTATTAACGATCATTTTTTTAAAGTTTGAAATATTTTTATATTTAAAATTGATGTGCTGCATTAAAATTATAAAACCATATATATATATTTTCTTTTATTCAAAAGTGATTTTGTAATGTATTTGAAGGTAATCGCAACCACTAGCAATCATGAAGACATCGTTGCGAAATTTGATAAACATATATTATAATTACATATATTATTTATAACCGCATCATGCACAGCCGTGGTCGCTAACATTTACCATTGACATTTTATATTTATCAATGTGAAAAAATCGAAAGTAAAAAAAAAAAGAATCTGGAAACAAAAACAATTATCGGAGGGACTCTCAAGTATTTTATTTAATTCTTACAATTGTGATTTTTAACAGACATATTAAAACTGAAATGAAAATCCTAGGCCGGACAACACCGCAGGTATAGTCCATGCGACCCTGCTCTATACCTGTTCCGTCAATTTGATACTTTTTCTATACCCGTCCCATTGCCGAGAATGATATCGTATACCGACATTAACTCGTACAAAAAGTTCAGTGGACATGGAAATTAGACCGGGAGTAATGATCAATTCAATTTTTATTTTTTTATTTTTTGACTTTTAAAAATTTTATAATATTTATTTTATTTTAAATATTTATTGAATTTAATAATTTAGATATAATTTATATATATCTAAATTATACTTAAATCATTTAATTTAATAAATATTTTAAAAGTCAAAAAAATATTAAACCGATCACCACTCTCAATCTAATTTTCATGTTCCCCTAAAAAAGTTCTAACTCTATCCCCTGAATTCCTCCATCCCCTCCCCTCACCTCACCTCCCCATTATTCTACACTAGTCTCCTAGGCACACACTTATATGTGTGTTAATTATTTTTAATAATTAATAATTAAAAGTAATAAGATAAAAAAAATAAGTAATAGAAAAAATTTGGGATCAAAGAGAGAAAGATAATAAATAAATAAAATAGATAAATGAATAAATGAGAGTAGAAGTGGAAGTAGTTGAAAGAAAAGTAAGGAAGTGAATAAATAATTAGCAGTTAATTTTGAATGTTGTAAGTGAGTTTTATCCAAAAGACCAAATTGACAGTTATATAAGACAATCTTAAAATGCATTAATAACTATAAAATTATATTTTTTAGTTAATAAGAGAGGATATAATTGAGATTATAAAGTAAGGACACCAAGAAATCAAATGCTATACTTTTCCTTTATAATATAGATAACTCTTACACAATTTTCGGTTAAAATTCAAGTAACATACATTTTTTTATATTATTATATTACAAATTAACCAACTTTTATTGGTATATATTTAGGCCAACAAGTTTGCTTGATCTCGATGAGACTCAACTATCTCTGACCCGAATAGAATTTTATTGGTATATATCTATGTTAGATTATTTTATTTTAATATAATTTTTTATGTGACCTCTACTATTTATGAAATTATTGGACTTACATATTATATTAATTTAATCACATTGTTTTATGAGTTTGGTAATTATGTGGCCCGTAAATATTTTTACTAGTATTATTTTGGCATAATGGGCCATAGGGTTTTATAATCTTAATGGACGATTATGACCCTTAACTATTCTATATAGAAATAAAACACTCAGGGTTTTGTCTCAATTATCGTTTCAAGAATTCTTATACACGCTTACACATCCAGTCTAAGATTGATCGAGGAGGCAATTTAAGACTTTCACCTTCTAGTTCAAGAGATCGTGATTACATATAAGATGTCTTCTCTCAATTCATATAAGCAAAATTTGATATTTTTACAACTGTTGGGATATAAATATTTGGGCTCGGTTAAGGTGCAGCCAAGTTGTTTTTGTTAAAAGACCTAGATCCAATGTAAGTCTATGTTTAACTATACTTTGGGCCTGACCTTGAGTTGGTCCATTATATTATATTTTTTGACAGCTTATTAAGAAAGTATCATAGTGAAAGTAGTATGCCCTCAAGCCAATCACATTTGATGTGATAAGAATATATACTTTGTAATCTTATTCATTTATTAATAAAAATATCAAGGCATTTCTTTATTCATGATTAATTACTTGAATTAATCAAATGGACAAACCCATAGTTTTCAAGCAAATACTTTTAGAACCATGATGAGGATCATGCTAATGAGATCTAAATTCAAGATAGCTCAAAACTAAAATTGTTCCTAATCGTTGGATCACTAAAATAGGGATTAGTGAATCCGGATAGATTAGTACATACTATGCTTGCTCTTATAAAGAGGATGATTGATCTCATAACCATTTGTGTAGAGACACTAAAGCAAGTATGTAGGTGCTTATTAGAGAATAAGTTCACTGAACGTGACTCGCTCAAGGAACACCTAATGGAGTCTTACTTTCCTGTCAATAGGAGTTCCTTTTGTGATAGTAATACAAGTGATCCTTAGACTTGAGATCATCATAGTATCTTGTGTATGATGAATTATGTTTTGACATATTCCTTAAAGCCTTTAGGGTGTATCAATGGGTATGATCGGATATAATAAGTCATACATGGAGATAGGTGAATGATCAACAAAGAATCTACCACTTCTAGTAAAAGAAGAGAATGTCCTATGCGATTTGATAGATGACAACTCAGTAGTCCTTGGCCAAGGCAGAATGAAAATTAGAAAGTAGTTTCTAATTTATATTAATTAGAGTTATTCATTTAAGGATCGAAATGCATATAATCAAATAAAATAAGACTTGACAGTTATACCATGTCTTATATTTGATTGGGACGTTGTGAGGTAGAAGGATTGAATTGTACGGTAACTATTCGCTGAATAGGTTCTTTTGTGATTAAATGTTGAAATCTATATTATCTGGAAAGTCGTTGATCGCTAAGGGGGCTTACCCTTATTATGGAATAAATATTATTTATTTAAATAAATTAAATAGTTTAATTTATTTATATAAATAAGATTAAAATAGTTCTAATTAATTTATTCTATAACCGGTTTAATATGGAGAACCTAAAGGGTCACACCGCAAAAGAAAAATAATTATTTAAGAAGTAAATGACATAATTGTAATAATGAATTAAGTATATTTAATTTATACTATGGGGATATAATAAATTAAATAGCTTAATATTTATTATTTAGTATTTTAGAAATACTAATTATAAATTAATAAGAGTAGTCTTATTATTATTGTTACTATTATTATTATTATTATTATTATTATTATTTAGTTCCTAAATGGTTTAGGAATTAATTAATAAGAGTACTCTCATAATTAATAATTAAGTTCCTAAATAGTTTAGGAATTATAATTATTATATTAAATCAATTAAGTTCCTAATTAGATTAGGAGTTTAATTAAAAATCATATTCCTAAAGGTGTTAGGAGGGTTTACTAAATCTATAAATAAGAGAAATCTTATTATGGATTAAGGTTACACACATACACTTCCACAAGTTTTGGGAGAGTACTCACATATTATCTAGAGAGAGAAAACTAGGGTTTGCCATCACCCACTTCTTGAATTATTGTTATTCCTTGGTGGATCACCTCTAGAGGCTAAACACTTGGGTGACTAACATTGATCATTGGAATCCAATCGGTGAAATTCAAGGAGAACGCGAAGGATTTGGAGGTGAACTTGTACCCGTTGAAGCTTTGAGTTCTACAAGGGTATATCTCTAACTTTTTCTTTATTAATTAATAGTTGCGCATAAAGGTTGATCCTGGATTATGGTTTGTAAAATTTTAAATTTGATTTTACCATGCTTCCGCTATTTTGTGCAATTTGATTGCGTCTATGAATATTACAAACCAACAGTGGCATCAAGAGCCAAACTTTATGCCAATTATTAATTATTTTAATTCTATATGTGTATGGGTATATATTTAAAATAATTTATTGGGCATGATTAGTTGTATAAAATTATTTATTTAATTTTTACCGTAACAAAAACTGCTGTCAAAACCGTGCTGTTTTTTACCGAAAAAACATGCTTTTCAAAATATATCAAAATAAAGCTGCCGCATGTTTATTAGAAAAGTTCCAGCAAGGATTCGGTATAGCAACTTTGGGATGTTATATATATATATATATATATATATATATATTGATTTAACTTTGTCCCAAAATTGTGTCACCGTGCAAGCCTTTCAGCATATATATCAAAGCAGTCGTGGTAACTGTTTTCGGTACTACCGAATTATTATATATATTAATATATATGAATGGTATTCTCGGTTTTCCAAATGAAAAACAATATACCATTAAAGCTTAACAAGCTTTGTTTTCAGAATGATTGATATATATATATATAATCATTACCGTACGGTTATTAATATATATGATATATTTATAATGTATATTTATTTGTCAAACAGTTTGATAATTTTATACAAATTTTAAAATTTCAAAATAAAAGAGTTTATTTATAAATAATTTTATAATTAAAATAAAAGATTTATTTTAAACATGAAATTGGATTTCATGCAACTTTAATTGCCCATTAAATGATATCAATACATATATGGAATGTTTTATTTAATTCATGAGATGAATATTATTTATTGATATATATGTTGATATATATGATAATAAATGTGATTGATTATGGACTATTTGACCAATGTGATTGGATTTAATTTTAAATGGATGCATGAATGATTGGGTTTTATAAATGGGGTCTGCGTACCTCGTCTTTCTAATTTTTCTTATGTATAATTCTATCTCCCTCCTATATACTTCCCCTTGACTGTTGATCAAGGTTTCTTATTTATTGTAAATAGTTTTGTAATAGGATTAGTTAGAATTATTTTGAAGAATTGGAGCAAAGGAGCAAGGAGCGCAAGAAAACCCGTTTGTAATGGAGTCCGAATTTAAATGTAATAGTTATATTTAATTTCATTTATTCTTGCACCCTAGGTTTGACCTTTTGGTTCACTTGGTGGCTCTAGTGAACCAAATTAGAATAAAAGTTCATAATCAATCCAAGTAGAATATAGTATTCTATATGTGCATGTTAATTATATATATTATATATTATCCAAACATGCTTCGCATGTTAAATAATATGACGCGTATTTTATATATATATGTGCATGCGCGCTAAACAAGATGAGACAATTAATATTAACAAATCCCTCAAGATATAGAATAAATATTATTTATAAAATGAATTAAAATGTTTAATTCATGAATTAAAATGAGTTTAATTCAATTAAATAAAATTAGAATGGTTCTAATTTATTTATTCTACTACTAAAATATTAAGTTATAACGTTCAAAGATATTTGGAATATCGAACGTCGCCTTCTAGCATGATAAAACGATAGAGTATCAAATAATCAATATACGTTTGTTGTGCACACACAAGGCTTGCATCGATCATTTGAGATGTTATTTTATCACATTTGATGCTTATAAGGAATTGAACATTACTGTTTTGTTGTGCACACACAAGGGCAGTATTTTTCTCTCCACTTATATGGAAGTGCTAGGTCTGACTTAACTTAGATAATTTTGATTTGGATGTGCACACACATGATCATAATAATCTAAGAGGCAAAATACAAGGAGTTACATGTTGATGTAATTGACAAAAGTTGCCTACCTATTTATTTATATATAGTTTGTTGTGCACACACAAGGCTATATACATTTGAAATAGGATCTTTATTCTCACTAGCAAGTTTTTAATTAGATTTGTCGAACTATATAAGAAGAGGGTAATATAGTTTGATGAAAATAGTGAGAGACACCATTTTAAATAAAGACCTAATTAACTTGGTGATTAATAAAATGAATGCATGTTAATGTTGTTATTAATTCACTTAAAGAATATTGCTATGTTTAATTCACTAACACTGCATAACATATTAGATGCTAACAATTAATCGAACCGAATTGTTCGGATTGATTAAACAAATTTGAGAAAAGTTATCAATGCTGAAAAAATAGCAAATATCCTTAATTTGCCTATTCATGCAAACGTTGTAGACTAAGCCTATGAGGAAGATATTGTTATTCTAATAAATAGCAAGATGATGCAAAGATGTCTCAATGCATCATGCTCGTATCCATAAGTATTTAGTTACAGCGTCAACACGAGAAAATTGATGCACCTACTATATTGTTGCACATTCAATAGTTGTTTGGTGAGCAAAGTAGGTCAACTAGATATAAGATATCTAAGGAGCTCTTTCAATCTATAATAACCAATGGCACTACAGTAAAGACACGTATCCTAAAGATGATCAATCTGATTGATAAATTAGGACACCTAGGTTTTGTCAAAGATGGAAAGTTGAGTCAAGATTCGATCTTGCAATCACTCGCTGACTCCCTTTCATAAATTGTTGTGAACTTTAACATTAATAAGCTTGAAGTCAGTTTACCTGATTTGCTTAAATATGTTGAATAAGTTGAGAGTCACTTTCCTTCCAAGAAAGACCAAGTCTTACTAGTACATGAATCTTCTAAGTTGAAGAAGATGGCCAAAGGTGTTTCTGAAGAGTCAGAAAAGATAGAAGGCAATAGAAAGGCTAAACGAAGGACATGAATAAAAGTGATCCCGAATGCAAATGAGTTTGCTTTCATTGCGATAAGCTAGGACACGGGAAGAGGAATTGCAAGGAGTATCTTGTAGTAGTTAAGAAGAAGAAGCTTAGTGAAGCTTCAACTACAGATATAGTTTTGTTCACAATGAAGTAGAACTTTTTATAAGTCAAGTTTCTACTTAGGTATTAGATACTGGCTGGTGGTCTTGAATATGCAAACTGTTGCAGAGACTAAGCAGAAGTAGAAGGCTGAACTAAAGATAAGTAATCCTGTGCGTGGGGAATGGAGCAAAAGGTTGCTGTATTAATCACAGGAACTTACAATTTAGCATTGCCTACGGACAAATCCATTTAGTTAGTAAGATGTTACTATGTTGATTACTTGATGGATCTTGTAACCTTGACTTACAGGAAAATATTTCAAAATTGAACAAACTAAAGGCAAAGAGATGATATGGATCATACCTTCATGCAATACTGTTAACTCGATCATGTTAATGAAATAAGACTAAACAAGTTGTATAAAGATAGGTTTTTAGAGCCTTTTGATTATGAATCAAATACAACTTGTGAATCTTGTATCATGAAAAATATGACTAAATCTTCATTTAGTGGACATGGAGAGCGAGTTACGGAGTTGTTAGAGATGGTACATACAGTTGTGTGTGGGACCTATGACAACAAATGCAAGAGGAGGGTATTCATTCATTAATTTTACTGATGATTCTAGATTTCGATATATGTATTTGATGAAATACAAATCCAAATCATTTGAAACGTTCAAAGAATTCAAAAATAAAGTATAGAAACTAAAGGCCAAAAGTATTAAAGTTCTTCAATTAGATCAAGAAGGGAATACTTAAGCAGTAAGTTTCTAGATCATCTCAAGCGAAATGGTATTCTCACATAATGGACATGGTGATGATCCATGATGAGTTATACCAATCTTCCAGTATACTTCTAGGGTTATACCTTAGAAAGGATCACATATCTACTAAATCAGATACCTTTTTATTTCCGCCTCAAGACTTCATATGAGTCAATGGATAGGGAGGAAACCAAGTCTTAAGTATGTTAAGATTTGGATTGTCCAGCTTATGCCAAAAGGTTTGACAATGATAAGCTTGGGACAAGATCTGATAAGTGTAAACTTGTGGCATATCCTAAAGAAAGTTTAGGGTATCACTTCTATAATCCGACTAACTAAAAGGTGTTTGTTGAAACACGCTGCCTTATAGGAAAAGAAGTTTTTCCTTAAAGGGTTAGTGGGAGTAAAATAGATCTTGAAAAAGTTCAAGAACCACAAAACACTACAGATCAAGTGAAGGAATCTGTATAAGTAGATAAACCTATTGTACCATAACCAAGTCGTAAATCTGGTTTACTACCGAAGATACCTGAATAGTATGGATTCATCATAGATGATGATGATGAGGTACACATCATAGTGGATGATGATCCAGTTACATACGACGAGGCACGAGTATTAGATACTTAAGAGAAATGACTGCTGATCATAAAATTCGAAATGGGTCTTTGGAGAAAGACTAAAGCAAATGGCTAGGTGTAGACCTATAAGACCTGACTAGTGGTAAAAAGATTTCAAATAAGGTCAATGAGTTGACTATAACGAAACTTTTTACTAGTGAAAATGCATATATCAATTCGGATTTTACTTGCAGTTGTAGCTTATTATACAAAATGATGTATGTATGATACAACCAAGAGGATTTGTCTCCATATAGATGGATTAAATCAAGTATGTAAGTTACAACGATCCAATTATAGATTGAAACAAGTTTCTCAAAAATGGAACATTCGTTTTGATGAGACAATCAAAGGAGTTTGATTTTATCAAAGACGACGATGAACCAAGTGTGTACAAAGGTTAGTGGGAGCACTGTGACATTCCAAGTATTATATGTTGATATAATATTGATAAGGAATGACATACCGATGCTACAATCAGTAAAGATGTGGTTGTCTAAACACTTCTCCGTGAAGGACTTGGGAGAAACATCCTATATTTTGGGAATAAAGATCTATAGAGATAGATCTCAAAGGATGCTTGGCTTATCCCAAGGAACGTACATTGATTCTATGCTAAAGAAGTTTAGCATGAAAGATTACAAGAAAGGGCTCATGCCGATGGGTTCTGGAATACATCTCTCGAAGAAGCAGGCCCCAAAGATACCTGAAGAGAGAGACCGTATAAGTAAGACTCCTTATGCCTCAGCAATAGGATCTATCATATACGGGATGATATGTACTTGACCTGATATTGCTTATGCATGATAAGCAGATATCAGTTCATTTCTGGAGAAGAATATTAGAAAAAAGTTTCTAATGATGAGTCTGACATAAAACTAGAGGGCTTAACAAACTCAAGTTTGTTCAGACTAACCAAGATAACAGCATATCCGTTTCAGGTAATATGATTACCTTGAACGATGCTGCAGTGAGTTAGAAAAGTTTCAAACAGCAAGGAATTGTTGATTTAGTGACAAAGACATAGTAAATAACTATAAGTGAAGCTGCAAAGGTGATTGTTTGGTTCAACACGTTCATTACAGAACTTATAATGGTTCCTAGCATTAAAGGAGTTTAATTTGCCAAAGAACCTAGGTCTCATCTGAAATCCAAACATATGTTGTACCACTTTCATATGATTAAATGAATCATTGAAAAGGAGACGACACCATAAAAATGGCAAGCTCTTAGAACAACATTACAGATCCATTAACTAAAGCATTTACTAAGCAATTTGTACGCCACTTAGAGAAGAATGGTATGGGGATACCAAAGGGCGATTGACTTTAGTGCAAGTGGGAGATTGAAAGTAGTATGCTCTCAAGCCAATCACATTTGATGTGATAATCATATACTTTGTAATCTTGTTTATTTATTAATAAAAATATCAAGGCATTTCTTTATTCAAGATTAATTACTTGAATTAGTCAAATGGATAAACCTATAGTTTTCAAGCAAATGCTTTTAGAACCATGATGAGGATCATGCTAATGAGATCTAAATTCAAGATAGCTCAAAACTAAAATTGTTCCTAATCGTTGGATCACTAAAATAGGGATTAGTGAATCCGGATAGATTAGTACATACTATGCTTGCTCTTATAAAGAGGATGATTGATCTCATAACCATTTGTGTAGAGACACTAAAGCAAGTATGTCGGTGCTTATTAGAGAATAAGTTCACTGAACGTGACTCGCTCAAGGAACACCTAATGGAGTCTTATTTGCCTGTCAATAGGAGTTCCTTTTGTGATAGTAATACAAGTGATCCTTAGACTTGAGATCATCATAGTATCTTATGTATGATTAATTATGTTTTAACATATTCCTTAAAACCTTTAGGGTGTATCAAAGGGTATGATCGGATATAATAAGTCATACATGGAGATAGGTGAATGATCAACAAAGAATCTACCACTTCTAGTAAAAGAAGAGAATGTCCTATGCAATTTGATAAATGACAACTCAGTAGTCCTTGACCAAGGCAGAATGAAAATTAGAAAGTAGTTTCTAATTTACATTAATTAGAGTTATTCATTTAAGGATCGAAATGCATATAATCAAATAAAATAAGACTTGACAGTTATACCATGTCTTATATTTGATTGGGACGTTGTGAGGTAGAAGGATTTAATTGTACGGTAACTATTCGCTGAATAGGTTCTTTTGTGATTAAATGTTGAAATCTATATTATCTGGAAAGTCGTTGATCGCTAAGGGGGCTTACCCTTATTATGGAATAAATACTATTTATTTAAATGAATTAAATAGTTTAATTTATTTATATAAATAAGATTAGAATAGTTCTAATTAATTTATTCTGTAACCGGTTTAATATGGAGAACCTAAAGGGTCACACCGCAAAAGAAAAATAATTATTTAAGAAGTAAATGACATAATTGTAATAATGAATTAAGTATATTTAATTTATAATATGGGGATATAATAAATTAAATAGCTTAATATTTATTATTTAGTAATTTAGAAATACTAATTATAAATTAATAAGAGGAGTCTTATTATTATTGTTACTATTATTATTATTATTATTATTATTTAGTTTCTAAATGGTTTAGGAATTAATTAATAAGAGTACTCTCATAATTAATAATTAAGTTCTTAAATAGTTTAGGAATTATAATTATTATATTAAATCAATTAAGTTCCTAATTAGATTAGGAGGTTAATTAAAAATCATATTCCTAAAGGTGTTAGGAGGGTTTACTAAATCTATAAATAAGAGAAGTCTTATTATGGATTAAGGTTACACACATACACTTCCACAAGTTTTGGGAGAGTACTCACATATTCTCTAGAGAGAGAAAACTAGGGTTTACCATCACCCACTTCTTGAATTATTGTTATTCCTTGGTGGATCACCTCTAGAGGCCAAACACTTGGGTGGCTAACATTGATCATTGGAATCCAATCGGTGAAATTCAAGGAGAACACGAAGGATTTGGAGGTGAACTTGTACCCGTCGAAGCTTTGAGTTCTACAAGGGTATATCTTTAACTTCTTCTTTATTAATTAATAGTTGCGCATACAGGTCGATCCTGAATTATGGTTTGTAAAATTTTAAATTTGATTTTACCATGCTTCCGCTATTTTGTGCAATTTGATTGCGTCTATGAATATTACAAACCAACACATAGTCCATATCAAAATAAGATTGTGTTTCCTTACTTAGGAAAGATAAAGAGATTTAATTTGGAAAGAACTCCATCAACAATTAATTACAGTTATAAGGAGATTCTTTAAAGAACTCTCATTCCTAATTGATCTCGGGCGAGCATAACATCTATAAATACAACCATATGTAGGAAATTACGACACACACAATTTATATACATAATTTTATTATTTTTCAGCAATTTAAATTCCTCCATTGCTATTTCTTTTAGCATGTACTTATTCTCACACTGGAACTATCCCCCGATGGCTCAAGCCATCAAGCTTCATGTGACTATTCCCCGTACAGGTAGTTCATGGTTTTGGTGATTTTAACGGGCGGACAAAATCAAGCGACAACATTGGCGCTAGAAGAAGGGGCGATAAAATTCTGTTTGAAAAATCATTAGGTGATAATTTAATCGAAGTTTATGGTGTATAAGGGTGATAAGGTGTTAGAGCAGGCGGGTTCGTCAGTGGTACAGCCACCACCTACTGTTCGTGGTTCTTTTAAGGGCGGGATGGGTCCTTCTGAACAGAAGGGTAAACCAATGACGACATAGTCAACTCCAACAAGACGTCGATTGTTTACCCCTCTCAACTCACCAATTCTGGATCTACGTAAGAGAGGAGCAAACAATCGGTCCCCTACCTGGGAAGATCGAGACAGGGAGTCCAGCACCCAATGTTAAAGGCAAGTTATCAGGAAGTAGAAGATCTAGAAAGTCGAGGACGTATCGGAGGCTTTGCACCTTCAACAACAAGAGTGGAGCACACTTTTATCAGAGTTACAAAAGGATGATGATGTTTCAACTACAATCAGGGAATCTTGAGAGGTTACACCACAAAGCCAGAATAGGATAAGGCCAACATATAATCCTCATAGATCACACTAAAAGGCTAATTTAAAGGAGCACAATCACGAGGAGATAAGGCAGAAAGAGACAAGGCAAGATGACTCTCATGGGTTTCCTCATCAAGAAAGAGTCTCCCATCAAGGACAACAAACAAATCATGATGATACAAGGAGAGGAGATAAAAGGCAGGCATCCCATGGTGATCGGGATACTATTTATTCAAATCCCACTCAACGAATGCAGACTAGATCCCCACTTGACGATCGGGATAATGGTGATATAAGGAGATGAGATATAAGGCGGGCTAGGTCTCTTAACCGTGCTCGAGATCAACGACACAAAAATGCCCTAGCCAGGCGTCCCTTTTCTTATTTTACAAAGGATTGTGGAGCTAGAACGAAGGCTTGTCGAGGTACAGTCGAATCTGAAATCCCATGACTCAAAGTCTCCCTTTTCACTTGTCAGTAATCAGGAGAGGGCTGATCCGACTAAGAAGCTACCACCATTGGAGACATATGAATATTGGTTTATATGCTTATTATTTTAATGATGCCAACATATTTTGTGTGGAGTCGTGTTTGCTTAACATGATTGGACTATGAATTGGGCTGAACATAATTATATATTATCATCATCAAAAAGGGGGAGAATGTTGGTTTATATGTTTTATTTTAATGATGACAACATATTTTGTATGGAGATGTTTTTGTGATTTAAAGGTTTGGTTGTTGGGATGATCATACATGGATGCTAAATGAGTCCGAATTTCTAAAGGTCCATTGTGGAAAAAGAGTTCATGAAGACTCTACTGAATTAGGTCTCTAGGAAATCACTTAAAAAGATTTGTAAGTATTTCTAGCACAAGTCTTTAATTGCAAGGCAATTTTATTTTGCTATAAACATCTTTTAAAAAGTGGTCATGAGCTTAAAATTCAAATTCATTGGGAAATTATATTTATTTGGAAACCAAATCATTTGAGCAATTGTTTAGCCATGATTTCCAAATTTATATCAAAATCATGATCCTTCCCATAAAACTGATTGCGCTAATTTTGCCATAGATCTTATCCCTTAATTCAAGTTATTTATTTTTCAAATTCAAATCCTTTCCTTATTAGTTTGGCTCTATCTTCTGTTGAGATTATTGAAATTATGTAATCTATTTCTTATTGTTGTTTGGTCCTTCTATCTCTCTATATATCATTTTCGACTAAAAAGGTTAATAGATCGAATGAAGAAAAACTCAGAGCTTTCACGGAAAAATTTCTTGCAAATTGATTTTGCTTTGTTCTTAATTTATTATTGTTGAAAATTCATAGATATATTGTAATCACATTCTTCTTATTAAAACTTGTATACAAGCCTAGTTTGGTTAGTGATTGATCTAGTGATGGATAGGCCTGTACAAAAGAAGTTCTAATGTTGTAGTGGTGTAAGTAGTTACAAAGGTGCAAGAGGTTGTAGTTGTGCAAAGGGGATAGTTATGTCCAACAAGTTCAGGGTTATTTGTATAGGGAGTTATTTTGTAACTGATTGAATATTTTTTAATAAAGGAGTCTCTGGATGTGGATTAGGCCACTAGATTAGAGGGTATGGAGTCGAACCACATAAAAATCTTGGTGTTCATGGTTTGCTGATTATCTTATGTGGTTTGTTTAATTCTGCATTATATCATTATTCATACACTGCTTAGTTAAAATCAAAGTAATATAACGAAGGTTCTGCATAACAGGTTCAGATAATCTTCTAAGCATTAGGTCCTCTGTCTAGATAGTTTCTTTAGTAAAAAATTTAAAAGTGTCAGTGTTATAGCATTAAAACAATTACACCTATGCAACCCTCCCTTCTAGGTGTGCACATATACTTAGGGGTGAGCAAAAAATCAAAATTGGCCCCGAAACCATACCAAAAAAGACCAAGCCGAACCAATAAAATCACACCAATGGTTTCGACGCATATGACAATTTTAGGAGGTTAAAAAATCGCATTTACCATTTGGTTTTAATTTTTGCGGTCCATCGCATTGCAAAAACTGCACCACGCCAATAATGGCCAAAACAACGTTATTTTGGTTTGTTTGTTTATTTTTTTATAAATTACATGGTGTTTATTATCCTTTTCTCTCGTTTTTTGCTAACATAGCATTAACTTCTATAGTTGTCTCTTGTATAACTATTAATTGTAGCTTTAAAAACTTTTAATTGTGAATTTTTCTTAACTAATCAAGTTTCTTATTGTTTGATTGTTAGTGACATTTTTTGCAATTACAGAGTTTCATTATAACATGGATGAAGATGAATAAATTCAATAGTGATGGTTTTCTTGTATAAGCAATACACTATCTACTTTTAGGTTATAAAAAATTATTCACCATAGTCTTACTTTACTTCTTCTTAAGTAGTTATTCTAATATCTTTAATACACGTTTGTCTACACTTGGAAGTTAGGTAATTCTTTCGATGCTTGTATTCTTTCAGTCCTAATTTTTTGTATATCTTCAATTGGTTTTGAAACCGAAATCGCACCAAATGAAACCGCACTGCACGTTTTAAAACTACACCGCACCAGTCACAAACGATTTCATATGCGTTTTTGAATTTGCTAAATCACATATAAGCTATTTCATCTGTGGTTTGGACTTCAAACTGCACCAAACCATACTATGTTCACCCTTACTCATACACTAAATTTCATTTGGTATCAAAACTTGACTCTACTAACGATTGTCTTTGTAGACCATAGGGTAAGATCTTATAGCACACCTTAATTTTCAAGAAGTGCAGTCCACTAACAAGCCATCATTGTTGCTTGGTAGTGAGAAATTTAATTTCTAAAAATTTAGAATGAAGATATATCTCAACAGGGATCTATGGGAATGGTGGGTGGTTGACAATAGACTTGTCATTTGAAGACATGAAGATAACATACCAAAAACTTTTATGGAAATATATGCTAATGAATCATTCATGGTGTCCTACAACTCAAAGGCTATGAATACTCTGCTGAGTGGAATGGTCTACTCCGAAATTGACAAAATTTTAACATGCAGCACAACGAAAGAAATCTGGGTTACCATCATCATGAGTCATGAAGGTACTTCCAAAGTCAAGGAGGTTAAACTGAGCATGCTAATGCATGATTATGAGGTGTTCAAATTAGAGAAAGATGAAACTATTAAAAAAGCTCAAGCGAGGTTCTTCGCATTAATGAACTCATTAAGCATACTAGGGAAAAAATGATCAAAAGGAAATCAATAGAAAGCTATTGAGAATCATGCCAAAAAGATTTGCTCCAAAAGTCACAACTCTTAAAGACTCATCAACAATCAGTACCATGGAGACTCTTACATTATTTAGAGAACTTGAAGAGTTCGAAAACCAGCTTAGAAGGTATTATGAAGAAAAGGAGACACCAAAGAAAAGGATTTTAACACTTCAAGCCGAGAGCAACAATGAAGACTCTAATGAAGAAATAAAATAGATGACCAGAAAGTTGAGAGACTTAATTAGAAGAAAGAATAAACAAAAGTCTCAAGGAAAAGGTTTCAACAACAAGAAGGATTTCAATAAAAAAAAACAACAAGAAAAAATATGTTTTGAATGTGAAAGGTCCGGTCATTTTAAGAGAGATTGCCTCCAACTCAAAAAGAAGAACAAAGGAAACAATTAAAAAAGGAGAGCATTAATGACATGGAGTGATGATGAATCCGAGCATGAAGTTAATCAAGATGATGAAACTGCATAAATTGCTTGACCAAACTGGACAATCAAGAAGCATCAGATGTAAACGATGAACATTCTGAAATTATCATTTCTGATTATCTTGCTTTAAAAAATGAGAATCTTCGTCTTAAAGAAAAAACTGGTTATTTAAAAAATTGGATAAAAGACTTAATGAAAGAAGTATAGGCACTAATTAAAGAAAAATGACATTGTTAAATATTGTACATCAAACGAAATGTTTAAGTTAAATGCTAAGAATGATTATTTGGATAATTATAATAAAATTCTACATAATCGTGATAATAAATTGCATGAAAAAAATATTAGCTTTAAAAGGGAAAATGATGTTCTGAAAGAAAATCTAAAAATGAGAGGCACGTGTATAGATGCATTTAATGATGGAAAAATTATTAGCATGAAAAATAATAATAACGAATAAATAATATCATTGAAAATGGACCTTGCAAAATGTGTTCAATGGGAAGAAAATTTAAATATAATATTGGGTATTCAAAGATCAAGTCTTGATAAATAAGGAATTGGATAAAATCTTATAAAAATGGTGAAAAGTAAAACTAAGAATAATAAATAGTAAACCAAAGCCTAAGCCACTTTATTGTTCACCATTTGTTACTTATAAAAAATGTGGATTAAAAGGACATTTTAAGTCAAGCTGCCATAAAATAGAAATAAAACAATAGGTAAAGAAATATGATTTATATGCTACTAACAAGAAAAGACCCAAACAGATATAGGTACCAAAAAGATAAGACACTCCTTTGTTTTGTAGGTATGTATAAAGGCTAAAGTTCCATCAAATAAATGGGGTTGTGGAACGAATAAATGGGATACTCTAAGTAACAACAAGAATAATTCTTCAAGAGAGTAAATTGCCTAAAAATTATTTGGCAGAATATGTAAGTACATCATGTTATTTTTTAAATAGAGTTTTAATTAGATATATTATTATGAAAACTCTATGAATTTTGTAACACAAAGGTTCCTAACATCATGTATTCTAAATTTTTTATTATGCTAAATGCTCCATATTTAATACACATGTCAATCTTGATAAATTTAATGTAAGATCTATAGTTGAGGAATCAATGCACATTTATTTTTTATGAACTTATTCATGATCTGTCAAAAGAAGAGAATGAAGTTTTTATAGAAAAACAGAACTTGGAAGTCAGAAATCAGCCAACAGTATGCAGATAGCATGACCTATCTACTTCAGTAGAAAAATCAGATGAACTTGAAAAATAGATAGTTGCATCCAGATAGCTTGACGCATTTGTTTCAGAAGAAAAATCAAATAAGCGTACAGAATAAATAGAAGTATCTAGACAGCCTAACCCTCTGCTTTAAAAGCATAAATTAATATATCTAAGTAGGAACAAGAAAAGCAAATGACCAATGTCAGACTTTCAAGAACATCCAGAACAATGAAAAATCATCCTCATAATCTGAGCATTACAAACCTAAACATTGGGATGACCACAAGAGGAGCTTTTAAAGAGATTTGGATTTGCAAATACCAAACCGAAGGTAACTACAATGAGCACTACTATCAAATCATCAATGCCTACAAGTAAAAATATTTAGGTAACCAAGTACAAAGATATGATATGATGTCTACTTTATATAATTTCATCTAGACCTGATATTATGAAGAGTGTTTTCTTATGTGCATTACATGTCAAGGTGTACTAATTGTATCTTGTTTGGGCTATGATGTTCTGTTTCTATAAAAGGTGTTATGATATTCCGTGTTTAATATGAATTATGTCAATATGTATCATTTTTATTACCTCTTGTATTCCTACTTTGGGTCACCTAATTGTCTGTAAAGGTTTTATTAGGCATGACTATTTATGCTTAACATGGATATTTATTTAGTCAAAATTGTTTATTATAGGATCTTAAAGAAAAAGAGTTTTTCGTCGTGGCCCTTAATATATATTTCTTTTTGATAATGACAAAGGGGGAGAAATTTATGTGGATGGATATTTATTTGTTTTAAGATGGATGATGAACCAGACAGTTAATAATTTATTTTGATAATGACAAAGGGGGAGAAATGTTAATGGCTTATTTGTTGTTGATTATTCTCGCTATTGATATGTTGATGGAATGGAATCTATTATAAACTATTATTGTTGATACTTTGATGGATAAAAATGTTAGTTTAAACAGGTTGTCGTGAACATGTTATCTTTGGTCCCTTTATCATATGAATATGTATAATTTTAGGGGGAGTAATACATTTAGGGAGAGTTATATATTGTCATCATCAAAAAGGGAGTAAATGTTGGTTTATATGCTTATTGTTTTAATGATGGCAACATATTTTGTGTGGAGTTGTGTTTTCTTAATAGGATTGGACTATGAATTTAGTTGAACATAATTATATATTGTCATCATGAAAAAGTGAGAGAATGTTAGTGTATATGTTTTTTTATAATGATAACAACATATTTTGTATAGACATGCTTTGTGATTTAAAGGTTTGGTTGTTGGGCTAATCATACATGATGCTAAATGAGTCTGTATTTCTAAAGGCCCACCGTGGAGAAAGAGTTCATAGAGACTCTATTGGATTAGGTCTCTAGAAAATCACTTAGGAAAATTTATAAGTATTTCTAGCACAAATCTTTAATTGCAAGGCAATTTTATTTTATTGGAAACATCTTTTAAAAATCGATCATGAGCTTAAAATTCAAATTCATTGGAAAGTTATATTTATTTGGAAACCAAATCATTTAAGAAATTTTGTAGCCAAGATTTCCAAAGTTATATCAAAATCATGATCTTTCCCATAAAACTGATTAAGATAATTTTGCTATAGATCTTCTCACTTAATTCAAGCTATTTATTTTTCAAATTCAAATCCCTGCCTTATTAGTTAGGCTCTATCTTCCGTTGGGATTGCTAAAATTGGATAATCTATTTTTTTTTATCGTCGTTTGGTCATTCTCTCTCTCTCTCTATATATCATTCTCAGCTAACAGGTTAATAGATCGACTGAAGAAAAACTCAAAGTTTTCTCAAAAAAATTTCTAGTAAATTGATCTTATCTTGTTCTTAATTTCTTATTGCTGAAAATTCATAGATATATTGTAATCATATTCGTTCTTATTAAAACTTGTATATAAGCTTAGTTTAGTTTTTGATTGATCCAGTGGTGGATATGCATATACAAAAGAAGCTCTAAGGTTGCAGTGCTGCAAATAGTTGTAGAGGTGCAGGAGGTTACAGTTGTGCAAATGGGGTAATTTTGTTCAACAAGTTCAGAGTTATTTGTATAGGGAGTTATTCTGTAACTGATTGAATGTTATTTTAATAAAGGAGTCTTCAATACCAATTGACATTAGACGTGGATTAGGCCACTGGATTAGAGGCTAGGGGCCGAATCACGTAAAAATCTTGGTGTTCATGGTTTGCTAAGTATCTTATGCGTTTTTTTTTAATTCTGCATTATATCATTGTTCATACACTGCTTAGTTAAAATCAAAGTAGTATAACGAAGGTTTTGCATAATAGGTTCAAATAATCTTCTAAGCAGACAGGTCCCCCGTTTGGATAGTTTCTTTAGCAAAAAAATTAAAAGTGTTAGTGTTATAGCATTAAAATAGATACAACTATTTAACCCTCCCTTCTAAGTGTGCACATACACTGAATTTCAATGATGGCACCAGAGATTTATACGATCATACACATTCCTAAGAGTGCATAATGAGGTATTACAATCATTCGGAGGCAGAGATGTGTCAAATCTTCATGACCACATTAAAGAAGGGAGCTAAGTAGTGGATGATGTCTTTACCCCCTGAACTACATCAATTCAATGGTAGGAGTTATGTAACAAGTTTCATGATCGGTTCAGGATCAACAAGAGGAGGGGAATGTTTATTTCCTTTTTAATGCAGATTAAACCAAACCCCAACGAGACCTTGAGTCAGTATGTTCAGAGGTTCAGGGTGGTGGTCGACATGATCAATGATCTCAATATGACTCAGGACTTGGGATTCTTTACTTCGAATTTGGACATCAGATGATCACAGAAGCTTATGAAAGATATCATGTTCAAACCTCTAAAGGATTTGACAGACACTTATGAATGGGCAGAGAATTTTATTACAATAGAGGAGTTTATGGCAAACCTAAATCAAAATCAAAAGTTGATCGATCAGTCCAAAAATAATGAAGCAAAGTCGGAGGTATGGGATCGGATCTGGCTGAAGGTGAATTCCCCACATGCCAACAAGTCACCCTTTTGTCCAAAGTAGGAGAATAAGGTGTATACTCCTTTGAATACTAACATGGTACACATTTTGGAAGATATCAAAGGCAAGCCATTCTATGAGCCACCACGACCGATGGGACATCATACAGGGGGTAAAAAACTTTTTTACAAATATCATCAAGATACTGGGTATTCATCCAAAAATTACTGGGATTTGACCGATCTAATTGAGAAGAATGTCTAAAAGGGGGAACTTATCTAGTATGTTGTAGGATTGGAGGCCCTAGCTTAAGGTCAACTTTAAGTGGATCATCAGGATAAAGGTCGGGATGAGAGGCTAAGGAGGGTCATTGGCGTTATTATTGGAGGGTCAATTAAAAGACAGATTGGGAAAAGCACCGATCAGTTTCATATGTGGTGATGTTGTTCTTTGATGAATAGATTTTATACCTACGAATCGATATTCTTATGTTGATGAATTTATGAATTTTTTAGGTATTTTTCAGTTACTTTTTATGTAATTTATGAGGGGCATTTTAGTAATTTTGTAGCAAGATGACGTAGGAAGGCCTGCAACGCCTCTTTCATTTTAATCTAGGGAGGCGGCATCGGAGTGCAGAAATTCAAGGTTGTTCGCAAATTGTGCTGAAAAGTTGATTTTGATTTGGATTGGGATGCTTCAAGTACTAGATTTTGATGGATTCTTATAAATACAAGAATTGGGGTTGTCAAAGAATGTACAGAAGTAAGGTTTGAGATTGAATTGAAGGCAATGATCAAAGGAAACAAAGCAAAGAAGATCAGAATTGAAGGCTGAGGAAGATTAAAGACTGCGACACAGTTTTTTATCTTTTCTCTTACTTATAGTTTTTGATATTCCGAGATGTTGATAAATTTGATGATGATGTTTTTCAATTACGCTATGAACTAAATATTTATTAAGATAGTAATGGAACCTGATGTTTAGTTAAATTAATTCACTCTCGTTTTCTGTTATTTCTGATTGTATATGAGTTGTTTATCATAGTATATGCTTAATACATAATTGTTTGGCCAACAATTAATTTGGTTTCCTAGATGACATTAGAAGATGAATTTTAGGGTTTGATCTAAATATGATAACATGTGTCTAATTTATTCTTCTTAGGATTAAATAGCTGGGTTGTGTATATGATAGGAATATACCTATATGCCGTGTGTAACTTTTATGAGAATTTGAGTTTAATGAGTCTGTTGTAAATTATTTAACTTATGAATATAGTGATTTAATTAGGAGAGAAATTTTTATCTAACTATCGGAAGAAGTTTAATAAATAATTTTGAATTCTAAGTTAAAAACTTGTTTTGATTAATTAACTAAAAAGAGAGTGAAGAAATTTATGCGAATCATTAGTGGAAATTGTAATCTTAAACTTTATAATCTGGTGAATCAGTCTTTGTTTAGAAATTGTAGATTTAGTTTTTAATTAGTAATTTTACAGTTTAATTTCAATTGTTTAAATAAAATTGAATTGATAAAAAGTTAGTATTCAGAAATTATTAATAATAATTCTTTGCGGGAACAATACTTTACTTATCACTTTATTACTTTTTGTTCATGTATACTTGCACGTAAATGGTTAATATCAAATTTGGACAATAATTTTTTTGACGCCGTTGCCGAGTACTTATTCTAGTAATTATTTCAATATTAATTTCAATCAATTTGATCCTAGTTTAAACGTATTTAATTTTTTGTTTAATTACTTTTGCAGGCAATCTTGAATTTTGTATGTAAAAACGACCCGAAGGTCAAGAACCACTACCATACGAAGATGAAATCGATTGAAGGTTCTGAAGACTACAAAAATATTTTCAAGAGGTACAAAATCAAGAAATTATGGCTACAGATGAACATAAATCGCTAAAGGATTACACTATGCCACTGATTACGAAAATCCAATCAAGTATTCAAAGGCCTACCATTCAAGAAAACAGTTTTGACATCAAACTGGGTACCATCCAGATGATTGGGAATTTAGTATAGTTTGGGGTTTGCCTAATGACGACCCAAACGATCATTTGGCGAGTTTTCTAGAGATTTGTGACACGTTCAAATACAACAAAGTTACCGAAGATGCGATTAGACTCCAACTTTTTTCTTTCGTACTTTATGATAAGGAAAAGAGTTGGTATTATTTAATGCCGCCGGGTTCTTTTATAACGTGGAAAAATTTGGCTAAAAAATTCTTAGTTAAATTCTTTTCACTAGCCAAAACTATGAGGATGAGGAACGACATCACTTCATTCGCACAACATGATTATGAAACTCTCTATAAAGCTTGAAAGCGATTCAAAGATCTACTCCGGAAATGCCATCACCATAGTATTCCTAAGTGGTTGCAAGTTCAGACGTTTTACAATGGGTTATTTAGTATTACTCGGACCAACAGCTACAAATGGAGCTTTGATGGAGAAGAATTTTGATGAAGCTTACGAGTTATTAGAGACGATGGCTGCCAACAATTATTAGTGGCCTTTTGCAAGAATTAATCAGCCCAAGGTAGTAAGGATTTATGAAATCGATGCAGTTACTACATTGGTTGCACAAGTTGCTACATTGACAGAGAAGATCGATACTTTAGGAGTGTAGCCTATTCAGAGTGTGGTGGTGGTTTGCAAATTATGTGCGAGCAACCATTCAAGTGATCAATGTGCAATTAGTTCAAAGTTGGTACAACATATTGGTAACTACAACAAGCAATAACATAGCAACAATTCCAACAATTACAACCTGGGTTGGAAGAATCATTCGAATTTTTCTTGAAGCAATAATCAAGCCCAAACTGCTGCTCCAAGATAAGCATACCCACCAGGATTTCAAAATTAACCTCCACCGCAGCAAGAAAAGAAGTCAAACTAAAGGAGTTTCATACCAAGTATATAGCACAAAATAAGGTTAAGATGAATAATTAAGAAGCTTCAATTGGTAACCTTTAGAACCAAGTGGGGTAGCTTGCTAATGCCATTAATAGTTGTCCCCATGGAACTTTGCCAAGTTATACAGAGTTAAATTTAAGAAGGGAAGAAAAAGAACAGTGCAATGCAGTAACACTTCAAAGTGGAAAAGAGTTACCCGAGGTTATTAGTGGAACTCCAAAGCAGTCACATGGAGATGATAGTGAGGTCGGAAAGAAAGATAACAGAGCTAAAAACATAAAAAGAAGAAACAAGAAATTTTAGTTGCAAGTTCTAGTGGAGGCAAGCAGAATCAGATTGTGCCTCCCGTGCCGTTTTTGTAGTGACTTAAAAAATCAACGCTAGACAAACAGTTTTCAAAATTTTTAGAGTTGTTCAAGAAACTGCAAATTAACATTCCGTTTGCTGATGCATTAGAGCACATGCCTAGTTAGGTGAAATTTATGAAAGAAATTCTATCCATGAAGAGAAAGCTAGGTGATTTTAAGACGGTGACATTTACGGAGGAGTGTAGTTCTATACTTCAATAGAAGCTATCACCAAAGCTCAAAGATCCAGGTAGCTTTACTATTTTATGTACCATAGGCAGTCAATTTTTCGGGAAAGGATTGTGTGATTTGGGAGTCAACATTAACTTGATGCCTCTATCAATTTATAAGAAGCTTGGTTTAAAGGAAGAAAAACAGACGAAAGTTACCCTGCAACTAGTGGATAGATCTCACACTTATCCTAGAGGAATAGTTGAAGATATCTTGGTAAAAGTGGATAAGTTCATCTTCCCAGCAGATTTTATTATCTTTGATTTTGAAAAAGATAAGGACATTCATTTTATTATTGAGCAGCCATTCTTAGCTATCGGGAGAGCTCTTATCAATGTCCAGAAAGGCGAGTTAACAATGAGAGTCCAAGATCAAGTAGTCCCTTTCAAGGTTTTTAAGGCAATGGAATTTCGAGTGGGTGTAAAGAATATTGCTGGGTTGATGCAGTTAAAGGTGCGGTCAAGGATAAAGCGGATGAGGAAAGTTTTTTTTGCCAATGGATGAACTTAAGTTTAAGGGTCTTCGATCTCACTTGAAAGCTAAAAAGTTTAAGGAAAAGAACAAGAGATGGTTTGCCAAACGATTCATAAAGCACAAATTTGACCCAGGCTGAAAAAAGGGATAGTTAGACTGAAGATAAAATAAGCGCTAACTGAGAGGTAATCCAAGTTTAATATTTATTTTTATTTTAGTTATTTGCTTAGGATTTCATAGTTTTTAGTTTTAATTTTTAGTGTTTATTTTTAACTTAACAAATTCTGCTTCAATTTTTTTTTAGGCCTTGCAATAAATATTTCAACAAGGAAGCAAAACAACCCCAAAGCATACTGTATAAGAGCTGCAGCACCCACCTCCAGTTCAAAAAAGGCACCACAACGTCTTAAGTGTTCAGACCCTTCTACAAAACGGCACCACAGTGCCCAAAACAAGAACCAAAACGACGTTGTAGTGCCTAAGATGTTGCAAGGTTTTTGTGAATCGGCACTGCAATGCCTTTGCTAGTAAAAATCCAAGCGTTGCAGTGCCTTAACAATTCTAGGCATTCTGTATAAGAGCACCACAATGCCTCTTTTAGTTCACTTAACAGTGCTGCAGTGCCATACTCTAGATTGGAAAGAAAATAAAATATTAGCTAGGTCACGATTTGGGGAGATTATGCTCACAATTCTTCTTCTTCTCCCTGTCTAACTCAAATCCTCACTACTACTCTCTAAATTCCACACGAATTCAAGCAATCACAAGCTATAAACTCCAACCTCCAACATAACAAGGAAATCTAAAGAATCAAATAGTTGAAATTATTCATCCACACGACTTGGGGTTTGAATTTTTTTCAACAATTAAGTGCCTAGATTTGTTAATCAACAATTAAGTTTTTCAAATTACTTGATTATTGCCTTCATGTGATTGAATTTGGGAAAGTTTAGTTCTTGTTGTTCTTAAGTTCTGTAATATCCCGAATATTTATAAAACTTATAAATATGATATTAAATGGTTAGAGATAAATATACTGTAATTTTGAGGACGAAATTCTTGTAAGTTGGATTGAATGTAATATCTCAAACATTTCAAAGCTAGTACATATGATCTTAAAAAGATTATAATAAAGCTAATATTTAAAACCCAGTTTTATGTGAAACTAATACCAAAGAATGATTTTTCAGGTATCTATTAAGTTTTATAAAGACTAAATACGACTCAAAACTACAATCATATGAGATTAGAAGTTAAAATTTTAACCTAAACTATGTGTTATGTGATTAATAAAGATTGAATTATATTTCAAAAATGTGTTATGTGATTTTTATATGTGTTTGATTTTGTGTTTTGATTAAAGTATTCAGCACTAACACTTACTAAAATAAAGAAGTTATTTAGAGGTTAAAACCTAAATTAGAAAAAAGGTTAAAACCTAAATCCTAACCCTAAAGGTTAAAAAACCTAAAACCTAAGGGTTGAAAAACCTAAAAGTTACTAGTCATAAATACGCTTATAATATGAAAATTATACGAATAGAATACAAAAATAATATAATAATAATACAGGAATTATACGGTATAAATACAAAAAGTCAACTCTGAATAGTAAAAGTCAACTATACAAATTAGTATACTCGATCAAGATTAAGGCTAAACTAAGTAAGTTTGATTAGTTAATTAAATATCTAATAAACCAATTACTCGTTAGCTTATTAAATGACTAAACCACCCTCAATCTAAGCTAGGAAAAGACCAAAATACCCCTAAGGGACCTGACCACTTTATGGCCTCGGAAGCTTGCTTTGTAAGCTTATTGAGCTTGTAAGAGAAGCTTGTGAAGTGTAGAATGGAAGCTTTGCTAGATAGTTAACCTAAATACCTTTTTACCCTAACTTTGCCTAGCCTATAAATAAAGGCACTTGCTCTTCATTATTCTTACCATTTCATTGGTATTTGAGAGCAACAAAACTAGATAGATTTATTGTGAAATTAATCTTGTTGAAAAGTAAAGAAGCCCTGCACAAATTATTTTTAAAGCTTGCACTCCAAAAAGTAATCTTAGTTGTTATTATGTGCAATTTCATTTCATAATTATAGCTAAATCGAGAAAATATAAGTAGTTATAATGCTCAGTTTATTTTATGTCTAGAGTAGTGAAATCACAATCGCAAGTAGTTATAATGTCCGTTTTATTTCAAGAATAAAGACAAAAACATGATAGCCACTAGTTGTTATCATGTTCGATTCGTTCTTCATGTTTTTGAGTAAAAGTCATAAATTATCACATAAGTAGGTTTATGATTTCATAAATTAGTGTTATATAGTTGTAAAAATGCCTAGCCTTATAATGTTAGTGGCATCAAGTTTTAGCATGCTAAAATAAGTACGTATGAAACTGGTTTTCATTTCGTCCTTTGTTCTTCGTGTTCTTGAGTAAAAGTCATAAATCTCTATATAAGTAGGTTTATGATTTTGTTATTTTTATGTTATTAAGTGTTACTGAGTGATAGAACATGTTATCTTAGAAAATTAATTATTGAGGTATCATGTTTTATCAATCGGATCAAAGAAATATGAACTTATTTTTCATTCTGATTTTGATAACTATTTTATAGCCCCTTTTGGTTAAAATCTCATTTTTAAATCTAAAATAAAGTTGTAAAGGGTGAAATTCTGATGAGCATTGACTCAAGAATAACCTAACAATGTTAAGAAATGAAGAAGTTATGCCCAATTAAGTAAAAGAGGTTCGGACAACCAAAATTAGGGTTTTATGTTTTGTTTTGAGAGCCCCAGATTCCAGATTAGCCTAAAGTTAAGCGCCCCGACGCCCAAACCAGATTTTTAAAAAGTTAACTTTTGTCCGTTAAGGTTTTATGTAATCGAAACTTCAATTTTTAATGTTGGATAGTGTAAAGTCTAAACGAAATACCATTAGGGACTTAAAATTCAAGATAAACTTATAAAGTCAATGTCTTATGTTTATATAAAGTCATAATAGGACTAATAGTTATATTAAACTCACATACCTTGTAGGTCATACAAATGAACGAAGAAGTTAACATAAACTGTATTATTGAAATAGACAAGTTCTAACTCTTACATTAAATTGTTATGTGGAAGTATTTATATGAAATTTGTGTTTTATATACAAATTAGTAGTATGTGTTCCATGTAAGAATATGTTTGGTTAACTTCTAAGATAAATTATGAAATATGAAATTACATTTAATTATATATGAAATGAGTATTGTTACTTTGATTAACATGACTATTGAGATGTTATCTGTTAAGTCAAAAGCATGATGAAGTATATGTTGAATCATAACTGTGTATGTATTTTTTGTTAGACTTGATAAGTCTTAGCACTCATTCTTGCAAATAAAGATTTAGTTGCAGTTAAAAAGAATGATATGAAGATCATGACCGTAACGAAATAGCGTTAGATTAGAGAACATGTATTTATTACATTTTTTTATGAATTAAATCATTATGACTTTTGTAATATGAACAAACAAATATATAATCGAATATTATTCAATGATATTATCATATTATCATCAAAAAGTGTTATGTCTTTAAATTTGATATAACTTAGAATTATTAAACATTAAAATAATGTTGATAAAGAACTATATATCTGAATGAGGATATTGAATAACATTCTGAGTGCTGTAAGAACATAGATCTAGCATCGATGAAAAAACCAAATTCATTGCAAGGTTCATCTGAAGTACAAGTGTGTTATTAGTATTGTGAATTTAACATAAATAGAAAATATCAATATAAAGAGATATATTTATAAGGATATATATATATATATATATATATATATATATATATATATATATATATATATATATATATATATATATATATATATATCTAAGTGAGGGGTATTAAATAATATAGGGAGTTTTGTAAGAAAAAGAATCTTTCCACAAATAAAGATATAATCATTTATTTCAATATTCTTCTGTTCCAAGAATAATTTTATTATTAATGTTATGAAACTTTTATATATTGAAGTATAGAATGTCTAAATCTTAAAGTTAAAAATTGACCAGTATATATGGTGTTATCCGTGTAGACGGATGAACTACAAGTTGATACTTGTAGAAATAATGAGATCGAGACTAAGTGACGATCTAGGGATTAAATGCACTAAGTACGAAAATTTTGGGGTGTTACAAGTTCTTACTGTAGAGTTGGGGGTAGCGTATATATTATTGGGTCTTGATTGCATAATTGGTGTAGAGACATTGAATTTGTTGCTTCAAGATTTATTTGTTGGGAATTTTAGGAACATTGGTGTGTTTGGTACAAATTTGGTGACTGTATTCCAAGTTTGGGGGAGGTATTGATTGTTGAAGATGAGTCTCACATATTAGATGTTTGCTAAATTGCCTAAGTATTAATATTAGCTTGTGTGTTCTTGATTGGACTTGGTTTGTGAATTTGTGTTGCGTTTATTCAATTATGTCTTTGAAGCGTCAAAGGGGTGAAAGTTCTAAGTCATCCAAATATAACAAGAAGAAATTTGTTAGTGTGGCGGCGACAGAGAGATATAATATTGTCTTAGCTGAGAAACCATTGATTCCCGATAGAGGTATTCGACCTCATGAGACTTAGGATGGGGAATTAGAAGCGATGGTCGCGGAACGAAACTAATTTGATTTCACAAGCCAACTTGAGCCTGAAGTAATTTCTATTGTGAAGCAGATGTATGCTAATGCTAAGGAAGCACAATTTTATGAAGTCCAGGTTAGAGGAAAAATGGTGTCATATGACAAAAGCAGCATTAATTTATATTATAACTTGTCTGATATTCATAATGATGACTATTCTGTATATGTTCAAGAAAGATTTGACACGACAAGATAATAAAAGCATTGAATAGATCAGGAACATATTGGAAATCAAAGGATGGCTATGAAGTAATTAGTTTCTCACAAGTTGAGTTGAGTCACAATGGAAAAGCTTTGTACAACTTTCTTTACACTAAATTGATGTCATCTACGCATGTCAGCGATGTGGTGAAAGAAAGGGTGGTAGCACTTTTATATTCAATTATCGGAGGGGGGGGGGGGATGTTTATAGATGTGGAGTATGTTATTCAAGTTTCAATAACGTGTAATTTGAAAGGTAGTACATCTAGTGGCTTGCCTCACCAGTCGTTGATTTATGGCTTGTGAAAAAGAGCAAAAGTAAAGTGAGGAGAACACGATATTCTTTAGTCGCCTATGGATTTGATTGACCATGCCACAATAGCGAGGTACAAAGTATGGGAAGGAGGTGTATCACATCCTAGAGGAGCCAGGTTTATCATTGCTCCTTCTTCACCATCTGCTGAGGGACCTTTAGAGCCACATCAGCTTCTACCTGATCTAGTTGATGAACTACGACGATAATATAGACACCAGGATAGGAAGATTAATCAAGTGGCTCAACGGGTAGATTGAGCGGTCCAAAAGATGGATAGTGTTGCTCAGTGTCAAGATTCCATTCACGTGTAATATGGGGTAATAAAACATTTAGCCTTTCTTTTAAACTCAAATTGTTTCTGTTTCCACATTATTTTATGATTTTGAGAATTTGTAGAGTAAAAGGTAGTTCTACAATTTCTACCAAATAGGTTTGTAAACTGAGTTTTCATAGACTTTACCATCCTTCTTAGTTTGGTCGTAATGCTGGCCATACTCTGTGGTTTCTTAAACCTTAGACCAGTATAAGATCTATTATTATTTTTAGGAACAATAAGATTAGCTAAAAATTAGAGCTTTGAATAATTAGGAAAGTGATTTGTTTTGATTTTACAAACACAATGTTTCTATGGAAAGTATAAGTAGTGTGGTTGTTTATTTTAATGCATGTGCCCTCACACTGATTTGAGGGAGATTCCTCAAATCCCAAACCTAATATGTCGGAGCACAGTCTCTAAGTTGTGAGCAGGGAGTCCATAGAAAATGAAGACCTATTCCAAATGAAGATGGTTTTCTATAGCTCTTCAATGTTGGAGACTAGTCTAGACTTTCTAAGTGCAGACTGTTCAAGGGTATATCCCAAGTTATTAGTATCAGCCTCAAGTCTAGATAAGGAAGCAATATTTTCTTGAATTGTTTCCAACTCAAGTTGTACTCTTTCCTTTTCTCCTTGAAGTAGAGAATGGTCCCTTGATACTTCCCTGAACCACTTCATGTATTTATGTAAATCAGTAGTTGTGCCACATAAAGTAGTTCTTAAGTCATGCATATCAACATTAGGAGAGTTAAAGTTAAATACATCACTAATATTAAAATCTTGAATATCAATGGTGATCTCCCTTATAGTTTCAGCTACCATGAGGCAAAGGATGACTTTGTGAGGTCCTTCATCTTCACTTAACTCAAAGTCTGAGTCACTTTCAATTGCGCTCCAGGAACCATCAGTAACTAGCCCTCTTTTCTTCTTGTAAAGTCTATTCGGATATGTCTTTTTCTCCTTCTGGACATATTCTTCTTTTTTTCTTCAAATATTTTTTGATGGGCTTATTACACTTAATAATGAAATGTACTGATGTTTATAGTTAAAACACAGGTCTTTGATATAATCATTGTTGTTATTATAGTTTCTGAATAATTTTCTGCTACTTGCTCCTACCTTTTTTCATAAACTTTCTCAGTTTTTTGCAAAGATTTATAACTTTTTCATTTTCATCTTTTAATCCATTTTCTTCTTCCATAAAGACTCTGAAAGGACTATTTATAGCCTTAAAAGCAACAATTTTATTAGTTCTTTTTTGCTTCAGTTGTTGATGTTTGTCTCAGTCCTTTGATTCAGCTCTAGCTCATAACTGAGTAGGTTTTTATATAGCTACAATAGTGTTATCTCATGGAAGTTCCTTAACTCTCTGATGGAAGTGGTCTTGGCATCCCATTTGCTGGGTAGAGCCCGCATGAACTTTATATTAACATATTTCTTTGAATAGACCTTGTCAAAGACCTTTAAAGAATTGAGAATGATGTTGAATCTCTCATATGTAGTAGTGATGTCTTCATCAGTGATATGTGAAAACATCTCATACTTTTGAGTTAGGAGATTGTCTGTTTTCTTGGACTTCTTCTGCCTCTTCATGCATAACAATGAGAGCTTCACACTCTTCCTTTGCAGTTCTGCAATTGGCCACATTTTCAAACAGATCAACTTTGAGAGCCATGAAAAGATGTTCTTAACCTTCTTGTCAAGAGCCACCAGCTTCTTTTCACTGTCTGTCCATTTAGCTCTTTGTTTGATGGTGACTCTATTTGGATTTTCTAGGGATAGAGCTATCTTCATAGGAATGTATGGACCATTAAACACATCATCGAAGAGCTCATCATCCATAACATCCATAAGTGTTTACATACATACTTTTTAGTTAGATAATTTATCTTTATTACACAATGGTGTCTTATTTTCACCACCAAACTCAGAATTGGTTTTGTTGTGTGCCATTGGATCAACTCAAGCAGTTAAGATATTCAATGAGAACGTTGGTCTAATACCAATTGTTATTCCTAGATGGTACAATAAGATCTAGAAGGCGAGATTAAATAGAACTTATCAAAAATTCAGATTAAAAATTATTTACTGAATAATTATCAATTAATCTGATTTAGTTACGCACAGTGAAATATTATATTTTAAAATCCCCTTTAAGATTGGATGAAGATCTTAGGTCTAACATTTTGTGATATGAAATTGTGAAAGTCAGTTAGATGATATTGTAGTTATATAATAACTGATATGACAGTTGTATAACAGTTATATAAAGAAGTAAAGGACACATTGATTTTTAAGAGGTTCGAAGCCTAAACTACTTCTACTCCTCTCTTTCACTCCACCAAGCAAGGATCTTCCACTATAGGATAAGGTTCCTCTGAACCAATTATAATCTCCCTCTGGAAAACTGATTCTCTCAAAATCAGGTGAACACTCTGTCTCGACTTTACAACCTCCCTCTGGAGCTTATTCACTTAGAATCAAGCGAGATTTCTATCTAGACTTTACAACCTGATTAATATTCACTTACGTTTACCTAATTTCCTGATTAGCAATTACACACAAGTTTATGTCGCCAACAATTAATACAGTGATAAGAAGAGTGTCGAACCCACAGAGAATTATAAATAATTATTATCAATTACTAACTTTATAACAAATTAATTTTATTTAGACAACCGATTGAACTATAAACTATAAACTAATTAAATTACTAATTCAACTAAACTAATAACAAAGATTAAATCAAATTAAAAAAAATTAATATTATAAATTTTCTTAATACTTCATTTAAATCTCTTCACTACTTTTTTAATTAATTAATTATATAGAATCGTTAACCACGAATTAAAAGTTATTTATAAAACATCATCCGATGGTTAAATAAAAATATCCTTACTAACCAACTCACTATATTCCTATAAGAATTAAATTAGATAAGAATTCATTAAGATCAACTTCCTAGAATGGTTACATACGGCATATAAGTATATTATTATTCTATACATAAATCAAATACTCATTCCTAAGAAGAATCAATAAGATCACATGTTATCAAATTCAGATCTAAACCTATAATTTATATTTCAAATTCATATAGATTATCCCATTAAGTAATGTGCAAATAATCAATACATGAACGCATAAAATATGATAAACAATTCTTATATAATTATCAATAACTAAAAAGAAAGCTAATTAATATAAATTACATATTGGGTTCCATTGTAATCTTAATTAAATATTAGCCCATAAGTGCTTAATTAATCGACAACTTTGAAGTTTGGAGATGAAATCTATTTATAGATTTTTCTCTGAAAAATGCCTGTTTAAGAGTTACCGTTTCTTTGTCTAATATTTGTCTCAAAAGTCTTCTAATGCAGGCTGGCACACTACTAGACCGCTATAGCCGTATGTTTTGTCAGTTTTTTATGTGCTATGGCAGATTGGAAACACAGTTGATTGGAAATCTTTTTTTCGTTAACACGCTTAGAGGATATTCAAGTTAGATGTGTGTTGGAGAAGCTTTCTGTCATAACGGCTACTAACATGTCAGGAGTTGCACTTTATGATCCCAAATGTCTAGGATCGTAAAGTCAATCCTCAGATAGGTTCATTCTACATTCCTTGTAGCTCTTAATTATTTCGCGTTATTCTGTAGCTAAGCATCATTCTACTATTCTTTGTAGCTCAGTCCTACTCTACGTTTCTTTGTAATTCTGATTTCTGTTCATACATTTGAGGTCGTTCTGCGATCTTGGAGTTTTTCTACAATCACTCTGCGATCTAGATATCTTCACATTTAGCTCAACGACTCTGTCAGACTTGCTTAGTTCATTCTGCGATCTCAGTGAACTAAGTTTTCAAACGTAAGAACTTGAACTTTCAGTCTTATTCAAGTTCTACACTTTACTATTTTAAATCAACCTAAAAAGTTTGATCCCTAAGTCCTTGTACAGTGATAAACTCTATAAGGACTTTACAAAATGATAAAACTTTATTTTCTTAGTCCTTGTATAATAATTATCTCTTTAAGGACTTTACAATATTACTTGTTTTTCTTTATACAAATATACATAAGCTCTTTATCATCATATTATCATTAAATTCATCAGTAGGGCTTAAACAAATGTATTAACAGCATCATCCAGTGTGATTGGCACCAAGTAGGTCTTTAGGAACAAGATGGATGAAGATGGTGTGATTACAAGAAACAAGGCCAGACTGGTGGAAAATGGTTACTCTTAAGAATAAGGAATTAATTATGATGAAACTTATGCACCAATAACAAGATTAGAAGCTATCAGGATGTTTCTTGCATTTGCAGTCCATATGAAGTTTAGAGTCTTTCAACTAGATTTCAAGAGTGCTTTTCTGAATGGTGAACTTCAAGAAGAGTTATATGTTGAAGAACCTTCAGGTTTTGTTGATCTAAATCACTTTAATTTTGTTTATGAGTTAAATAAAACGCTTTATGGTTTAAAACAAGCACATAAAGCATAGTATGAAATAATAACTAATTTTCTTATTGGAAAATAATTTACTAGAGGTAGAGTAGACACAAGTCACAACATTATTTCTTAGGAAGCACAAGGATAAAACATTATTAGTACAAATTTATGTAGATGATATAATTTTTGGGTATACTGATTAAAAGCTATGTGAGAGATTTTCCAATCTTATGCAGACCAAGTTTGAGATAAACATGATGGGTGAACTGAATTTATTCATTGGAGTACAAGTGAAGCTGTCTGATAAAGGCATCTTTATCAACCAAGACAAGTACATCAAACATCAAAGATCTACATCTACTAAAGAAGTATGGTTAGGAAATAGTCAGTCCCATGAACACTCCCATGGCTCATATAACAAAGCTAGATAAAGATGAAAATATTAAAAGTATTGATATTACTCAATACAGATGTATGATTGGCTCTGTCCAATATCTAATTGTTAGTAAACCTAACGTTGTTTTTTTCAACATATATATGTGCTAGATTTCAAGCTAATTTTAAGGAATCCCATTTGATATCTATTAAACAAATATTTAGATATCTTAATGATCCTCCTGATTTGGGATCGTGATATTCCAAAGAGTCTCCCTTTAATCTAATAAATTATTCAGATGCTGACTTTGCATGATGCAGTATATATAAGAAAGGTACTAGTGGGACTTGCTAATTGCTAGGGAATAGAATTGTCTCATGGTTCAGCAAGAAGCGTAATTCAATTTCAACTTCAACTGCAAAAGCTGAGTACATTGTTACTAGAATTTGTTGCACCCAAATCTTATGGATGAAGAATCAGCTAGTTGACTATGGATTAGAGTTTAAATCAATTCCTATTCATTGTGATAATATTAGTGCAATTGCTATTACTCATATTCTTATTATGCATTCTAGGACTAAACATATAGATATAAGGCATCACTTTTATTAGGGATCATATTTTAAATGGTAATATCATTTTATATTATATCCCAACAGATAATCAACTTATTGATACGTTTACAAAATCTTTAGATGATTTTAAATTTAATAAGCTAATAAGTGAACTAGGCATACTAAATTTAAGTTAATTATATATTCTTCCTTGTAAGTCTAACCATGCAAGAGAAGATCATAGAGTGCAATTATTTAGTGATAGACCGTAGAGCTAAGTGAATCGTATAATGAATACTTTGCGAAGGAGTACTCTTCAAAAGCTAAAAGCTTATATTTCAATCTAAGAATTTGAGATGAAAATCGTTTAGTGAAAGACAAAAGGTCAGATAAGCGAGTGGTGAACACAAATAGACAAAGGCGCGTAAAAGTCAGACAAATGGGCAGAAGTGACTGTTGTAAGTCGACTTTGCCGCCTGATAAACGAATAAGAGTTCAACATGCATCCCACTCAGCCAAAAACGAGAGAAGTATTTATTTAGTTTCAAATTTTTGGCTTTTCAAATTTTACCGTTTCATTTGCTATCAGATTTTCTTTTGCTCTCTACTTTTCTCTCTTCAAAACTTTCAAACCCAAATTTATAAGTTACAAAATCTCACCCGATTTCATTCCTTTCTAGATCAATCTCAATAAGAAATCATATCTTCCAGTAGAATGTCACCCAGAATCAACTGTGCTTCAATAAATTCGAAGGTGTTGACACCAATTTCAGTAACATCCTTCAACTCACCAAGAATGCCGATTTTGAGTTTACACTAGGTGAAGATATTAGGATTTACACCATCCTGGTTCAGGAGTTCTATCTAAACGGTAAAGAAGCTAACAATGTGATTCAGACCAAGGTGATAGGAAAATCCTTGGTTTTGGACATGAAGGAAATCAACTTCTGCTTAAGGTTTTCCTCTGAGGCAATGAGGAGTCTCAAGTCAATCGAAACAAAGACTGGGCTTATGGTGATGAACTACAGCAGAAGAATCTCGCCAAGGGATTGAAGAAAAAGAACTTCCTCTACAATTTGAGTTTTTGGTAGACATAATGGGGAAGTGCATCTTATGTAAAGACTTTATACATGATATTGTTAGCGAGCTACAGTTGCAGATCATGATTGCAATTGCCTTAGATCTCGAAGTAAAGTATGGGATGGTTATTTACAGATGCAGAGAAAAGGAAGAAGGAAGGCAAGCCTCTATAGAAGATGTTCTATAGTCGTTTCATCATGGAGATATCAAGGAAGGCTGAAACACCAAAGCCAACTAAAGATATAGAGATATTAAGGAATGCTGAAATGCTAAAGTCAGATAAAGTAATAGAAACATCAAGGACGATAGATATACCTAAAGACAACAAGAAGTTGGTTCAACTATTAAAGGGGAGCATCCAGCTGAAGACACATCAAGTCCTAGTTGGATCACCTGAGCATTCGAAGGCCTTACAACATTTTGGCTAATAAATGAAATAGTAGATACATTAATAACCAACAAGAAGGATACTTCATATCAAACATCTAGAGGCTGTGGAGATACTTCAAGAAATCTATGCCAAATCTATAAAATCTCTCAGAAAATAAATCTTTGAGATGAATGAAAGTAGTCTCTAGCTCAAAGTATCGTTCCAAAAGTTGCTTCAAAAGACTTATGATGCTATGATAATAGTGCACCAAGAGTGTCTGCGAGCGGATACTAATCATGAAAAACTTAAAGAGAAGGTCACCATCACTCAGAGGCAATTAGAAGCAATAAAAACCATTCGGGAGTTGATCGAAGAAGTCACGAAACTTTGAAATGATGTTGTCAAAAAGGGAGAGAAAAACAAAGATCATAGAGTTTAATAATAATAACAATCACTAACCGCCTCTCCTCTTCCAGATTTTATTCCCATTACTTGGTCTTTTGTTCAGCATATTGTATTATCGAGTGGAGTCATATACACTGGTAGAAGGATCCCTACAATCAATGACCCAGTATTTATAAACAGAAATCTTCAAGGGGTTCAGATTGCAGAAGAAGAGTAATGAATTCCTCCTCTCAGGCAGCAAGAATCATACATAGAAATGAGGCCGAGAGAAAATGAAGGCATAAGGAAATATATGAGAACAATTACTCAAGAAAAAAAAAGACCCTCCTCTTTATCGCCGTTCGTCAATTACCAAGAAGCCTAGCAAAAGATAAGCTTTTACAACTTTACACTTAACTGTAATACTTATAATAAAATGTGATAAATCATTGTTGTATTATTTTATACATTTATAAGTGTTGTATGTTGTTCTTGTGAATAACACTTGTGCAATTCTTTTTTAAATCAATAGTCATGCATAAATAATATTTATATATATCTTTAGACAATACAATCTCTAACTATATCTAAAATCATGTTTAATTATGCATTGTATGCATTAGAGTTATATATTGATGATTGTTAAAAATTACTTGTTTTTATCATCATCAAATAGTGGGAGATTGTTAGTACATTTATGATAATCTATTTGGATTTAATGATGATATGAGTTTAATGTAAATATGTAAAAAAAATAATTAAAAAAATAATATTGTAAAATCCTTAAGAGATAATCAGCGTAAAAAGACTTAGGAATCAAATATGTTAAGTTGATCCAAATAGTAGAGTGAGAACTTGTAATAGATAAAAGTCCAAGTTCGAAGAGCTGAAGACTTAGTTACTCTAAGATCACATAGTAGGTTTGACAAAATCGTCGAGCAGAATAAAGGCATAACAAAATCATAAAATATCTAAAGGAAAATCTAAGAACGTAGAGTGACTCCAGACAAAGAGCAAAAACATAGTCACGAGAATCGTAGAATGATATATCTGAGGATTGACTCTGCAATCCTAGATAAATTAAGATCATAAAGTAAACTCTTGACTTGTCAGTGACCGTTATGATCGAAAGCTTATTCAACACACCACCACCTTGAATAACCTAAAGTGTGTTGAAAGAAAAGGAAATGTCCAATCAGACGTAATTTTAACCACTATACATGAAAACAGCAATTTCTTCAACACGCAGACAATAACTTGACACAATTGACAAACTTAAGCGGGTACAGTAGTTTGCCAGTCAATATCAAAAGACTTTATAAGCAAAGACCAGCTGGAACAAAAGTAACTTCCAATAGACATTTTTTTAACGGAAAATCTATAAATAGATTTCAGCCTTAGACTTCAAGTGCATCGATAAAAAAGAAGAGGTATCAAAAAAGGGGATCAAAGATATATAGATGACAATTAATCAATTACTAATGATAAAACAAAGCATACAAGTCTGAAAGCTCAAACCCTACCTTACGATCTAGAAGCTTTTAAGAAATCAATCATAACTACTAAGTATTTTGAAGAAGAGCTTGACGCAACTTAGCAACACCCCAAGCATAAACAAACAAACACCATTTAGATCTTAATGATCTTTGAAGATAAGACTTAGTGACTCACCTGATCTTGGTGAGGTTTAAGTTTGTGTGACTTATCAAGTCTTAGTGACTTATGTGATACTTTGTAGATAACAGTGTTATAAGTGGTTCTTAGAAAACCTGGTCTTAGTTACCATATCCTTATTAGATCATCCTTGCTCGGTGGAGTGGAAGATAAGACTATGAGTATTTTAGGCTCTGAACCTCATAAAATCACCTTTTTCTTTATTGCTTTACATAATTGTCATATCAACTGTTATATTAACTGCAATATTAATTGAGATTTGTTTCCACACTCTTTATTACTAAATTCAAAGTTGATGTCTTTAATATATCTTTGAAGGGTTTTTATAAAACACAATATTCCATTGTATATAACTGAAATAAGTTAACTAATAAATTATTGGGTAAATAATTTTAATCTGAATTTTCTAAAAATAATTTATTCAACCCTCTTTTAGATCTTTTTGTGCCATCTGAGAATAAAAGATTTTATTTCATTAGAATAAAATTCTTACAAAGCATAACAATCCAAGAGGTATAGATTAGACAATGAATAAACATGCAATTAATATTTTGCCCTAACTGTTATTAGAATTTAGTAATACAAATTCATTGTTCTTATACCAAAAAATATCAAATATTATTCACCAATAAATAATAACATAATTTAATATACTTTTAATTGAATAATAATAATAATAATAATAATAATAATAATAATAATAATAATAATAATAATAATAATAATAATAATAATAATAATAATAATAATAATAATAATAATAATAATAATAGATTTCTACTAAATTAGTGTCATAAACAAATTGAATTCATTAAATTTGAATTTCAAAGTTGGTATTTAAAGGAAATTCTTTACTTTTAGTTGAATAATAATAGATTTCTACTAAATTAGTGTCATAAATAAATTGAATTCATTAAATTTGAATTTCAAAGTTGGTATTTAAAGGAAGTTCTTTATTTATATCGTTAATACAATATTAAATGTCAAAAGAAGGGTACTATACGTTGTGAATACTAAAGTTTGCATAACATATAGCTTGCATAATTTTAAAATTTGAACTTTGAAAAACAAAAGTATAAAAGTTTTATAAAAAGTTAAAATTATAAATTTGGAAAAAGCCAATTTAACCTTTTCAAAATAGTAAAATATGGATTCCATAATTTTTTTATGTTTGGATCGAGAAAATGAAATGAAAAGATGAATTGAATGAAAGTTCAAATTTTAAAATATGGATTCCATAATTTCTTTACGTTTTGATGATTATTTTAGAAGATAAACCATTTCAATAGAACAAAAATTCATTTCATTTCCTTAATTTTTAATTCATGTGAAATGTGGTGGAATAAAAATTATTCTAATGAAATGAATATATGTGATAATTTTACCAGCATATTAAACTACTCATCACCATCAATAAGTACATTGAAATATAAATGTACTTAAAATGACCATTTAAGTTTTTACAAGAAGAAAAAATTGTGCAAATGTTATTATTATTGAAAATCCTAGATATTCAGTTACTGCATGATGATTTCACTAGAAGAATTAATTATAATAAAAAATAAAATTACGATTAATATATATATATATATATATATATATTAGACTAAAGTACAATTTGCACTTCAGAATTTACGAGCAAAACATTTGATGCACCTCAAATTTTACGTGTTTACTTGCACCCTGATGTTTAATTTGTGCAACAAAAAGCACTCTCCGAACTCTCAACGGATCATAAATGACTGGGAGTTCAGGTTATTCTATTATTTTAAAGATAAAATAAGTAAACTATTAACAAAAATAATATAATAATATTAAAACTAATAAATAAAAATAAAATTAATTAATCCTAAAATCACAAACACACACATACACTCTCTCTCTTTCACTCAGTTTATCTTCATTAACATGGTTAGTAACATGATGCTGCAGAGCAGCAGCATAATCAATTGATTGTGATTTCAATTCATTGTGATAAAAAAATAAAATCACCCAAGTTGATTTTAGCCATCAACGAGTTAAACCCTAACCTATACCGTACCACACTTACATCGATCTAAAAATTTCTCACCCAATTAACTAAAATATCAATAAAATCTGATTTAGCAGTAGATTTTAGATTTACAATTATTGCTATAAAGAAGATGAGCAATTTGGTGTGAATTTTATTGGGTATGATCGAGATTATAAATTGGGGTTATAGTTAGAGATTAAAATTAAATGAAGGTTCAAGGTCTTTGTGGAAGTTTGATCTGCACAGAAACTTCACGATTCATTTTCTTTCTTTTTGTTTTTCTCTATATTGTTGGATGAAAGAGGGAAGGTGAAATTTTTTTCTTTTCTATCTCTATTCATATCTCTCTGATCTTCTTTTATTGGATGAAAGGGAGAAGGAGATGCAATAATTGTTGGAAAAAATCTCTGCAAAATAGTTTTAAAAATTTAATAAAACAAGATCATCTTTATGATTTTATACAAAACTACAATTGTATATATACCATGTATCTAGAGTATGAATTGTTACCTAATACGCACGTTTAAATCTTCGAGTAATCTTTAGTATCCTCGGGATCTTTCTTCCTATGACCTTATTTGGTCTTTTACTAAATAATTGTAATTGTATTTCAATTAAGGAATTAATTGAAATAAACCCTTTACTAACAAATTATAAATATTTCCACTATAAATATATATAAATATTTCAGAATTAAATATAATCCCAATATATATAAACTAATTTCATGAGTCCATAATTTATCTTCATTTGATCATAAATTAATTTAACAATTAAATTAATCATTTTAATAATAAATATTAAAAGACTTGGCTAAGATTCTATGATCAATAATAAATTATTTTATGAAAATTTTTATAAATGTTTTGACAATAATAATGTTCCTGATATTAATTAAATATATTAATTAACATTCCTAGGTATTAATTAACACAATCTAATTTTACTCGTTAGAATATTAAATTAATATAGATAACAATATTAAGTCCATTATTATTTTAAAATTAAGAAAAATTCTCAAATTAGTATATATGCGAAAATATTTTATAAATAAAATATTATCACATGATCTGTTTAATGCACACTGTTAATGTACTAGTACTTTAATTATAAGTCCAACTTTCATGATAAAGATAAATCATCTCTATTAAAGTACTATCATCTACATGATAATATCTCCTAATTATCATAGGTTATAAACCATTATACTTTTATTTATATATATTATATAGGATTTATATCTTCTGTGTATAATACTTATTTATATACATAAATCATAATATATATAATTTTGGAGATTTATATAAACAAAATAAATGATCATTTAATGAATGATTAATAAATAAATATCCAACATTAATTAAAATTAAATAAGTAGATAAATAAGATTTTTTTATAGCAAAAAACCAACATATAATGGTGATGAAGATGTGATGAAAAAAGAAGAAGATGCGTTAATGGTGATGAAGATGAAAAAAAACAAGAGAGAAAAAGTGAATGAGTTATCATTTGGGTGTTAATTTTAAAAATTAGGGTTGATGAAGAGTAATTGTTTGTTGTGGGTTTGGAGAGTTAAAATGAAGAGGATGAACATGAGTGAAGCAAGAAAATTAGTGCCATTAATTTAATTAATATATTTTTTTATTTTTTTAACATCATTATATTATTTTTTAAATATTATTATAGATTAACTTGAACTCTCGATCACTTTTGATCGGTAAAATCTTTGGATGGTGTATTTTAACACATTGATAAAAAATGTCAGGGTGTAAAGAGACACCTTTTAAAATTTGGAATATATCATATGTCTAACATATAAACTTTAGCATACAAACTGTACTTTAGTCAAAATATTTAATATTATACATAACTTAAAAGAAAGCAAATTCTATGCAGATATATATAAACATGGCAAACGGGATGGACTAGTCCAAATGAGTCGACACCCTAGAGTCACAAGGAAACACCAAAATCAGAGCAACCCAGATCGAAACTAACTGGACCTCATCCACCAAAACCATCAAAAACCAAACAGATCCAAAATAAAATGCTATCAATTTATTTTTTGAAAAACTATTTATTAAATTAATAAAAAAAAATTATCTTACAGTTACAGATCGTTGATCATCTTCATCTCCACTATCCTTCCTAAACTAGCCACTAGGATAATGATTGTTAATCATCTTCCTAAACTAACAATCTTTTCTGGGATGTTTGATCGAATAGTGTAACCATTTTGCTACAGCGAGGTAAATTTTTTATGAAATGACTAGCATTAATGCTCCAAACCATCTAGATCTAGATCTACCACAAAGCTCAAAAACAGAGAAACACATAGATTTAGATCTACCATAAAATTAACCACCAAAATCATAAAATTATACACACATTTAGAAGAAATAAAGATCATAAAGTTGGGTCAAAACTCTATAAAAAGTCAATCATACAACAAGTCGAAAAAGAAATCATCAACAAACCCATCTGCTACAAGAATATGAGAAAAAAGAAAAAAGATAATAGATGAAAATGAAGAGAGAGAAAACTCTTCATGGAGACCGGAGAGAGAAACTCTTCATGTGGCTGGCAATGGGCAGTTGGGCACTAATCGGTCAAGTTAGACTCACACTTTATGAATAATTATGTGGACAACTATTGGACAGGGACTGTTTACTTAAAAGTACAAGTTAATTTCCCTAATTAGTAAACAGTTGGTGTAAAAGATAATTTATTAAAAAAGTGATCGGAAGAGCAATAATTTTAATGATTATGGTTTTAAAAATCGGACTGAATTGATAGTTTGACCAGAAAAAATCAAAATCGGTTAACACTTCGGTTCGATTTGGCTCAGAAAATTCGTTTTGACGTGACCCGGTCAAAATCCAGTTGACCACCGGTTAAATCGATAGAATTGACCTAGTAAATTAGTTTTAAAGTATTTTTTTGTATAAAAAATATTTTTATTTTTAAAATTAGATATTTTTAATAATATTATAACATAATTTTACTATATTTTAACTAACAAAAAACTAGATGTTTTAAAAATTTATTAATTATTAATAATATATATTTTTATATATTTATTATGTCACTGGTCAATAACACTTCGATCACTGGTTGAACTATTAACTCATCCACCCGATACTTTTTTTGATTCGATGATCGGTCCGGGTCTGAAAACCTTGCTAATGATCCCAACCCTTTGTAGTTTTATTAATTACCTGGAATGTGCATGGACAATTTATAATAAGAAATGTATTAATATTTGAAAAAGTTTTATGTGAATATTCTAGCTCAGTTGGCAAGCATATATTTTTGGCAACGTGGAGGTCTCAAGTTCTAACTCTCCACCTCTACGAATCTTTATTTAGAAGTAAAAAAAAAAGCTTACGGGCCGAGTTGTTGGCCCAACCCAACTTTTCATAAGTTAAAATAATAAAGCTGACTCAATTTTTAACGGACTGGGTTGACCTGAGCTTCTTTTGCAAGGTCTATAGATATAACCATATAGGTTTTCACTTCTAATATAATAAGAAAAACAAAAATCAATCTAAAAATAAAAAAGAAAAATTATTGATATAGAATAAGAAAACGGTTTTCAGTTTTCAGTTTTCACCATGGAATAGGATAATTTTTCCTCCGTCTAAAAATATAAAACATTTTTAATTTGATGAAATTTTCATGTCAATTTTAATCAAAACACAGTCACCACCAACCAGCCCACTGCCGACGGAGGTGGCAACGGCGACCATAATGCACGGTGGCAGTGGCTTGACTGGTATCGTAGAATCGATCGTTGTGGATTTTGCAGCTTCAGAAGGTTGTTTAAAGTATAAACCTGGATTTTTGGATAAATCTTGCTCAATTGCTTACAGCTGGACATGGAGCATTTCAAGTTTCTTTCATCCTCAAGCTCCTGCAAGTGGAAATCATACCTCATACACGAAAAGCAATTCCTAGAGATCTTAGGATACAATTCATGGGTTCTTTGCCAATTTGGGTATTGAAAATGACGCCTTCCCAGGTAAAGGACTCGCTCGTCAAATTCTATGCAAAATTTTATATAATGGATTCTGCCCAATATGTGTTTGATGAAATGCTTTAGAGAAATACCATTACCTGGACTTCCACTAATTAATGGTTATTCACTGATAAATTATGTTGATGCTTTGGATTGTTTGTTATATGTAGAGTAGTATATTAAAAGAAGAGTTTATTGAGCATAGCTTGTGATAAACTCGTCCGGTAAAATTTTCCCATTAACTTTGGCAGACAAAATTAATCTTTCAATGAACACCCAACTTTTATGTGCTAACAAACTTATGGATGATTGAGAGAAACGCAAAGGATCCATTTTTTGTGTAGTTTGGCCGTTGAGAGTAGATTTTTTCATAAAGTAAAGCTATGTGTCTTCATGTTTTGCAAGTATGCACATTAGTATGTATTAATTTATTTATTTTTGTGATGGCAATGAGAAGTCAATAAAGTTTCAGCTTCAAAGCTCTTGCTTGGCAGTGTGATGACTCCATCGCGCTAAAAATCTTGTTCCTGATTGATGACATTATTTATAACTCTCTAAAAATCTTGTTCCTGATTGATGACGTTATTTAAAACTTTCTGACAATAAAATAGAGGTGTCAAAGGGCGCCAAAAGAGATACACAACTACCATGGTGTGCAATGGTAAGAGATGATTGGTTGGATGGAGACAATATTGGCTTGCTCGATGAAAAATCTGCTTCATGCATTCTTCTCTCAGTGAAAAACCCAGGTTGTTTAGGATGAGACAGTGCAATTTTACTGCTCAACATTAGAACCACAGTTTACATACTTTGTCTGTCTTCCGGATGTTGTTGAACACAAAATAATCCAATTTGTATAACTCGAAACACTTCATTATGGTTATTTGACTCTAGGATCACCCCATCGATTAGTCCCAAAAGCTTGTCTACTTTATAACTTTTCCATGCCTAAAAATATTATTTTTAATTTAGTTGAAGTAGCTAAGCATATAGCATAAGAGCATTATAATATATTTGTATGCACTTACATTTCTTAGAAGGTTAAGGCTGTGATCGGGATAATTAAATAATTTGTTTTTCTTCCCACTCACTATCTCTATCACTAACATGCCGAAGCTATATATATCAGATTTAACTGAGAATAATCCATCAATAGCATACTCAGGGGGCATGTAACCACTGCGAGATATAGAGGAAAAATATTTCAATATTGAGCAAAGGCAATAAAAATCATTTGTAGTGTCGTAGAAATTCTTACTATGTCCCTACAACTCTTGTTGTATTTGCTTCAGTTTGACTTCCTTTCTCCGAATCTTCTTGCCACGCCAAAATTCTGAAATTTTTGGATTCATCTCATGATATAGTAAAATATTACTAGCTTTGAGATCTCTATGAATGATTCTTAGCTTGGAGTCCTAGTGAAGATAGAGAAATCCCCTAGCAATGCCATTTATAATGTTGAAGCACTTTGTCCAATCTAGTGTCTTGCTTATTTCTTCATCTATTCATTTGTCATCAATTTAATTTATAATGTTGTATAGATGGATGATGTAAGGGATAGTTCCTAAGGGAAATAACATGATTACACTATTTAATATATCGAACTTTCTAAAAGTTATGAAAATGTATCAACATTTTAAGGAGGGCCATACCGAAAATAAAGGGGTCTAAGCTTTTGTTGGGCATGTATTCGTAGATCAATATCCTTTCCACTTTTTCAGTGCAGCACCCGAGAAGCGCCACAAGATTTCTGTGTTGAAGTTCGGCAATATATGAAACTTCATTCTTGAACTCATCTAGTCCTTGGCTCGAATTCTTAGAGAGCCTCTTCGCAACTATTTCTTGTCCATCGTCCAACATGCCCTAAAAATAAACAGTATGATAATCCATATTATGCTTACAAAATTGGGGAATTTTTCTATCTTTTATATGCCCCTTTCCCCCTCTCCAAGCTCTATGAACTCTTTTAACTTTATATCTACAGGTCAAGACCATTTAGGGACTTGCTAGAGCTGAAGATGATGTGTATCAGTGCCTCTTTGTTGTGTGCACCACATATGAGCAATAATAATTTACTCCTATAAATGTTTATTTGCTATCCATCGATAATACTAGCTCAGAGGTAGAAACATTTCTACTAGTTCTGATTCAGTACGTAAATGTTTACTATAATGTATTATTGTGCTTTAAGTTAAAAATGTGTTATAGTGAGAAACTAGTGACATATTCTTCTGTTGCCTTATGGTGGCACAATGTGGGGGGTGCAGCATGAACTATTTTCGTGTATATCTATATAATCACCTTGTAAACAGGTCCAAACCCGCCCTCTCCAAACTCATTGTTGTGGGAGAAGTTGTTTGTGGCATTTGCAACTTTTATAAAGTCAACTAATGGGAACTTCAAATCTTACCCCTCAATTTTGGTAAGGGCAACACTTACTGAACTGAATTTCAACCTTCCTGCAAAGTGAGAAGTAATATCAAAGCACATAGTGAATAAGTATTCAAATGCTTTCACAATAGGATAGAAATATAATTCACATTTTAGACTATTCAGTTGTGATATTATTTTAAAATAAGAATGTGGGCAATGACATATTTCCCTATCCTACCACCATTATCTTCTTTGTGGAAGTAATAGTTCCCTTTCTTTATTAGATGCAATTTTTGTTTTAATGAAAAATTCAGTTACGCTTACCTTCGCTCTTCAGCTCTCTCTTCTTGAAGTGATACAGGAATAAGGCTATTAGTACTAGAAGAATTACTATGGTCCATATCCAACACTTTACTTTGGATCTCCTGCTTTCCTCTGCGTAGTCAAAAATTTCAAAAGACAAAAAGAAAATAAAAATAGGTACTATTTTTTCATTAAAAGTTGTACTTTGAACTTACAAGTAAAATGTATAAACCTTTTATGTGTGGAAAGAGTAGTCTTACCTAATTCAGAGGCAGACATTCTTACATAAATATCTTGCCTGTCTTCTGTGTAGCCTCTTGTATCAATCAACTCATTGAACCATAAGAAGCATCCACTTCCACCTTTTCTGACATCTGCATTTGTGTAAGTTGTACACGAGCAGTTCGTCAAGCACACTCTCTCACATTCCTCAAGGTTCGTGCCCATGTTATACCATGAGTGTCGTGTGTCTGGCAATTTCAAACCTGAATACTTCATAAAATCGTCTCCATTTCCACAATCCAGTAGGGTTTTGCGGACACATCCATCTGACCAATCTGCCGCTTTCCATTTTCCTGGGAATTTTGGTACAAATCCTTTCAAACATTCACATCTTGGGGAGTTATTAGTGTTACAGCAACCATATGCACCACACAATCGGTAACGGTCACAGTCACTCACCTGTAATATTAAACCATCCAATTTTGGTTTCGATCATTCCATATCAGTATTTTTGAATCGCCATTTGGAGTCACTATAAACCTTGTAATTGCAGAAGAGCTTTTATCGACAAGATCAAACTTATAATATATTTCCCTTTGTTTGAAAACAAACTCATCTGTATAGATTCCGTTTGGATTGTTATTCGGATTGCCACTAAATTGAGGACCAACCCATTGTCCAGTCCTGGACCACGGCACCGACCCTTTCGACAAAAGTTACTGCGGAAAACCATTAGGATCAAGGCAGTTCATAAATCTACCTGGAGACGGATCATCAGCACTTTTCCATGATGTTTAGTGCCCGTCTAGGCCTGTTACCATGTCCAATCCAAACTTCATGCCTGGTAGCAAAGTATCTCCAGGATGATCAAAACTCTGCCAAATAAAATTTTCTTAGTCACTGTCTTCATCCCTAAAAACAAGATTCCCTGTATCTAATAGTTGTGCCATAGGATTCATCACTGATCTTGATGAATTTGATGACCAAATTATCCTATCAGTACCATCGTTAAGCACTATTCCCTTACCGTCGACCCTTACCATGCCTGAAGTATTAGTAACTGGAGTCGCTCTATTAGCTGCCCATACAAATGTTCCATATGATATTTTCTTGTACCATATACCCAAGTATTGATTCGTGGAACTTCCGGGGCTGAAAATTCCAAGCTCAAATTCTCCACGGGCTGAGACAATGGTGTCCCCATCTCTGATGGTTTGATTTGGTCTGATGGTGTCTATTGCAGTGGAAGTTAAAAAAGAAGAGAATAAAGTGGAGCAAAACAAAATGATGGTAGCACCTTCCATTGTTTTGTTTATTCCTCTCTCATCATGTATCATATAGTAGTAATGTAAAGACTTGACTTGGTTAAATGTTTGGTGATGCATTTTACAGAATGGAGGTAGCCCTCATAAATTTCTCGTCTCAAATCATTTACTCTCGCCCCCTGTAATTTCCATGAGTCAACGTATCTATATTTTGATGTGGCCAATCTTTTCAAAGTGGCGGGCCTGAGGTTTTGCAATTATGACTTTAAACAATTAATCATTTTCTTTTAAATACTAAGTATGCCCTCTTGTTAATCAAATGGTCTGGTTTCTTAAATAGTTAAATTTAAGGTGGTGTTAATTAGTTGAAATTTTTAGATTCTAGTTTGAGAAAGGAGGTAATAAGCACTTCTCCATGATTTATAGTACCTGTTTAGGTCGTTACCTAGTGTAATCCAAACATCATGTCTGCTAACAAATTATCTCCAGGATAATTAATACTCTGCTAAAGCTAATTTTATATATGTCACAGCCTTTTTCATACCTGAAAACAAGATTCCCTGTTTCTAATAATTGTTCCATTTGATTCATCAATTTGATGACCATGTTGCACTTTCACTACTATTTGTAAGCACTATAAGTCGCATACTATTGTATTGACCCTTACAATGTCTTAAGTATTAGTAAGTGAAGTCTCTCTACTAGATGCCGTTCATACAACTTTTATGGTTGATAATTTAATGTACCATATACACAGGTATCGAACCGTAGGAACTACCAGGGCTGAAAAATCTGAGTTCAAATCTTCCACCAGATGATACAATGGTGTAGCCATCCCATATCTTTGATTTGTTCTGCTGGTGTTTACTGCAGTGGAGGTTATCAAGGTAAAGAATAAATGTACAGTTCATTTGACTGAGAAGTGAGTACTTTTAAATGTTTGCTGCAATTGGGCACCTAATGAAAGATGCAAGCTCTTTTAAACCAATTATTAAAATATGAAATATTTCATATTCTGAATAAATACAAAGAAGGGACAGGTAGGGTTAATAAGGTTATATTTAATTGTAGTGACTCTATCATCTCTCTGCTATAATTTCATAGTAGAAAAGTCTTGACGTGTGCTAAAGGTTGAAGAAAAATGGTTTTCGTACGAGTCTAGAGTTTACTTGATCCCTTTTATCTGTTTTGTTTTTGAGATAACTTGTGCAGTTTTTTTTGTTGCATCCGAGGCTCTAAAGCTTGACCTTGACTTGGCGTTGCGTGATTGATTCAACGGAAATTGATGGGATAAATAGCGTTTTTCTTTTCGTGGTTACCCTAAATTGACTTCTAAGGTCATCAGGTCTGAATAGTATTTTTGACAATGATATTTTTGCACATTTAAGGTAAATCCAAAAAAAAAAAAAAATAAAATAAAAATAAATGATGTAGTTATATATATATATATATTTTATTTTTATTTTATAAACTTCAAAAATAAAAAATTTAACCTCAAGTGTAAAACTACACGTCTTACTAAGCTAAGGCTTTGCTAAATAGCTTTAGTCAAACTTAGTTAAGGTAATGACTTAAATTACTTGAATCAAAAGAAATTTTGCATAATCTCACACTTTTATATGCTCATTATATTTGCACGATTAGTTATTAAGTTGACGATCAAATAATGTTATACAAAAAGCAACCACATGGATCAAAAAAAGGAATACAATCCTTCATGTCCTCAAATTTTGTTTTTAAACTCTTCTATATATTGCCCGACTGGTAGACTCGAATCTATTATATTACTAGAAATTTTGCCAATAGGCTATCACCATCTGTCTACGTCGACAAACTGGTCAAAACAACATAATATCCCCTTCTTTTATCAAACCAAGAACACAGATAAGAATTGTAGAGGAGAAAGAGCAGTTGTTCTTAAAGGTGGTGGTGTCTGCCGTGCCACCATTTCCAAATGCTAGAGGAATTAACCTCTTCATAATCATAGAGGGAGAGGATTAAGTTAATCACTTTTATCAAGGATTTTATTACTATGTCTATGTTTGACATTTCATCGCGCAATGTAACAGACGTGTCGTGATTATTAAGAGTGTCATTACTGTTTTACTTATTTTTCACTGAAAAATTATATAAAAAAAAAAGTCGCAAAACTTATAATGTTAAGTTTTTATTTTCATGTTTATCTTAAAAATAATTTAATGCTATAAGACAATGATACTGCATATTTGATATAAATATGTAAGTGCAAAAGTCGTTTTAATTGCTATAAGACAATGATACTTTACATATTTTTATAAATGTATTATTTTATACACCTATTGTTAGATTTTAGAACACTTCTTTTGAAAACAAAAAAAGAAAACAAAAGAAAAGAAAAAAGAAGCAAATAATACACTTTTGGCATGGAGACAGTATTAATCTTATATTCTAAGATAGTAACTAGTAAGTCAAGTAAAAGTAACAATGTGTTACTGTGTTTTAAAATAGATGAAAAAAAATATACAAAATGTATTCTATCCTGTTATTAATAAGTTTTGTAATAAATAAAAAATACTTTTTTTGCCAAAGTTACGTGATCTAAAAATAACTAGATTTAAAAATTAAAAAAAAATAACATTCATTTTACATTGTAAATATAATTTTTTTTTAATGTAAAACTAGTGGTATCTTTTTTTAATAAAACAATTTAAAATTGTGAATTTTAGAATTAAAGTCTTTTTTTTTTCTTTCTCATCATCTTCTTCAAGACTAAAACCGCAGAGGTAGCAACGGCGATAATAATGCAGTCACTTCACAAGTCTAATCGATCTTTGTGGGTTTTGCAGTTTAAAAATTTGTTGCATTTGGAATAAATCTTGCTCAATTACCAAGTGCAGAGACCGAGCTTTTCAAGTTACTTTCATTTTCAACAACAAACAATCCATATTTGAAAATGCTGGCTCAAGCTTGGCGGAAATTTTACCTCATCTACGGAAAAATTTGTGGTGATCTAATGATGTGTCAGCAGTAGGTTCTTAGCCTAATTGGGTATTCAAAATGATGCCTTCCCAGGTAATAAAATCATCACCTTATGCAAAGTCTAGTAGAATGGATTCTGCACAAGGTGTGTTTGATGAAATGCTTGACAGAAATGAAATACCATATTTTTATAAAAGAAGAAATTTTATTAATAGAAAAGAAATGATACAATAAAATGGGAGCATCATGCAGTGAAGAAATATGATACTGCTGATTAAAAGAGAGAGAAAAATGATTATCTCCCAACCAAGAATCTTCCCAAAATAAAATCCGATGACTATCCACAACCCCGTATCTCAAATGATGAATAAAAATAGTGAAATCTTGGGAGATGAATTTTCAAGAACTTGCTTGAGTTATGAGTAACATAAACTCTAAGCCTAGCATCCCACCCATTCAAATGCATACAAACTTGCTCCTAATAATCTTATGCCAAAGGAAATGAGGTTGTAAAGGAAATCTTCAAAGCAAATACCAATTAGAGCAACATTCTTAAGGACCAAATTACTCAGCTTCAAATCCCCTCCTACTTAGAAAGACACTGTTTTCCACCCAACCAAATGATCCTTCCTCTCATCACTAGCTCCCGACAAAAAAAAGTCCTTCGTTAACTTCTCTAAAATGTCAGCTACACTAACTGAGATCCTTAAAAAGAAAGATATTAAAGGGGAATATTAGACAAACAATTAGTCTAAATCAAAGTAATTCTACCACTAAAGAAAAATACGCATCTTTCCACCTATTTAAATGTTGAGCCACTATCTTAACAACAGGGTCCCAAAAGGAGACTGACCTAGGATTTCCACCAAGAGAAACCCCGAGATAAGTAAGCAGGAATATCTCAATAGTACAACCAGTCATATACGAATAGGCTAAAAGCTCCTCCATAGCTATATTAATCCCTGTTAAACTGCACTTGGACCAATTAATCCTCATACTAGAAACAACCTTAAAAACTTGAAGAATTGTAAACATATTTTTAAAACCTTGGCTCCCCTCCGGAAAAAAAAAAAAGAATAGTATCGTCAGTAAATTGGAGATGAGAAGCCCTCACCTCTTTGCACACCATCACACAACTTGCAAGAATACCACACTCCTCTCCTCTCCTCGACTAATCATCCTTCTCTAAACATCAACAACTAAAATAAATAAGAGAGATGAGACAAAGGGTAACGCTGCCTCAAACCTCGTGAAGCCTTAAACCAAGATTTGGAATCCCCATTCATAATCATAGAAAAATGAGAGGAGACAAAAATCCCTTTCATCCAAGCTTTCCTCTCCAAAACCTTATCCAAGAAACCCCAGCTAACCTTATCATAAGTTTTCTCAAAATCTAACCTAAGCACAAGACACCCCCCCCCTCTCTCTCTCTCCTATGAATATCTTCCACAACCTCACTAGCAACTAATGTTGAATCAATAATTTTCCTACCACCCACAAAGGCACTCTGAAAATTAGAAATTGTGTCCCCAACAACATTTTCCCAATTTCTTAGAAAGAATTTTAGTAAGAATTTACACTAGTCACAAAACTAATGGTCCTAAAATTCATCACCTTTAATTTCTTTACACTAATTAATTGATATACAATGATATATGATGTTTGATTCTGTTTTTTATGGATTGTGTTATATGTATGCTATATTACAAGAAGTGTTCAATGAGCATACTTGGTCGGCTAATAAGGGTCTTCCTTTTCATAAAATCCATTCATCAACTTTGGCAGACCAAATCCAAATTTATCTTTTAATAAAACACCCAACCTCTAATATCTAACAAACTCATGGACAAATGAGAGAGAGAAACAGTGATAATCAATACCCACCATTAGAGTTCTGGCTCAATCTTGAACTTCTAATATGCAACTGATTAACTTAATTTTGAATGCTCTTTGGATGATTGGATAAAAGCTGTGTAAATCTAATTTCTCAATCTACCATGAATGTAGACAAATTAATAATAGCTGGAAGAGAAGAAAACTGCATATGCACCGCAGAATTGCAGAACGAGAAATGACATCCTAACGCCCATTCAAGCCATCATTGCATTCTCTAGTGGCGGTGGTGAATAAGGTATTAGAAAATGAGAAAGACTATATGAGTAATGAAAATACCCACATATCCTTAATGATTTCTTGCCTAATGCATTTGGATATTTCTTATCAAAAATAAAGTTTTTGTCCTAGAAATCTATGTAATTATAAATCTTGTGTTCCAAAATATTATTGTAAAAAAACCTCTTAAGCCCAAAACATGTAACTGTCAATGCTTGGATGAAATTAGGCCAACTATTTCATAGCAGTTAACTTATGAAAGTCTTTTTTATCATTTGGAATCCTTTTTTATTTAGTTTGGCAGGAGAGATCATTATCTCTATTTATTTATAATCTTGGCTAACAAGTATGAACATGGAGTATCAGTAGTTTTTCATTTTTGATGCTAACAAACAAGAAAAAAAAATAATTTAGCTTCAAAGCTCTTACCTAGCAGTGTGATTTACTCCATCCTATAGAATAATTTTCTTCTTAATTGATTACATCATGTACAAACTTTTTACAATAAACTTGAGGTATTAAAGGCACTAAGCATTACAATCGAGGTGTGAGAATTGTAGTAGTTAATTGGTTGGCTGATGATAATATTTGTTTGCTCAATGAATAGTCTGCTTCATGAAGTTTTCTCTTAGTGAAAAAACCTGGCTGTTTAGGATGAGGCAGTGCAATATTACTACTCAACATTAGAACCACATATGACATACTCGGTCTGTCTTCTGGATATTGTTGAACGCATAATAATCCAACATGGATAACTCGAAACACTTCATTATGGTTACTTGACTCCAAAATCGTCCCATCGATTAGTCCTAAAAGCTCGTCTTCTTTATAACTTCTCCATGCCTAAAAAGGTTGATTTTTGAATTAATCCAAAGTAGTTAAGTTTGTAGCATAAGAGCAGTATAATATTTTCATATGCACTTACGTGTCCAAGAAGGTTAAAGCTGTGATCAGGATGACTGAATAATCTATTTTTCTTCCCACTCACTATTTCAATCACTAAAACACCGAAACTATATACATCAGATTTAACTGAGAATAGTCCATCAATAGCATACTCAGGAGGCATGTAACCACTGTGGGAGGTAAAAGAAAATAATGTCAGTTTCTAAGCAAATGAGACAAAAAATATTTGCAGTATTGTAGAAATTCTTACTATGTTCCAACAACTCTTGTTGTATTTGCTTCAGTTTGACTTCCCCCAAAACTTCTTGCCATGCCAAAATCTGAAATTTTTGGATTCATCTCGTGATCGAGTAAAATATTACTTGCTTTGAGATCTCTATGTATGATTCTTAGTTTGGAGTCCTGGTGAAGATAGAGAAGTCCCCTAGCAATGCCATTTATAATGTTGTAACGCTTAGGCCAATCTAGTGACTTGCTTAATTCTTCATCTATCCATTTGACATCAAGTTAATCTGTAATGCTCAATATTTGGATGATATACATGATAGTTTCTTAGGGAAATAAGACATTAAACTAATTTAATATTTTAGATTATAAGGGAGTTAAGAAAACGTATCAGTATTTGAAGGAGAACCATACCAAAAATAAAAGAATCTAAACTTTTGTTGGGCATGTATTCATAGATCAATATCTTTTCCCCTTTATCAGTACAACACCCGAGAAGCGCAACGAGATTTCGGTGTTGTAGTTTGGCAATACATGAAACTTCGTTCTTGAACTCATCTTCTCCTTGTCGCGAATTATCTGATAGCCTCTTCACAGCTACTTCTTGTCCATTGTCCAAAATGCCCTGAAAATGAATCATTGTGATTATTCCATATGATGCGAGTTGGCGTTGTTCCTTTTAAATTTGACTCAAATCATTTGACGAAGTCGATTGCATTATTAAAGTTGCACATTTTTATACACCTAATAATTTTTATATTAGAGTAACAACACATTTTCATAGGGTTAAATGCAAAGTTGGCCACTGAACTATACATGAATTTGGGTATTAAGCCCTTTTTTTTGGTCAAGGCAAATCAAGCCCATTACTATTCAAAAATATTGAGTCCCCACGTGCCATATGTGCATTGACTTGCGCACGTGAAAACTGCGCTACTAGCAGGAATTGAACTCAGAATCTCTTATTTGAAAAATGGACCATCAAACCACCTGAGCACCATAGACCTAGCTATTATTTTTACCCAACAAATATATCATATGCTATACTAAGACATTTCCCCATCAATAGATTAAAAGACAATCGTACCCCCACTTTCATCTCTTCTCAAAACAAAACCATTAGCAATTGATCATGATGCGATGGATAATAATAGTAATAATAGTAGTTGTAGTAATAATAATTTCACAATTTATTTTTAATATTTCGGTAGCTCACTTAAGTATATGCTTTATTTATTGGGGAAATGTCTTAGTATAGCATGTGATATATTTGTTGGGTAAAAATAATTAGTAGGCCTGTGGTGCTCGGGTGGTTTGATCGTCCAATTTTCAAATAAGAGGTTTTGGGTTCAATTTCTACTAGAAGCGTTGTTCTCAATACCCAAATTCATATATAGTTCAGTGGCCAACTTTGCATTTAACCCCATATCCGTTGGAGCCAAACATGATGTGTATCAATACCGACCTTGTCTGTTACATGCACCTCGCACATGAAAGTATAATTTTACTCATTTAAACGTTTATTTTCATTTTATTAATAATATTAATTTCGAAATGGTGACATTTCTCTAGTTCTGAGTTTACTATAATGCAATGTTGTGCTTTAAGTTGACAAAAGTTTTTTGAGAAACTACTGACAGATACTCTTTTTGTGCCTTATGGTGCATACACGGTGTTAAACAAACTATTTTTGCATGATTATGCAAATGATACAATCACCTTGTAAACCGGTCCAAAACCTCCCTCTCCAAGCTTATTGTTGTGGGAGAAGTTATTTGTGGCATTTGCAACTTTTTTGAAGTCAAATAAAGGTAACTCAAAATTCCCCCCCTCATTTTTGTATGGAAAAATTCTTTCTGAACTGAATTTCATCCTTCCTGCGAAATGAAAGCACATGGAGAACAAGTGTTTTAAATGCTTAGACAGGGAATAGAAATATTATGTACTCCCAAAATTCTGAACCAATTCTTCAAAGAGTCGGTATTAGTTTTCTTGACAATTCAATTTGGACATTCCACAGTACAATAATCTTTTCTTCTCTTTGTGGTCGTAATAGTTGGCTTTCATTAATAAATGCAGTTTTTTGTTTCAATGAATTATTCAGTCATATTTACCTTCTCTCTTCATAATTCTGTTCTTGAATACAAACAAGAATAAGGCAAGTAGTACTGTTGGTATTAAAGGAATAACTACGATCTGCATTCGCTTCTTTAATCTGAATCTCCTGCTTTCCTCCTCGTAGTCTAAAAATTTTAAAATATAAAAATTAGGCAGTATTTCTATTATTTATGCTTAGCAGAAATAAAACTAAAAGCTTTAACATGCGGACAAAGTAGTCTTACCAAATTCAGTGGCAGACATTCTTACATAAAGATCCTGCCCATCTGCTGTGTAGCCACTGGTATCTATCAGCTCATTGAACCATAAGAAGCACCCACTTCGACCTCCTCTAATATCTGCATTTGCATAAGCTGTACAATTGCAGTTCTTGAAGCAAACCCTCTCACATTCCTCAAGGTTCATGCTCATGTTATACCATGAGTGTCGCGTGTCTGGATATTTCACACCCGAATACTTTATAAAACCGTCTCCAATTCCACAATCTAGTATGGTTTTGCGGACACAGCCGTCTGACCAATCTGTTGCTTTCCATTTTCCTGGGAATTTTGGAACAAATCCTTTCAAGCATTCACATCTTGGGGAGTTATTAATGTTACAGCAACCATATGCGCCACACAATCCATAACGGTCACAGTCACTCACCTGTAGAGTAATATAAACCATCCATTTATGGTTTCGATCATTCCACATCAGTATTTTTGAATCGCCATTTGGAGTCAGTATAAACCTTGTAATTGCAGAAGAGCTTTTATTGACAAGATCAAACTTATAATAGATTTCCCCATGTTTGAAAACAAACTCATCTGTATAGATTCCGTTTGGATTGTTATTCGGATTGCCACTAAATTGAGGACCAACCCATGGTCCAGTCCTGGACCACAGCACCGACTCTTTCCACAAAAGTAACTGCGGAAAACCATTAGGATCAAGGCGGTTCATAAATCTACCTGGAGACGGATCATCAGCACTTTTCCATGATGTGTAGTACCTGTCTAGGCCTGTTACCAAGTCCAATCCAAACTTCATGCCTGGTAGCAAAGTATCTCCAGGATGATCAAAACTCTGCCAAATAAAATTTTCTTGGTCACTGCCATTTTCATCCCTAAAAACAAGATTCCCTGTATCTAATAGTTGTGCCATGGGATTCATCACAGATCTTGATGAATTTGATGACCAAATTATCCTATCAGTACCATCGTTAAGCACTATTCCCTTGCCGTCGACCCTTACCACGCCTGAAGTATTAGTAAGTGGAGTCTCTCTATTAGCAACCCATACAACTGTTCCATATGATATTTTCTTGTACCATATACCCAAGTATCGATTTGTGGAACTACCGGGGCTGAAAATTCCAAGCTCAAATTCTCCTCTGGCTGAGACAATGGTGTCACCATCTCTGATGGTTTGATTTGGTCTGATGGTGTCTATTGCAGTGGAAGTTAAAAAAGAAGAGAATAAAGTGGAGCAAAACAAAATGATTGTAGCACCTTCCATTGTTTTGCTTATTCCTCTCTCATCATGTATCATATCGTAGTAATGTAAAGACTTGGTTAAATGTTTGGTGATGCATTTTCGAGAATGGAGGTAGCCCTCATAAATTTCTTGTCTCCAAATCATTTACTCTTGCCACCTGTAATTTCCATGAGTCAACGTATCTATATTTTGAAGTGGCCAATCTGTTCAAAGTGGTGGGCCTGAGGTTCTGAAATTATATGACTTAAACAATACATCATTTTCTTTTAAATACTAAATATGCCCTCTTGTTAATCAAATGGTCTGATTTCTTAAATAGTTAAATTTAGGAAACGAATATTTTTACAATAAAATTTGATATTTTTATATGTGGACCTTTTTTTTAACATATAGCGACGGATAAAATCATCGCTATAGTTAAAAAAAAGTCTCCCATACGTGAAACATGAAATTTGATTGTGGAAATATCCATTCCCTTAAATTTATGGTGGCGTTAATTAGTTGAAAATTTTAGATTCTAGTTTGAGAAAGGAGGTAATAAGCACTTCTCCATGATTTATATTACCTGTTTTGGCCGTTATCTAGTATAATCCAAACGTCATGCCTGCTAACAAGTTATCTTCAGGATAATTAAAACAAAATGATGGTGTTTCCTTTCATTATATTGTTCATTTCTTACTAATTATGTTTTCATATAGTAGTACTGTGAAGACTTGTCATAAATGAAATGAATTGTGTGGTAGACCTCATAAATTTCCAATCTCCAAAATATTGACTCTCTCCACCTGTAAGTTCAAGAGTTCACATGTCTATAGTTTGAACTAGCTAAACTTTTCAAAGTGGGGGCTATTTGTTTTCATACTGGTATATTACTGAGTAGCAATAAGTTTATGAAAGTATTTTGGTCTGTGAGTTTTTTTTTTTGGAGGAAAGCAAAAGGAAGTGATGGGAAGAATAAGTCAAATTATATTTTTAATTTTTGAACGAGGGAGTAACATTTGAGAAGTGAGAACTTTTAAATGTTTGCTGCACTTGGTCACCTAATGAAAGACGCAAGCTCTTTTAAACCAATTATTAAAATATGAAATCTTTCATATTCTGAATAAATAAAAAGAAGGGACAGGTAGGGTTAATAAGGTTATATTTAATTGTAGTGACTCAATCATCTCACTGCTATAATTTCATAGTAGAAAAGTCTTGACGCGTGCTAAAGGTTGAAGACAAATGGTTCTCCTGTCTAGAGTTTAATTGATACTTTTTATGTTTTGTTTTTCAGATGACTTGTTCAGTTTTTTGGTTGCATCCGAGACTCTAAAGCTAGACCTTGACTTGGCATTGCGTGTATGATTCAACGGAATTTTATAACTAGGGAAAGCTAACAAAATGACGTAATTTTACATAAAAAAATATAATTATAATTTTTTTTTATATAAAATTTGAAAATAAAAAGCTTAATTTTATGGCATAAAATTACGACATTTTGCTAAGGTAAGATTTTACATGTAATCTCTTAGATCACTTTATCCCATATGTATGTGTCTGTGTATATATAATGTAATATCCGGATATTTTACAAGATTTTTAAATAAGATCTTGAGGTTGAAATAAAGGTTGGAGTTTAAAACCTAGATTTGGAGAAATAAAAGGTGTAGAAAGGAGTAAACATTTGCCCCTAATGTTGTGTTAGGATTTAAATGCAAGTGATTGGAGGTTTTTAAATTTTAAAACTTAGAATTTGATTATGTGTATACCTGAAGGTATATTGATAATAAGGTAATATAATACATTTAAAGTTCGATGAATTTATTGGACTAAAAGAGATTATGTAAGAAGTTTTTACCTTGAGGTATGAGGAAATTTATTTGGGAAATAAATTTTAATTATTGAGATATTTATAAGTTTAAGTTAATGTGTATATGTATAAATACGTATATACTTGGAGGTGTGCTAATTATATTTTAGCCGATTGTGATAAATGATTAACTAAATTAATCATCAAGAATAAGGTAAAGCTTAATATATTAATTAAGCAAGCCTATGAGAGTTAAACCTTGGATGGTAAATTAAGATAGCCCAAGTTAGTAAATTGGAAATAGATAAGCTAGGTATTGTGGTGATAATTAAATTTAAACCCAACCTAGTGGTCAAGTGCTCAAAATGGATTAAGGTTACGGCGAGTCAAATTGATATATATGACAAGCCATATGAATATAGTAAATAAGCTTACACATTTAGTAATTGTAAGATTTGTATGTATGACTAAGTCGTTAAGGTGGCAGTCTCAAATTAAGAATGAACCCTACATGATTGTTGTAAGACCCCGAATTTATGAAATACAAAATTTAATTTTTCTTCATACATATTTTTCCTGAAACAGTAAATGGTTAAATTGACAAAATTGAAAGTTAAGGATGTTATGTGTAAATTTTATTTTGTCGGACAATATTCTTTTTGTCGGGGAATATTCGGGCCGTACGACGGCGCCGAAATAACTAATTATTGGTGGAGCCCACAACGGAATAATTGTCGGATATAGAAAACGACAGAAGTAACCTTTTTAAATAAAAATAGTCAACGGTGTTAACTGTTAAAATACCGGTGATAAAAGAATAGTAGCATACGGTAATTTATGGTATTTTCTGTAGCACACGGTACTCTACAGTAGCACACGGTATTGCACAGTGTCTCATATTATTGGTCTGATAATTGACACCGTAACTGTTACGCATCATTTCATCAATAATTGTCACTGCATAATATTTTATATTATCAATTCAATTATTGTTGCTACACAGTATTTTGTATTATTGATTCAATAATTGTCATTACACTGTATTTCATATCATCGAGTCAATAATTGTTGGTGCACTGTAGTTTAAAATTATTGAATCTAATAATTGTCACAGTAGCAAATACACTATAATTTATATTATTAAATTAATAAAAATATGTAACGTGTTTCTTACATTATTGTGGTAACATTATTTTATATGTTGGACTCACAGGAAGAATAAATAAATAAATAAAATAATTAATTTTACTATTTGAAATAGTAACGTGAATAGTGACGTGAATAATAAGAAACATGTGGGACCCATTGTGGGGCCCACATGAAATGTGAGAATTTGCTGAAGAGTTGGTGGAGGCTGCGCAGCAGCCTCTGCTGAATTTTTTTCTGTTCACCTACCACGCATAGTAACTTATTTTCTCCTATAAATAGCTTGCTCAGCTGAATAGAAAAATCACACCTAAAACATAAAATTTTTCTATAAGAATTTTATGAGTTTTCTCTGAGAATAGTAAGGTTATTTTGAGAGTTTGAAAGCCAAAAGGAGTGCAGGAATTTTTCAAGTAAGTGTTTTATTAAAGAGTAGTAATTTCATAAATTCCTATTTTTCACGGTATTCACAAATCTTCCTTTAGAAGACTCTTCTTTGAGAAGATTCATTTTTAAAAGCTTTCTTTGGAAGATTTATTTTGGAATATTATTTTAAAAACTATTTTTAAAGTTGTTATATTATACTACAAAAATTATGTTAAATATATATAATTTTGATAGTTCATAATATACGAGTTATCATACACTTTGAAATTTATATGTGGTAATTACTAATTATATTAAAAATATATAGGTTGATCAATCTCATTTAAATCAATATCCAGTCACGTGTTAAGGTAAGGAATACCATTCATTTCAAACTCTTAAATTTACTGTGGTAAGGAATATCATCTTCTTTCATATTCTAACTTACTACGGTAAGGGGTATCACTCTTTTCATCATCATAAATGGATATTATTTCCTTTCTTACTTGAAGGGATTATCATTCTTTGATTCTTGAAAATAATATCGTTTCTTTCTTGTGCCATTTATTTCCATGTATTAAATTGTGGAAATAACCTTACGGCGCGGTTTACCGCCTGTTGGTGAATAACCTTTTGTATTCATTCCTTATTAATCTTTGAGAATAACCTTACGGTGCGGATTATCGCCTGTTTGGTGAATAACTCTTCGTATTCAAATTGATGGGAATAACCTTACGGCGCGGATTATCGCCTGTTTGGTGAATAACTATTCGTATTCAAATTGATGGGAATAACCTTACGGTGCGGATTATCGCCTGTTGGTGAATAAACCTTTTTATTTGTCTCGTGTGGAAATAATTTGTCTACCCGAATTATCACATGACACTTTTATTCCATATTCGTAAGTGATATCATTTTCCTTTATACTCATAAGGGATACCATCTTTTTCATCTTCCATTATTCAAACTTACTATGGTAAGGGATATTAATTTCCTTCACCTTTTGTTAATCAAACCTGCTACGGTAAGGGATATTATTTTCTTTCATACTCCTAAATCGAAACTTATTATGGAACTATTGCTTCTATAATTCCTGAAAATATTATATGTTCCATAATAGTTGAACTTCATTATTTCAACTGAACCTTCCTATTTACGTGAACCTTTCTATTGAACTGTAACCGTTATTCTGAACTGTGGATCTTGAATATCATTTTTAAATTTCACTCCACATCATGTTGGCAATTTGGACATTATTTGAATCTGCACAAAGTAAACTTCTGATACTTATTGTTTATCCTGTTCTTCTGTTCATCATTTGTATCACTGTTATTTGTATTAATCATCAAAAATCAAGCTGTTGTGAATATCTGTGGCCGGGGGCACAGATGTGATATAATTGTTGAACAGATGATAGGTTAAAGGCGATATACTAGGTTAAAGGCGATACATCTGTTCGGTGTCTTTTATGGCACGTGGTGAATGTTCTCTTTGGCCCGTAGTGCAAAGATGAACTGTTGGTTGGTATGATTATGACCAAAGGCTGAATCTGGTATAATCATGACCGTTGGTGCTTTATTGAATATCTTTGGCCCGTAGTGCAAAGATGAACTGTTGATTGGTATGATTATTACCAAAGGCTGAATCTGGTATAATCATGACCGTCGGTGTTATATTAAATGTCTTTGGCCCGTAGTGCAAATATGAACTGTTGATCTGCATGATTATGATCAGGAACTGTGAATTTTTATTATCATGACTAATGGTATTTCAGATGATAAAAGTTGATGATATTTTTACAAAAAAGAGAAGCGAGTGGACATTATAGTCTGCATTATTCTTCTAATAGATTGCTCATTCCGCTGCTATTATTGATCTGAACGTTGTTTAAGAATTTAACTACAGTTTTTGATATAAACCTTGTAGTGTATTGTATTCTATCAAGAACTCAACTGTTGAAAGCTAATGATAATTTATTCGTCATTATCTTAGTCATGATATTTCTTACTGGGCTATTTGAGCTCACCCTTTCTTTTCGTTCCATTGTTTTTCAACAGGAGATGAGAACGTAACGGGGTCTAGCCGGGGAATGGAGTGAGAGTGCGGGGATAGCTATCATAGTCTTCACGTGTTATAAAATAGTGTGGCAATAATAATGAAGACTTAGTTGTGTTGTATTATCCACTGTATTGTTGTACGTTGTATTTCATTGTAATAATTTTGTTGTAGTCTTTTGACGACTCAAGTTTGGGCTGTGTGGGCTCAGATTTGGGGGCGTCACAGTTGGCATCAGAGCTTAGGGATATGGTCTTTAATGGAGATCTGGGGTTAGAACTAGGAGGGGAGAGACGAATAGAATCAGTCACTAGTATGTCCTACCTAAATTAGATTTTATTATCTAATGAGTTGATTTGAATATAGGGACATGAAGTGATGAGTCAGTTTATTTGAACTAACATTTATTTTGTGACCACAGTTTAGTATGGCATCTGGAAATCAAGAGGTTAACTATGAAATACCCGAAGCGAATGTAGCCGAAAATCAAGAAGCCACAAACAATCCTCCTGCCAACTCAGGAAATAATATTCCTGATAACATGATGAATGATGGATTCTTTAGGAATTTCATGCAGTTCATGCAGAATCAGGCAAGAGGAAATCCAGTTAACAATAACGGTAGAAATGCTGGTAATTTGAGGATGGTCACTGTCAAACAATTTAAAGAATTGGGACCACCTGAATTCCACGGGAAGCCTGACCCACTCAAAGCGGAGGCATGGCTGAAGCAGACGACAAAAATACTTGATGTCCTATAATGCGCTGATGATCAGAAGGTGCCCTTTGCTACTTTTATGTTTCGAGGTGAGGCGGATCACTGGTGGGAAGCGGTAAAACGTATCCACCCTTCAGCACTTGAGATGTCTTGGACAGAATTCCAAGAGCTATTTAATGAAAAGTACTTCCCAGAAAGCATCCGCCATATGAAGGAAGTGGAATTCATCAAGCTGGAGCAGGGAAACATGACAGTTTCTCAATATGAAGCTAAGTTTGCTGAACTGTCTCGTTTTGCGACTCATCTAGTAGATGACGAAGCACGGATGAGTCAGATGTTCTTACGTGGTCTAAGATTCGAAATCCGTCAACAACTTAGCTCTCATAAATTTAGTTTGTATTCAGATGTTGTTGATAGGGCTCAAAGGGTGGAGCAAACAGATGAAAAATTACAGCCAAGAGTCAATGATCAGAGAAATGATAACAACCACAGGAACGAGAACCATTGAGGAGGTAACCAACACTTCGGTGGTAATTCCACATCAAATAACAGAAGAGGAGAATCCAGTGGGAACAATTTCAAAAGAAAGAGATTCCATAATAATTATGGAAGGACACCAGTACCAGCACCAGCACCGACCCCAGTTTCAAGGGGAGAAGATCGACCACCAGTGAGATGCTATAGGTGTGGTCAGGAAGGTCACATCAGCCCAAACTGTACACTGCAGTCCAAAAAGTGCTACAGTTGTGGGAAAGAGGGTCATCTTGCGCGGTTTTGTCCTGCCACAAAATCAAGTCCAGCTGCAGTGATGATACCAAAAGCTAGCGCGGATAAGGGAAAATCTGTAGTTCAAGGGAGAGCTTTTGTTGTGACATCCCAAATGGCACGAAACTCGAACGAGGTGATAACCGGTAAGCTATTCATAAATTCTCGTGAAGTCTACGCTTTGTTAGATACTGGCTCTACCCATTCTTTTATCTCACCTGCATGTGCTCAGCGTTTAAACTTAACTCCTGAAAATTTGGACTTTGACTTATCAGTTGAAACCCCATTAGGAGAAATGACCATTACATCTACTGTCTATAAATCTTGCCTAGTTCAAATCAACAACCTCACATTACCTGTTGACCTTATTTCTTTGGAGATGCATGAATTTGATGTGATTTTAGGAATTGATTGGTTGACTACCCATCATGCTAAAATTGATTGTTTTCATAAGATTATTAGTTTTCATATTCCTAATCAACCTGTCATGCAAATTCAAGCAACTAAACCATTGAAATCTATAACTGTTATTTCTAGCCATAAAGCCATTCGTTTATTGAAAAACGGATGTCAAGCCTTTTTAGCTCATGTCACTGATTTGAACAAAAATACGTCAAACTTGAATGATATTCCCATTGTTAATGAGTTTCCTGACGTTTTTCCGGAGGAACTTCCTGGCTTACCCCCAAACCGAGAAATTGAATTCTGTATCGATCTTGAACCCGGTACTAAGCCCATTTCCAAAACTCCATACCGAATGGCTCCCATTGAACTTCAAGAGTTAAAAGTCCAACTACAGGAATTGTTGGATACTGGTTTCATTCGTCCGAGTGCATCACCTTGGGGTGCTCCTGTTCTATTTGTGAAGAAGAAAGACGGGAATATGAGATTGTGCATTGACTACCGAGAATTGAACTATGTCACCATCAAAAACAGTTAAAGGTTAAAGCTGAGGACATTCCAAAGACTGCTTTCAGAACTCGTTATGGGCATTATGAGTTTTTAGTCATGCCTTTTGGACTAACCAATGCTCCTGCAGCTTTCATGGACATGATGAACCGAATATTCAAGGAATATTTGGATCATTTTGTGGTTGTCTTTATTGATGACATCCTCATATACTCCAAAAGTCGTGAGGATCATGAACAACACCTGAGATTGATACTCCAGAAGCTCCGTGAGAACAAATTATATGCCAAGTTGAAGAAATGTGAGTTCTGGCTTGAGGAGGTCACGTTTCTTGGGCATGTGATTTCTAGTCAAGGAATATCAGTCGATCCTGCGAAGATTGAAACAGTACTAAATTGGGAACAACCCAAGACAATAACCGAAGTCCGAAGTTTTCTGGGCCTAGCTGGTTATTATCGGAGATTCGTAGAAGGATTTTCTCGAATCGCCACTCCATTAACTCAGCTTACTCGGAAAAGCACAAAATTCATATGGAGCGAGCAATGCGAGAAAAGTTTTCAAGAGCTTAAGAGGAGACTTGTTTCAGCTCCTGCTCTGACCATTCCATCAGGATCGGGAGAATTTGTCATATACAGCGATGCTTCAGGCAAAGGTCTAGGCTGTGTCCTTATGCAACATGGAAAGGTTATAGCCTATGCCTCTCGACAACTCAAAGATTATGAGAAAAATTACCCTACTCATGATCTAGAGTTGGCAGCAGTCGTTTTCGCGTTGAAGATCTGGAGACACTACTTGTACGGAGAGAAAGTGGATATCTATACGGATCATAAAAGTCTCAAGTATTTCTTCACCCAGAAGGAACTCAACATGCGACAACGACGTTGGCTTGAGCTGTTGAAGGATTATGATCACACAATCCAGTATCACCCGGGAAAGGCGAACGTTGTAGCTGACGCTTTGAGCAGAAAATCTTATGCGAGTACAAGTGCACTGCTGACAACACAAAAGCGTATTTTGTACGACTTGCAAAAGATGGAGATAGAGCTAAAGACACCAGGGACCCACTCGAAGATTGCTCACGTGCGAGTAGAACCAGCTTTAATCGATAAAATTAAAGCTGCTCAAGCTACCGATCCGGAACTGATAAACATGATAAAAAAAGTACAAGAAGGTACCATTCCCGAAGCAAGAATCGACGAGAAAGGAATACTTCGAGTCAACTCTCGACTCTGTGTTCCTAACGATCCTGAATTAAAGCATAAAATCATGATGGAGGCACACAACACGCCGTTTGCAATCCACCCAGGAGGTACCAAGATGTATCGAGATCTTCGACATACATTTTGGTGGAACAATATGAAAAGGGAGATTGCAGAGTTTATCTCAAGGTGCCTAACTTGTCAACGTGTCAAGGCAGAGCATCAAGTACCTAAGGGTCAATTACAACCACTTGAGGTTCCCGAATGGAAGTGGGAACACATCAATATGGATTTCGTGACGGGTCTTCCCAAAGTTTCTCAAGGCTTAGATGCAATTTGGGTCATCGTAGATAGATTGACCAAATCCGCTCATTTCTTGCCTATACGAGAAAACTTTTCACTTGAACGTCTTGCCGGTATGTACATAAATGAAATCGTGAGATTGCATGGCATGCCAGTTTCCATAGTTTCTGATCGAGATCCTAGATTCACTTCACGCTTTTGGATCAGTCTACAAAAAGCTATGGGCACTGAACTACGTTTTAGTTCTGCATACCATCCTCAAACGGACGGACAATCGGAAAGGACGATCCAGACCCTCGAAGATCTTTTGAGACTTTGCGTACTAGATTTCAAAGGAAGTTGGGATAAGTACTTGCCATTGGTGGAATTTTCCTACAACAACAGTTACCAAGCAAGTATAGGTATGACTCCATTCGAGGCTTTATATGGACGCAAGTGTCGCTCTCCAGTATGTTGGAATGAGGTAGGAGAAGCAAAACTGTTGGGACCCGAGTTGGTACGCTTGACGACCGAAAAGATCCAAATGATCCGACAACGAATACAGACAGCACAAGAACGACAAAAGAGTTATGCCGATCTTCATCGGAGAGATGAGAGATTCAACGTCGGAGATCATGTATTCTTACGTGTTTCTCCATGGAAAGGAGTTACGAGATTCGGAAAGAGAGGAAAGCTCAACCCTCGATTTATTGGCCCATTTGAAATCCTCGATCGAGTAGGATCCGTAGCCTACAGACTAGCCCTACCACCAAGTATGTCTCGCATCCATAACGTTTTTCACATATCTATGTTACGTAAATATGTGAAGGACCCAAACCACGTCATTGAGTTAGAACCAGACGTTATAGCAGAAGATTTAACGTATGAGGAGGTACCTGTTAAGATCCTAGATAAGAAGGAGCAGATCTTACGCTCAAAGGTTATACCTCAAGTTAAGGTTTTATGGAGGAACCAAGATATTGAGGAAATGACCTGGGAGCTAGAATCTGAGATGAAGTCTAGGTATCCATACCTCTTCGAAATGCCAGGTACGTCAATTTCGGGGACGAAATTTCATAAGGAGGGGAGGTTGTAAGACCCCGAATTTATGAAATACAAAATTTAATTTTTCTTCATATATATTTTTCCTGAAACAGTAAATGGTTAAATTGACAAAATTGAAAGTTAAGGATGTTATGTGTAAATTTTATTTTGTCGGACAATATTCTTTTTGTCGGGGAATATTCGGGCCGTACGACGGCGCCGAAATAACTAATTATTGGTGGAGCCCACAACGGAATAATTGTCGGATATAGAAAACGACAGAAGTAACCTTTTTAAATAAAAATAGTCAAGGGTGTTAACTGTTAAAATACCGGTGATAAAAGAATAGTAGCATACGATAATTTATGGTATTTTCTGTAGCACACGGTACTCTACAGTAGCACACGGTATTGCACAGTGTCTCATATTATTGGTCTGATAATTGACACCGTAACTGTTACGCATCATTTCATCAATAATTGTCACTGCATAATATTTTATATTATCAATTCAATTATTGTTGCTACACAGTATTTTGCATTATTGATTCAATAATTGTCATTACACTGTATTTCATATCATCGAGTCAATAATTGTTGGTGCAATGTAGTTTAAAATTATTGAATCTAATAATTGTCACAGTAGCAAATACACTATAATTTATATTATTAAATTAATAAAAATATGTAACGTGTTTCTTACATTATTGTGGTAACATTATTTTATATGTTGGACTCACAGGAAGAATAAATAAATAAATAAATAAATAAAATAATTAATTTTACTATTTGAAATAGTAACGTGAATAGTGACGTGAATAGTAAGAAACATGTGGGACCCATTGTGGGGCCCACATGAAATGTGAGAATTTGCTGAAGAGTTGGTGGAGGCTGCGCAGCAGCCTCTGCTGAATTTTTTTCTGTTCACCTATCACGCATAGTAACTTATTTTCTCCTATAAATAGCTTGCTCAGCTGAATAGAAAAATCACACCTAAAACATAAAATTTTTCTATAAGAATTTTATGAGTTTTCTCTGAGAATAGTAAGGTTATTTTGAGAGTTTGAAAGCCAAAAGGAGTGCAGGAATTTTTCAAGTAAGTGTTTTATTAAAGAGTAGTAATTTCATAAATTCCTATTTTTCACGGTATTCACAAATCTTCCTTTAGAAGACTCTTCTTTGAGAAGATTCATTTTTAAAAGCTTTCTTTGGAAGATTTATTTTGGAATATTATTTTAAAAACTATTTTTAAAGTTGTTATATTATACTACAAAAATTATGTTAAATATATATAATTTTGATAGTTCATAATATACGAGTTATCATACACTTTGAAATTTATATGTGGTAATTACTAATTATATTAAAAATATATAGGTTGATCAATCTCATTTAAATCAATATCCAGTCACGTGTTAAGGTAAGGAATACCATTCATTTCAAACTCTTAAATTTACTGTGGTAAGGAATATCATCTTCTTTCATATTCTAACTTACTACGGTAAGGGGTATCACTCTTTTCATCATCATAAATGGATATTATTTCCTTTCTTACTTGAAGGGATTATCATTCTTTGATTCTTGAAAATAATATCGTTTCTTTCTTGTGCCATTTATTTCCATGTATTAAATTGTGGGAATAACCTTACGGCGCGGTTTACCGCCTGTTAGTGAATAACCTTTTGTATTCATTCCTTATTAATCTTTGAGAATAACCTTACGGTGCGGATTATCGCCTGTTTGGTGAATAACTCTTCGTATTCAAATTGATGGGAATAACCTTACGGCGCGGATTATCGCCTGTTTGGTGAATAACTATTCGTATTCAAATTGATGGGAATAACCTTACGGTGCGGATTATCGCCTGTTGGTGAATAAACCTTTTTATTTGTCTCGTGCGGAAATAATTTGTCTACCCGAATTATCACATGACACTTTTATTCCATATTCGTAAGTGATATCATTTTCCTTTATACTCATAAGGGATACCATCTTTTTCATCTTCCATTATTCAAACTTACTATGGTAAGGGATATTAATTTCCTTCACCTTTTGTTAATCAAACCTGCTACGGTAAGGGATATTATTTTCTTTCATACTCCTAAATCGAAACTTATTATGGAACTATTGCTTCTATAATTCCTGAAAATATTATATGTTCCATAATAGTTGAACTTCATTATTTCAACTGAACCTTCCTATTTACGTGAACCTTTCTATTGAACTGTAACCGTTATTCTGAACTGTGGATCTTGAATATCATTTTTAAATTTCACTCCACATCATGTTGGCAATTTGGACATTATTTGAATCTGCACAAAGTAAACTTCTGATACTTATTGTTTATCCTGTTCTTCTGTTCATCATTTGTATCACCGTTATTTGTATTAATCATCAAAAATCAAGTTGTTGTGAATATCTGTGGTCGGGGGCACAGATGTGATATAATTGTTGAACAGATGATAGGTTAAAGGCGATATACTAGGTTAAAGGCGATACATCTGTTCGGTGTCTTTTATGGCACGTGGTGAATGTTCTCTTTGGCCCGTAGTGCAAAGATGAACTGTTGGTTGGTATGATTATGACCAAAGGCTGAATCTGGTATAATCATGACCGTTGGTGCTTTATTGAATATCTTTGGCCCGTAGTGCAAAGATGAACTGTTGATTGGTATGATTATTACCAAAGGCTGAATCTGGTATAATCATGACCGTCGGTGTTATATTAAATGTCTTTGGCCCGTAGTGCAAATATGAACTGTTGATCTGCATGATTATGATCAGGAACTGTGAATTTTTATTATCATGACTAATGGTATTTCAGATGATAAAAGTTGATGATATTTTTACAAAAAAGAGAAGCGAGTGGACATTATAGTCTGCATTATTCTTCTAATAGATTGCTCATTCCGCTTCTATTATTGATCTGAACGTTGTTTAAGAATTTAACTACAGTTTTTGATATAAACCTTGTAGTCTATTGTATTCTATCAAGAACTCAACTGTTGAAGGCTAATGATAATTTATTCGTCATTATCTTAGTCATGATATTTCTTACTGGGCTATTTGAGCTCACCCTTTCTTTTCGTTCCATTGTTTTTCAACAGGAGATGAGAACGTAACGGGGTCTAGCCGGGGAATGGAGTGAGAGTGCGGGGATAGCTATCATAGTCTTCACGTGTTATAAAATAGTGTGGCAATAATAATGAAGACTTAGTTGTGTTGTATTATCCACTGTATTGTTGTACGTTGTATTTCATTGTAATAATTTTGTTGTAGTCTTTTGACGACTCAAGTTTGGGCTGTGTGGGCTCAGATTTGGGGGCGTCACAATTGTGATTACGTGGAATAGTGGTGTGAAGAGAATAATGTAATGTATACATGATATCACGAGTATACTTACATATGTGAAGGCAATGTAGCAAATTGGAATGTCAATAAATGACCAAAGTGGTTAAATAGTCAAAGTATGACTAAAGGAATTGAAAAAAAGTCAAGTTAAAACCTCAATTTAGAGTTCAGAAGAGAATTTGGAGACGTGGACTGTACAGTTGAGTTCAGAATGTCGAATTTGACAAGCAAAGATAGTAAACACAATTTGGTGTTGGGGGTTGACTTTTGGTCAAAGTTAACCATTTGACTTGTAAAGTTGAAAAGTCAAAGTTGAGTTTGGAGAAGAATTCTGATAAACGAACTTCACCGTTGCGACGTGACGTCGAATTTAGCAAGTATAGACTGTAAACACGATATGTGTTCCAATTGACTTTTTGATCAAAGTTGGCCGTTTGACTTTTTAGGGTACAAGGTTAAACTTGAAGTTTAGAAGTGAATTTGAAGAAATGGATGTTACCATGACGTCGGGAACGTCCAAATTAATAGGAATTGACTGTAATATTTAAAAAATGTGATTTTCGGGTCTGACAGTCAATGAACGGGCCAGATAATTAAAAGTGAGACTCAAAAGAGGAATTAAAACAACATATTTTAGTGGGCCAGCTGGAGTGTTCAGATTTTAATAATGGGAATTAATTTGAGCCAATCATCTCACTTTTTTTTTACCCAAATGAAATCCATTCCAACCAATCATATTATTCCATTTCTTATCTCCATCTTGGATAATATCAATTAATTGACTAAACCCACTTGGAGAGAGAGAGTGAAATCAGCACTTTGAGAGAAGTGAAAGAATGCTCACGGCTGGGAGAAGAAAGAGAAGGAAAAAGAAATAGAAGTTTGATCAAAGGAGAAGAAAATGATGCTAAGAATGTATATTTTCTAAACCCTTGTTTAAATCTTTGATTCTCATGGATACATGGTAGTTTTTATTGAGATTAATGATTTTAGATCATGGGTAAACTTTGTGTTTAATGGTCTAACCATAGTTGGTCTTGAATCTAGTTGATGCATGGATTTTAATTAAATGAAAGAAAGTTGAAAAAACGAAATTCACAGAAAAATGGATTTTTCTGGCTGTCGGTTGATGATTTTTATAAAATTGAATATTTGGAGTTAGAGAGTGGGTAAGATATCAAATTAAAACTACGGAAGTAAGCTACACGTAGAAATTTTTAGATCTCGGAAATTCTTTGTGGTTTGTTTGTAGTGACTGTTTGAATTAGTTTGCGTCAGACCGAAATACTGCTGCCCAGAAACTGTAGCGATTTTTTTTCATTGTAAAAATCATATAAAATCATGTGTTTGGAATTTGAAGTTGGTGTAAACTAAAAAGTTGTAGCTATGGAAGTTATCTAGAATCACCAAAAAGATTTAACCATTTTATGGAGTATATCATTTTTGAACGAATTAATATTGTGTGACTGTCCAGGAAGTTTTATTTTCTAGACAAGTTGTGTAAATGCTTATATCTGTGTTGTTTGGTACATTGGGTGAAGTCAAGGCCTAAATAAGATTTAAAGTAGACTTCATAAGCTTGAATTTGATATAAGGATGAACAAAAACGGACTTGTAACGAATAAGTTATGAATTTTATAGTGAGCTAGGGTTCGACTGCCAGTTTTCTTCGGGATAATTTTTAACCTTGCTATTCTTTAAGGTGTGCAGCCTCGTGTACAAAGTATTGGAATTTTGAACCTAAACAAAAGTTGTAGATCTCGAAGTTACAAAGATGTGTCAAGAAGGAACGACATTAAAATTCTTTGTAGATTAATTTATAAAAATTAAAGCGTGAGGCAGGGTTGGACTAGATTAGTGCCCTGCCACTCACTGTTCAAGCGGGCTGTTTTGAGACTTTTTGGGTTCGAGAAATTTGGGGTTTAAGACACCTATGGTAGTAGCTAGAACATGTTATGGATAGATCATTGTCCAAAGTTGAGTTAATTCCGATTTGGTATGAAGGAGTTATGAAGTAACTAAGATTTAAAATCAGTTAACGTAAAAGTTAAAACAATTAGAAGCTAAGGTCATAATTAAGACTTTTAATGTGTCAAATTGTGACTAATATGAGTATGTTAACCACATTATGATTGTAGGTTGTTCGGGGAATGTAATGTTAGCGTGTGTCGGATAAACTTATCAGGCAAGTTTTTCAGGATTTGTTGCTATGTGCATCGTTATGCTACCATGTGATATTTAAACTGTGGATATGAATATATATCTATGTTATTTAGGTTATGTGAAATCATTGTAATATGATTATATGTGAAGAATGTGCAAAGCATGAATTACGATTACATGTGAAGTATGTACCAAATATAAAGCATGATTTTAAATGCGATATATGAAAATTGTGAAACATGTATGAAATATGACATATGTGCTATGTGATAACTATTAAACTTGCCGAGCCGTCGTGCTCATCCTTACTTTAAATTAACATTTTTAGCGAAGTAACTGAAGAAATTTCGGAAGACATTAGATTATGGAAGATGGATATTGCAAGGTTGTTAAAATGACATTCAATGTAATTTATCTTGACATTTGAACTTGTCGTTGTTCAGTTAGTAAAGCTTTTAGCTATGATAAACAATCTGTAAATGTTATGAGATCTGAACGAACAAGTAAATAGGAATTTATTGCACAAATTATGAAGTTAAATTATGAGCTAGAATTACTCACATTGTTGCAAAGAAAATAAATTAAGTTGTAATAAATTTTGGTAAAATGAATAAAGGATATTCATTATGAAAATAAGTTGTATACTTTACATTTTATTAATGTAAACTTATACAAATGAAATACTTTTAAGTAAATTAGCATATGTCAAGATTACGGTATGCTGAAATAATGAATTCAAGAGGCTGATTTTGGAATGTAGGATGCTATATTGAATATATGGTATGTAGAATTTGAAATTCAGGATGCTGAAATAGGGAAACAAGTTGCTGTTTTAGTAGTTCAGCTTGCTGTTTTGGTAAACAGTTTGCTGTTTTAGTAGTTCAGCTTGCTGTAATGGTATTCCAACTTGCTGTTTTGGTAATCTAGTTTGCTGAATCTTGTATTTAGCTTACCGGATTATATAGAATAATTTATAGAAGTAAAGATTAAATATTGAATCATAATATATATGATTTTTGTGAGTTAAGGAAAGAAGTAAAGATTAAAATTCTGAAACAAATTGATGCTGCAAGTTAATAAGTTGTGTAGTTAGCAATGGTTGCTAACCTTTGAAATAGATTTGTTGTAATCCTATAAAGGTTAATTCACTAGATTTATGTAAGGATATTTTGTAATAAATCTAATTACTTAATGTCTTTAAGTTATATTTATGGAGTTAAATGTTAGCATCCGAGGTTTATAGTAAGGACCAAGGAACAAGAAATGCTTAATGGCCTAGCAAGATTGAAGTTATAATTTGGTAATAATTTTGTCATTGGGATTGATAATGGATATCAAGTTTGATTTGAATCCCTTAGATATAAAATTTTGGGATAGATATGTGGTGATAATATTCTTGATTGGAGACCATGATCTTGAAATAAAAGATGAACTTACGATAGATGAGTGATAATATTATTAGACTCGATCAGATAGTAAAAGTAAATGTATTATTATATGGGCTTATTGTTGGAGTGCGAGTTTTTGTGTACTCACAATTATTGTGGTAAACTGATCATGATACATATGATCTTGAGGTCAAGGAAATTAATGTAAAGATTTCGATTCGGGGGAAATAAAGAAGATTTTAATAGTTTTTAAATAAACTAGTTTCATCAATTAATATATTGAGTTTTAACATCATTAAATTTTCAAATGTTGTGGTTATTCAGTGAAGGTCGTGCGTAACGACCGGGAGTCGCCCGTAGCCAGAGTGCGGGGATTCTCGGGGCGTTACATATAATTAAATAAATAATTTATTATTTAACAAGTATAACTATCTTTTCAAAATTTATTTTTATAAATATATAATAAGACATAACTTAGATTTTTGATTTCGTCATATGGTTTGGGTTTTCCCCTAAAATTTAAAATGAACCAAAACTTAATTTATAATTCTGAAAAACGTAAGAGTAACTTATTATTTTACAACAATTCTATTTTTTTATAAAAGTTGTTTAGTTAATTAGTCATACAAGTCATGTTTAAAATTTTACTTTTAGGTTTTCACTCAACTTTGATATCTAAATAACTATATATTCAGAATATAAAAAAATATTATGAATAAATGTTAACTTATTAGTTTACAACAATTTTATTCTTTATAAGAGTCATTTAGTTACTTACTAATACAAAAAATTCTAACTTAATAACCATAGTTAGAATTTTCAATTTTAGGTTTCTAGTAAACTTTAAACTTTAAATAATTACACTTGAAAATAGTAGAAAAAATTGTTGGGAATTAAGTCATGTAAAATAAACAACACAATATTTAAAATGGTTTAATCTTCAGTGACCTAATTCACAAAACCAACTTTAATATATTAATCTCCACAGTATAACTTTTTGTACGAAATAAAAGTTGAAAAAACTCTCCCTTACACACTAACCCTCACACACTAACCTAGCGGTGTAAACGGATATAAACGAATTCGAATACAGTAATATCTGTATCCGTATCCGAAAAATTAATTCGCTATCCGTATTCGTATCCGGTATTCGGTGGATTTTAAAAATACTATCCATATCTGGTATTTGAATAAATATCCGAATATAGATAATATCCATTTCAGTTTATTTTATTCGAATAAATAGATTATTCGAATATTTTGGTATCTGGATTCATTTATCAGTTAATATAAAATTCATTCAAATTATTTACAAAAAATAAATAAAAAAGTTGAATAATTACTCATATTCAATCACAATTTAAAGTTTAAACTATACATATTAATGAATGAATGTTAATTTATTTATTTTTAATAACTACAATAATCAACGCTCTAAATTACAATTCAAATAAGATTTCATTATTTTTGAAATCCTAAATTCAAAAAGTATGCTCTTATTATTGTTTAGATATCTATTAATAAGCAGATGTCCATTTTATGTGTTAATTTGGAGTAATACTATAGTGTGTATGCATATTTATAATCTATAATTATAACATTTAAATGATATTTATAACATTTGTTAAATGATACATTTTAGATATATTATAACACTATATATAACTAGAATAAGAGGGAAAAATAATGAGTTTTAAAGTATAGTTCATTAATAAATGAATGTTGATTTATTTATTTTTAATAAATAAAATAATCAATGCTCTAAATTACAATTCAAATAAATTTTCATTATTTTTGAAATCCTAAATTTCAAAATGAATGCTCTACTTATTAAAGTTTAGATATCCATTAATAAGTTGATGTCCATTTTATGTGTTTGAAGTAATACTGTAGTGTGTATGAATATTTATAATCTATAATTATAACATTTAAATGATATTTATAATATTTATAACACTTGTTAAATGATCCAAAAGTTATATTGTAACACTTGCTAAATGATCTTTATAACATTTATTACACTTTTTAAATGATACATTTTAGATATTTTAACTTTATAATAGTAAAAATTCATTAACTATACTTAAATCAATTTATTTCAGTTTATTAATATTATAATAAAAGTGTTATTTCCTATTTTTTAGAAGTGAAATGACATATTTTAAAAATAATTTTTGTATGATAGTGAAAACTAATTATTATATAAGGAATGTTACTTAAAAAAAATTATTTTGCTTATATATATATATATATATATATATATATATATATATAAGTTATTTGGATACAGATCCGAATTCGGATATTCACCGGATATATTTACAGTAAGATGTTAAACGAAAACGAATAGACATATGTCTGTATTCGTTTTCGATTATTTGCGAATACTTTTAAACCGAATATGAATATATCCGTTTTTTACCGAATGCGAATAATATTCGTTTTTTTTCAAATACGGATGCGGACAAATATAAAATTTTCAGTTACTATTTACAGCCCTAATCCCATATATAAAGAGAATTTATATTTTTATTAAAAATATTAATATTTTTGTAAGATCTCACTCACACGAAGATGGACCCCACTTACTATTTTTGTGAGTTATGCCTTACGAAAATATCAATTTTTCTTATAAAAATATCAATTATCTATATAAATATATAACAAGTAATATTCTTTCTAATAGATGAGAGTTTACTTTTAAAAAATTAAGATTAACAACCAAATTATCTAATTAAAGATTAATACAAAAAGGGTAAAAAATTAAGATTAACAACCAAATAGACGTTCAATTTGGGGAGAAAATTTCAATTCTACAATGATGTCATGTGATGCTATTAAAATAGTATCACAAGGAGAAAAATTATATTGAGCCACAAAATCAAGTAAAAGTATTGTTCTTTAAAGATATTACAAGTTTTTTTTTTTAAAACCTTTTCAAATTAACACAGTCAACAAAAGATTCTCTCTTGTTATTTCATTGATATGTTGAATGTCAATTATTTCAAATAATTTCGTAGCTTAATAAAACTAGATTGTGATGGAATATGAATATAATATAACGTGTTATAATCATAATGGGGAATATTTTTCACGATTTTAGAGGATTTTTTATTTTTGTTTTGTAAATTTATGCTATTATAATTTAATTTTATGGCTATATTTCAATTCTAAGAATATAAAAAGGAAAGAGTCAAAAGGGGAAGTAGAAGAATATAGGGGAAAATATTCTTTTAAAGTTTTAGTTCTAACTAAATTAGGTAAATTTTTTTTAGTATAAATACTATATTGGTAACCCTTACAATGTACAGGATTTTTATAACAATTTTATTTTCAAATTTATAATTATATGGATATACACTGACAGGCTCAAGATTTTTCACTAGTGGGGGCTAAATAATATTCTATCTGTACTATAAAAAGAGTCTCATTTTAACTTTTGAAAGTCAATTGATAATATATTAACCTTTAAAATTGATATCAAACATGAAATTTTAAAAATAATAATTTTTCCTATTTGAATAGCAAGTATACCCCCTTTTTAATCAAATGGTCTTGTTTATTAAATGTGCAGCTATTTTTACTTGTAAATTAATTTGCAGATATAATTGCAAGTATTTTTATTGCCTAGTACCATTTTGTTTGGGAAGTTAATTTTTTACAAATCGAATTGATTTTTTTTACAAGATACTCTCACATGAGTATAAAATTTATTTATTATTTATGATAAAAATTGGTGATTTCTTTTTACAAAAATTATACATATATCATTTGGGTCAATTTGGTTGTGCTCTAATTTCAAAGTTGCGAAGGTCTTCCACACATGCTACAGATTTTAGAAAACTTGTTCTCCAACTGGGTGTACAAGTTATTTCTTTCCTTTACCTTTTCATATTTTGGGTCAACTTAGCCTTTTGGTGCATCTGAGACTCTAATGTTAGCCCTTGACTGGGATTAAGTGTTTACTTCTGCATCCATTGAAAGAGTAAGGCACATTCCAACGAGACTACTTTTATAGGGCTTTTAACATCTACAAGATAACAAGACAATTATTATAATTTATTTTTATTTTTTTAGAGAACATGATGTAAATACAACAAGAAGAACGAAAATAGATAAGGTAAGAAGAATAACTAGAATTGCATCCCCCAAAAATGAGAAAGAATAACTAGAAATTAACTTTTGATTTCAACAAGGAAAAGTGATATATCTTGAAACTTCATGTATTATTGTTTTTTTTTTTGTCAATTATATGAATATGTATAAATAGTAATTTTTTTAAAGAAATATTTAGTATAATGAGTCATTCTTATAATCTTATTAAATCTTATAAATTGATATTTTGCACAATTATAATTCGAAAAAAAATTTCACAATTGTAATTTAACAAAGATTTTTGCAATACTTAACTGCAATCCTCATTCTATTACTCAATCTACATTATTCACCTTTCTCTTCAAACAATGGTGGGCCCAAAAAATTATTTACACCAGAAATTTAGTATATTTTTGTTTCACAAAAATAGTTTATTTTTAAAATAAATAATTAAAATAAAAGTATTTTGTAAAAAAAGTCTTCTTTTAGTGTTAGTACTATAAACTTGCACACCACTCTTAAGTTTTTCATTTTAATTTCATTATCATGAAATCAGTACTAAACTAACAACTTAATATTGGCGATACATGTGACACCCCCAAATCCGAGTACTCTTATATCGGACTTAGTGCTTACGATCTAAACATCCAAGCACATCCAAACAACATATAATACTAGTGCGGAAATAAATAAACATATGTTGTTTATTACAAAGAGTCTATTATAACTCCCAAGGTCGTTAACCTAAAACAAAACATCATGCATAAACAAAGATTACATATTATAATAATTAAAATAATCACAACGATAGTTACTCCTTAGCTTTGCCCTTGCCTTTGTCTGGCTTACCCCCTTCCGGGTTTTCTGGCTTAACTGCAAAAATTTAATTAAGCAAGAATGAGCAATAAATTTGCTCAGCAAGTATGAAAAGAAATCATGCTATAATAACCGAACAATAATATTAATTAAGCTTCCTTTGTGCCTTCAACAATTGAACAATAATTGTGAATAAATCTTACAATGGATATATCATCAACAATAATAACTGACTGAATTAACATGCTGAGTGGTTATACAAAACCATGAACATACTTAACAGTCGAAGGAACTGATAACAATCTCAACTACCAAGCACTTGAGGAGATCAACCTCTTGTACTTGAAATATTGTGCACAACATTCTACTACGTCGGTTTAAAGATTATCGATCAACTTCCCCTATTTAGGGTTGTTCATCTCAGTCTAACATTTTGATTCCGCCCCATATCAAATGGTTTGGACTAGCTTCAATGAATAATTAAAGATTCAATAAATGAATTAAACTCTTAGTCTAGCTGAACAAATAGCTTCGACTTGTTCTCAAAGAATTAATTTCTTTAACAATATACATTAGTTCAATAATTGAACAATATGTGATAAATGATTATTAATAGAATTTATGATTGAAATCAACAATAAAGATTGAATCTTATAATAATAATAATCGTACTCAAATATTAGAGTAGGGTAAGGTAATTGCCTTGCTCGCGACTCACGACACGCGAAATTAAAACACGTTTATCTCGTAAACCTAATCATTATTAAATGATTTAACTATTAGTGCTAACCTAATAGATATAGTTAGCACACAACATCACATAATACACATAGGTATCACATAACACAACTATTATGTTATTTTAATGTCTCTTGACCAAATAAATTATATTAAATAATTTATTTGAGTAGTACTTAATTAATTATTTAATTAATCAAGCCACATAGATATTTTTGAAAAATATCAAAATGACTTATTATTTTTATATTTTCTGCAAATCAATAGAAAATTGTTTTTCATGCACAGGGAAATTTTCCTGTAATTTTTCAGTTCTGTTTACTATTTTTAAATAGGCCAAAACTTCTCAAAACTGTAATATTTTTAAAAAATCGAAAATTTATCAAAAAAATATGAAACTTGGTCTACAGCTTTATTATACCATACTTAACACTCTGTAAAATTTTCAGAATATTTAGAGGGTCAAAACTCAACTTATGGCTGTTTCTGTTTTTAAAACCGAAAACTTCGTTAATTTACTGTGATCTCATCCGAAGTCGGAATGACCTCAGTTTTGGACAGGAGCTTCTTATTAACATATAATTTCATATCCCAGAAGCCTGTAATTTTTAGAATCCGTTTACTGGTCAAAAACAGTCCGGAAAATTCTGGGCAGAATGTTTTTCACAGTTTTCAGATATTGACAGTTTTACGGTAAAAATCACTATAAATCACTCGTAACTCGAAATCACGTGAATCCAACTGGGTTTTCTTGTAAACTTAAAGATCTATCCACCAGTGTCTTTGGATTTTCCATACGATTTACTGAAAAAAACTGCGACACACCCGAAGTAGGCTGTCCAAATTAGGGTTTTTGTACAAAACTACAACTTGATAGTTCTATGGTTTTCTTGGCATTTAAAGTCATAAATACATGTTTAAACCATGATTAAGCATCTACATGATATCTTAACATGTATTACACATCATCAAGCTTTAAAATTATTTTTGAACATGAAGGAGTTTATAAAACACCATAAACTCACTATAAACACCAAATACCTAACTTATCAAGACATAAATTTATATCTACACATAGATCACATAATACTCCACATAAATCTCCACCTTATATCTTCGGATCCTTCATGATCCCCACACATAAATTTCTCCCACAACCAACCATGGCATAAAACTTGAAAATAAAACCAAAACCTAGAAGATCTAAAAGTAAAGAATGTTATACCTTCTTGATTTGGTGGCTAGCGTTCCTTCTTGCTTTGATATACTTAGAAAATGACATCCTTTGATCTTGACTCAATGAGTTATACCTTGACTTGGTGACTCACTATTACAACTCACTCTTTTACTCACCATTTCTCTCTCAACTCAATGAGTTAAATCACTAGCTCTCCCTACACTTAATATAAGAGAACTCTTGCAACTTCAAAAGCTCTTAACAAATGAGCTAGCTCTCTATTTATAGGCATTCAACCTATACATACACACTTGTATCTAACCATTTCAACTAATAATTGCTCCCATTTTCCAAGCTTGGTTCCTTTAGTTTAGGCTTTAGCTAGTCCTTTCAAAATGAAATCAAGCAACCTAGATTCACACTCTATCTCCACGCAAGCAACCAAGAAAATGAGAGCAAAATTCAACTCTTGTGGGGCCCCCATTTGACCGGATTCTTCCCCCATTTAAACCAACCAATATTGCTTTAATTTTAATAGCTTACTTGTGAAAATAAAATTCATCTAGAAGGTCTTTGATTGGATCATGGATTGGACCATCACTTAACTTATTTTGGGCCAATAAACTCTTGAAATGAACCAACTTGTTGGGCTACCACATAAATCAATTGGTCTCCTAATTAAATAAATCGTTGGACTTCTTAATTAAGCCACGCCATCTCTTGATCCACTAGTTCAATTAAATCACCACTTTGGACTCTTGCAAATTAAATTAGTCCATCATCATAATCCAATTAGAGTTGCCATCTAATGGACTATTAATTACCTATACGTTGTGCTCTAAATTAATTAACCCACATACATACAACATAATCAGGTATTAAATATTTTACTTTAATTTAATTAAAGTTAATTAATTTATCATTATTACATCATTCTCATTGTCATATATGACAATCATACAAGCTTTGATTATTAATCATCATAATCTTAATCTCTTTATTGCTCAATTGATTTAAATCCATTAATTCTCTTTAACTTTCCTTACTTAGTTAAAAATTAACTATCACATCACATCACATACAATATCACAAATAATTCTCATGAAAATTCATTTCATTAATATTAAATTAATATTTACACTATTACATGATACGTGGAAATCTCGGTTATTACAATACATTTTTAGTTTTACAATGTTATGCGACATAAAGTTCATATCATATTATTAGTTATAAATGTAGATTTAATATTATCTATTATGCTACCTGTTAACGCCTAATTCTGTAAACACGTCGAAAATCACTAAAAGCACGAACAACCTGCACTCAAATGACCGTTAGCCACCCCCAAATCTAATGACGGCTTGGGTCATCAGGGGATACTTTGGTGTGAGAGTAAGTACAAGCCAAAAGTATAAACAATGAAGAGAATGAGATTGTTGAAAAATAATAAAATTATGTATGTAAATTGTGTGTGTCGTGACCCTTACTTATGGCTATATTTATAGATTTTACATCCACTCGAGACCAATTAGGTATAGAAGTCATTTTCCAAACCCCTTATAACTGTCATTAGTTAGTTTATTGAGTCCTTTCCCAACTGAACTTCCTTATCCCTTCCAAATAAGAAAACTCAATCCAACTGTAATATCCAAAACAAGCCGCCAAAATATATGGAAGTGAGCGGACTAAGTCATGGCCCATTGTTCAATAAAATAAACCAACGTCGGATCTGTCTATAAAAATAAGTTGAGATGCACTTTAACCAGACCCTAATAATTATATCCTAACATTACCCCCCAACCCTAGTTTAAAGAATTTTAAATATGGGAGTAAACACAAAAAATATACCAAAAAAAAAAATCAAAAAATTCAAACACCTCAACTGCCAATTATAAGTTTATAATTGCCAAAATCGCACATGAACAACATACATCTGCAGCCCTCAAAGCCCTTGCTCATCATTAAAAATCCCCAAATTCAAACCACCTGTCACATCATTGCTTCATCTTCTCAGAAAAACCTCCCAAGATCCCGTGTTTTCCCTCCCTCCTCTGCAAACAAACATTTCTAGCCAATTCTTACTTTTTTCACAAATCCAATCCACATATCTGCGTAACATCCTTTATAGATCCATTCCTCAATAAGTTCTTCCTTCTCCGATCACATCTTTGAGTACCCATGGCATCAAACCCCTCAACTTCCAATGTCCCAACCATTGAAAAACCTTCCATGTGTGTTATTAAGTAGAATGAATTGAAGATGAGGAAGAGGTTTGAATCGTTCCAACATCCCAACATAAAATTTATCGTCAAAAATGAAACCATCCCCCATATTTGAGAAGAATACCGCATCCTAGAAGAATACTCTCTAAAAGCCCCTAAACCATAAGAAATAATGTATTGGCGACCCGATTCTTCTTGGCTCTTCATGAATTCATCTCCCATTTCCTTGTCTTTGTCGGCATCGGGTTTGCTCAACTCTTGCTGAACTCTTATATCCACCTCATTTGCTTCATAGTTTTGTGCAAATAATAAAATATCAAACCTTCTCTGGATTTCTTCATTTTCATCTTCACCCTAACCAAAACTAGGGAACCAGGCTTTCGAGCCCTAAACTGGCTCCCTAGTTGGTAAGTTTGGATGAAAACTCCCAGCAACAACAAAGGATGGCATCACTATTAGATGTTCGTATCAGGCCCGATACCCACCTTATTCAGTCATGGGACGACCCTGAGAGGCCTTAAATTAATGAACTATCCAACGATAGAAAGAAGGAATTAAAGACTTTTCTCAAATAAATGCCAACCGAACCTTGGGACATAGATCTACTCCAAAACAAGCAATGGCTCTTTGACTATGGGAGTAAGTGTTCAATCCCTTATCTACTTTAATTCTCCTTTTACTTTATAGTACTACTTACTGTTGATCTTCTACTCCTCTTTTTTTTTTTCTTTTGTTTCAGTAGCTATCATTTACAAACCTCAACCTCGACCTCTAACTCTCGTCCCCGCCATAGAAAAACAACCTCAACCTTCTGAAACCCCTAACATTATCCCTGAAACCATCCACACTTCAGCCGAACCCACCCATATCACCACTGAATCCATTTATACTAATATCGAAGTCCTCCCAACCTCACCAAACAAAAGCACCTTCGAACTTATTGATCTAGAATGATAAGAACTTAGGAAAAAGAAACACCGAAGACTAGTTAAAGCCTCTAACAAGCCTATTTACGTCGAGCCCATTTCTTCCGTACATCCCCCTCCACCTTCACTTATATCTTCTAAATCCCTCGATCTCACTTTCAAGGATATTTCCCCCCAACTTTCCCAACCATCATCGACCCGATCCTCTATCCCATTGAAATTTACTCCGACCCCCTCCCAACCAATCTCCCCCCCTAGCCAACACTACCTATGCCTAACTCCCAACCTTCAACTTCCAACCCAAACCTCTCTAAACTCACCTTCTGGCCCATTAACCTTGAAGAAACCCTTAATTAAGAACTATTTAGTTTATTCCACCTTCTTTCTGACGACCCCCACTATAGCCCAACAGACTTCAATAATTTGCTGTATTCGGTAACTTTACACCTGGGTCGGGTAAGAACTCTTTTCACCCTATACTAGATTCATTTCCTTCCATTATACAATCTTAATTTTGTACTAACTTTTTTTTCCACATGCATTAAGAGCCTTTAGCCGACTCCGACTCAGACTCCGACTCCTGAAGTATAAAAATGAAGAACAAATCGCCACCATCAACCAACTTCAAGCCGAACTCACCGAAATCAAAGAAGACAACACAACCTTGAATGTGGAGTGCAAAATTAACGAAGCCTTCGTACAAGCACTTCAAACACAACTAACAGAAGCTGAGCACCAGAACGAACAACATCAACAAAAGCTAGCCGACATAGCTATAGAAAGAATAACCCTACTCAAAGAATGAACCATTCATATCAACAAAATCGAAAAACTTAAGAAATCAAATCAAATCCTCTTTGAACAAATCAGTTAAAAAATTGAAGCTATTCATATCTCTGTTGTCGCCAACAAACTCCTCGAAGAAGAAAACCAAAACTTGAAGGACCAAACTTTGACTACCATTGAAGACCACTACCACACTCTAATAGAAGAATACAAGAAATCGAAGGAGCTGACAGATGCTGTAGTAGCCCAGTATGACTAAGGCTACACATACGCTAAAGGGATGATCAGAGCTGTCGGTCACGATCCAAAACCATGGGGTTCTCTTCAAATGAAGAAGAGGAAATTGACCTTCCACCTACTTAATTAATTTACAACTTTACTCCTTTTGTAAATAGAACAAAATGAAATATCTTTTGTAACTTTGAATATATCAAATGAATAGAACATCGTTTTATTAATATCTTTCCTTTGTACAATTTCTTACTACTACTTTAACTGAACATCAAACTCCATTATTGACTAAAAAGTAAACAACTACTATAAATAACTTATAAAAATAAAAATTAACTTTCAAAAGGCTAACTACTGATAGTACTTTTTCAACCTACTAACATACTAATAATTCTGTAAGTCCGACCCTGACATATCCTGAAATCGATATGTACAAGGCTTTATGACCTCTATCACCTCATGCGGCCCCTCCCAGTTAGGCATCAACTTTTCAGTATTTTTAGGAGTTGAAGCCTCCGTGTCCTAAAGCACTAGATCACCAACATCAAACCTCCTCTGCTTAACCCTTCAATTATAATGACGAGCAGTCTTCTACTGATAGGTAGCCAACTTTAACATCACCACATCCTGAACTTCGTCTAATAGGTCCAAATTAAGCTGAAGACCCTTATCATTATAAGCCCCCTTGAAGCTTTACCACCAGGAATGAAGGCGATCCAATCTCCACAAGAATCAATGCTTTCGTCCTGTACGCCAGCCAAAAGGGAGAATCACCATTAGTTAATCGAGAAGTAGTCTGATACACCTAAATCACACTTTGAAGTTCCTCAGGCCATCTACCCTTTGCTTCATCCAGTCTTCTATTGATTTCATTAAGTAAAGTTCTATTCGTGACCTCTACTTCTCCATTAGCTTAAGGATGAACTATAAACACCCCCCGATGCTGAATACCCAAATCAGATAGGAATTCTTAAAACTTTGTACCCACAAACTATATCCCATTATTAGACACCAAAACCATGGGAATGCCAAAGCGAAAAATAACTAACACCTTAAAAAACTTGATACAATCCTATTCTATAATGTGTCGAAGGGGCTTCTCCTCAACCCACTTAGTTATGTAATCTATTGCCACCACCAGATAAGCAAGTTGCCCTTTTGCCTTCGGCATCGACCCTAGTAAATCAATCCTCCACACAACAAAAGGAATGGGAGATAACACTGACGATAATTCCTCTAGTGGATGACGAGTAACAAAACTATTTAACTGGCACTTCAGACATTTATGCACAAATTCCTTCACATCCTGAAACATGATCAACTAATAATAGCATTATCATATTAACTTGTAGGCCAAAGACTTCGCACCCATATGATCTCCACAAATACCTTTGTGTACCTCCTGAAGGGCATAAGTCGCTTCAGATGGAACCAAACACCTTAGTAATTGAGCAGGGTAGGCACACCGATACAAATATCCATTAAGGCAAAAATAGGAGCTCTAATATTTTATACGCTTCTCTTGCAATCTGTCCTAGGGCAACTTTCCGTCAGCCAAATATTCTTCCAAGTAAGGTGTAAGCCAACAGTTTATCCTCACCACCTACTTCATTTCCTTCTTTACGATGCTCGGCTCATTCAATATCTCCAAATACACCGAGTCAGTAAAAGAATCTGCCTGAGTAGCAGCTAATTTAGGATGTGCATCAGCTCCTGATTTTTTATCCCAATCTATGTTTTGAATTGAAGAGAATGTGACTCGAAGTGCATCAAAAGAATTTTAACCTTGGACAGGTACTTAGGCATCCTTATCCCCCGAGCCTCATACTCCCCTTGAATTTGTTTCACTAAAGATAATAATATTTTTCACCTTCAAACTCTGAGTTAGCCTTAATCCTGCCAAAATAACTTCATATTCTACCTTATTATTAGTTTCTTTAAAGCGAAATTTAATCGCCTGCTGAACTTTGAACTCATTTGGACTAGCTAGAATGACTCTAGCACCATTAGCATCAGCAGTTGACAATTCATCCACATAGAGAACCCAAGAAGCTGTTGGAATCGACTGCACGCCAGCTATCAGCTCTACCCCCAAATTAGAATGGGGCTTTGTGTCCTCTTTCATAAACATACACTCCATCATAATACACTGGACGCTGTCGACTTCCTTCCTCTTGAACCAGAGTCGTTCCAACTACTAACAAACTATCTACCAAGTATAAGTAAATCAACTACTTCGATAATGGCATCTACTAAAGCGAAGCTAAAGACAAGTACTTCTTAATTCCTTGAAAATTATCCTCACACTCTGATGTCCATTGTAAGTTCTTTTCATTCTCGACCCCTTTAAAGTATCAAAGAAGGGCAAACACATCTCCATCGATTTTGACATAAACCTCTTTAAAGTAGCTACCCGACTCGTCAATCTCTGAACATCTTTAAACGACTGAGGAGACTTAATCCAATATTGCCTTTATTTTTTCTGGTGAGCCCAGTTTGAAGGTACATTTAGTAGAATTAAGGAATATATTATAATGTTTGACGATTTAAAAACACTCCTGCAGATCCTACAAGTGATCTTGAAGCCTCACGCTCTTGACGATCATGTTGTCCACATATTGTAGTGACCGAGAAATTCGCTGTAATTTTTTTTTATAGAATAAAATTATAGAAACTTATTATGTGCAATTATGTGGTGTGTGTGTGTGTGTATATATATATATATAGCTACTTGGTTGGGTTATGGTTTTATTAATGTTTTGTTATTATGTTTGTACTTCTAGGTCTAATCTTTAAACTATCTATCTCTGTTTCTCTATCCTAAGATCACCTTCCTTACTGTTAGACCACCTTGATTTCCGATCGTTAGCCTGTGTAAGTCTCTAGAGTGGGAGCAGTGTTAGGCGTAACGTTATTTCACTATGGTATGTGTCTGCTTAGGTAAGAAGGTATGTGTCTTATATATAGCAGTTAGCAGGAGATAAGTGAAGCCTTAGACATTTTTGTCAGTCAGTTATTTCAATTCATTAGTTAGTTCATACCCAGTCTATACCCAGTCTTATCCTTTGTTTGCCTTTCGTGAAACCTCTTTGCAGATAGCAGCTAGTGCCTTGAGAACAATATTCAATTTATGAATCGCATGTTCAGATTCAACTTCTCAGTTAGCTCCAGGTCAAACCTTTCGTCTATCCCAGACATAATAAACCAAGAAGAGCATAGTTACGAGAATATTAGTCAAGATTTAGGAAACTGGAATATACCCAGTGTTTCCCTAAAGGAAATTTACCAGTCAACATTCTTAGATAATTTTAAGTCAGATTATAATGTCAAAACTGTTGAAAAAATTTATGCTATTAACAAAGATCATGAAACTTGTAGTTTACTCACTACAGAAGTTATCAAGAAACATAGAAAGAAGGGATATAACTTTATCCACATCGGATTAATACAAGTTGCTATTAACCCTTTGAGTATTAAAGGAATTAATTCAAGTATTTTATTGTGTCTTAGAGACACCCGGTACTTAAATTATCACCCTAGTATCTTAGGAATAATGGAATCTAACTTGCACAATGGACCCGTCCATTTTAATTGCTTTCCAGATTTTACATTAATCCTAAGTGACCCCCATTTATTAAAAGTTTTAACTCTGAATATTAAAACTGCAGGTGAGATCACTTAAATGGTTGAAGGATCCCAAGCCTTAGCTTTAATATACATAATTTATTATAAAACTTTGAAAACCAATTTGAATGTTAAAGCATTAAGTAAAAGTCCTAAAGATAAAACTGTTTTAATTCAAAGTAGTACTTGTGACGCTAATATCCAAGTTCCAAAGACCCTCCTTTGGAGAGATGTTAATCTCCATAGTCAATGGATATTAGAAAATGAAGTTCCTCAAAGACCTGTAACTAGTAATATAATAAATCTAGATAATATAAAACAATACTTAGATTGCATAATCAGGATAAGTTTTGATGACACAAGACTTAGATGAAACCCTATAATTATTGAAGATATTACCAGTCAATCTACTCAATCTAGAAAAGATTCTGATTTATTAAGTAAAACTACTATGTAAGATATAAAATTAAAAGGAATTTATACTGAAGGTTAAACAAGTCATCCTTGTTATACTAAATTTGAACCTGTTAATCCCCCTGAGGAAGAAGATGAACAAAATCTATCTCCTACTCAGTCAGATTTTGAAACTAAACCTGTTCATCATCAACTTCGTATGATTAAAAAGGATTTCAAAATTCAAGAACAATTTTTAATAAGCGATTTTAACTCTAAAGAAAATTGGAGTAAAAGACACCTATTTAAAGCCAATCATATTGAATTAGAATGTGAAAAAATAGTTAACAAATGGAAAAAATTTATAAATAAAGAAAAGATAAATATTACATTTTTCACATGGTATGATACATATTATGGAAAATGTAATGTTATAACCAAAAGTAAATGGATTCGTGAAGATAAGTCTACGATATCTTCAAGTCTTCCTCCCTTAGAATTGTTCGCCTTTTTATGCCTTAGAAAATTCAACACGCAATTATACGTGGTCAATTAGTAGTATTAAGGCAAGCAAGGTATCGTCCCACAGAGATTTTTTCACTTAACAACTCTTGTCACTAATTTCAACTAAACAGTCTCAAATGAACTCATGATCAGATTTTTGTTTTGTTGGTTCAACTTCAAGCACTGAGAAATTACCACTATTTCGTTAACAAGAACTTAAAGATTATCAAAATGAATAAAAGTAATGAGGGTTAAGACTGCAACTTCACTGTATGTTATCAAGTGAAATAAATTATTACCTTTAGGTTATGATGTGATCAATGGATTGTTAACTGAGAACTCCTATTAGTGTTGATAAGTATCTCTCGATTACCATTCAACAAATTAACCTAAATCTACCAATCAAGGAATAGAATTAGGAAAAACATCCAATATTAATCAAGCACTATATCTCTATGTGAAATGATTTAACAAGGAATTTCTGAACTGGTTCTCTCACAGCTACATATGGTCAACAAGTATATCTCTATCTTGTTAACAAATTATGATTTCAAGGCAACCATAAACACATGCTATCATCCATTTGTCTACTCTCATACTAAATTTCTCAACTTCATACAAGATACCAAGATAATTACTGGCCAGGTAATTGGTAAATTAAAACTAGTATGATAGACAACCCAAATACACACATCAATAATCATCCGATAATACTGAGTTCAATTTAAACAAAGAGATCCATTGAAGTCTTAACAAAGTATTAGTTCATAATTACAGCACAGAACTTCATGCTCCACAAATTAGCATACATAATCAAAATACAGATTTAAAGTAAAGAGAAGAGAAAAACTGTGAAGTCGACAATTCTTCCTCCTCTTGTTCTAGCTCTTTTCTTCTCCGTCTTTTGATCCGATTCCTCTCCGTCTTTTGATCCGATTCCTCTCCTTTCCTTCTCTCTTTCTGTGTTCTCACTCCCTCCTCCTCTTGCTCTTTTCTTTCTTCGTTCTTCTCCTTTTTAGCTTAGTGCCTCCTTCTTTTTAGAATAACTGCTCTTTTTTTAACTCCCAGTGGGTCCTACCATGATGGCAACTGATCAGCTGATAACGCGAGGTAGCGCAGCTGCGCCCAACTTCAGAGCAGCTGCGCTTTCGATTTCTGTGTTCTGGCTTTTGAGATGTAGCGCAGCTGCGGTGTTCCACAGGGCAGCCGCGCTTGAACCTGCTGATTTTGCCTTGTGATGCAGGGCAGCTGCGCTGATATACAGGGCAGCTGCGCTTGAACCTTCTGATTTTGCCTTGGTGAGTTTTTGTGGTGTAGAGCAGCTGCGCTACATCACAGAGCAGCTGCTCTTATGGCTTGGCTTTTACCATTTTGCCCTCGACTCCAGATTTCCTGAAAATTGAACAAAATATGAACGTTAAACCGAAATTTAATACAAAAGACCTTGAGGCCTCGCCTATTATCAGTTATGAAACGTACTTTTATGGGTATAAAACCCACTCAACACACCCCCAAACTTGACTCTTTGCTTGTCCTCAAGCAAACTTGACACGACAATGCAATACACAATTCAGAATACCTACTAATCAAGCGATGAACTCACACGACACCCTTACTATTGGCCTCAAAGATTAAAACATACCCACAGAAGGACTTAACCCACAACTTGTCACGATTTCAACTCACCCATTCATTTTAAACATGCTTTCAACCCCAAAACAATTATGTACGTGTATCACTCGCTCCAAATAGCACTGCATTTATATAAGAATCAACTTATCCAAGCATTCACTCAAGCAGAAAGGATACCTTCCAGAATTATTGATTTCATTAACCTAGTTACAAGGGGCGAGTGCGTTTTACGCTCCATCTCGCCTATATTCCCTTATTCTCGACATGTGCAATGTCTGTTTCTATTAGGCTATTCAGAATCACCCCTGTAGCGAACTTTCCCCCAATGGCTCCTAAACCAGACTGTTTTCGGGCATTAAGTGTAGAGACACTCCTATGGGGCTACTTGTTCGAGTAATAAAGGCCACAAAAACAGACTAGACGAGCTACACTTAACAATAATAATAACATTTTATTTTTATTTTTATTTTTTTTTTCAGTTCCGAATTAGGTACCCTCTAAACTTGAGTTCTTTCTTAGAATTTGCTTTTAACAATGCCGAGCAAGCTTTATCTAAGTGCTTGTATAGGGTTTCAACAGTGTTAAAACAAACTTCCCAGCGAAACTTTAACTGTGCGAGGTTTTCAATCTTGTGTAGGTTCAGTCATAACCGAATTCTTATCATTGGCCAATCTTGCAAGACTCGAGTAAACTCATCACTTGACTCTGCTAAAATGCATTGTACAACCTACATGCAAACATAGTCTACTTAAAGTATGATAATTAAGACTAGATATATAGAAAACGAATTTCATTTAAATTAATCTCCTAGGTTCTTTTTCGTAGGTACCACGGTTGCACTTAGCATGTGCAACAAGCCTTTGAACCTCATGGTTACCCCATGAGGACGAGTTTGAGTCTCGTGAGGGTTTGCAGTGAATGTACCCACAAAATTCACTAACTTTGAATTTTTTTTTTTTTTTTTTTAACATATAAAGTAAAACATGAAACATGAAAGGAAAACATGAACAATAACCCCCCCCCCCCCAAACTTGGACATAGCATTGTCCTCAATGATGATTAACAAAATAAAAGCAACGAGGACTTCCCTGACAGCCTTGGTCAAGCCTCATCTCCACTGACGTGATCCGTTGGTGGGTACTCGGGCAACATTGGAACATCTGGAAGTTGAAAATTTGAGAAGGCTTGAGCCAAAGCTTGAGCGACATTCACATTGAATCCATGCATTGCATCTTGTCGTTGAGCCAGACGATCCATTCGCTGTTGCATGGAGTGCATTATCCCTGTGATTGCCGGAGTTGAACTATCGCCTTCCTTGTCAGGCGATGCAGCAAAAAGTTCATCTGTGTCTGGAGATCCGACTTCTAAAATAAATCCCGCTCCCATAGGATTCGGCTGAGCACCACCCCATTGCGTAAAACTCCTTATTATTTAAGAGTCAATAACTACTTGCGGTTCCTGTAGCGGCTCATTCTCTTCCCATTTAACTTCCGCAAGTTCACATAACCCACAAATTACCGAAGGGTGTGGTAGACCCCTAGTTGAACCTCCCGCTATGGTCTGATGGATGGAATTCTGAATGACCTTGCCGATGTTAATACTCTTATTGTTCACTAAACAATACAACAAGATTGCACGTTCCTTGTTAATGTCGGTGATGTGCGTCGTTGGCATGAGTCTCGCACAAAGGAAATAATACCATGCCTTGCCGTATCGGCTCAAACCCTTGTACGAGAATTGGATCGGGTTTCCATCCTTAAGTTTCCAGGTGGTTCCAGGCTGACACAACCCGTTTATCACCTCAGTCATATCAAAATGGTGATCTTTATAGGTAGTGTAGTCATCCTCTTCTTCCATATTGGCTATGTTAAAATAAGAGTTTATATTATCTGCCCTGTACGACACTTTCTTCCCTCTGACTCGGACCACTCCATTCTTGGCATTCTTTGCATTGGCGTAAAATTCCTTTACCACCGGAATGACTGCAGGATCTGGCTGATGTGTAAGTGCCTCCCAACGTTTGTTTAATATTGTCTGACGAAGTTTTCCATCAAGAACCCCTGGGTCAAGTCCTCTTTCGGGAATCAATTTTTTTTCTGCCAAGAAATCATGGTAGAATTCGGACGCCTCATAGCTAGTAAACCGTCATTTGTCATATGCTGGAGTGCCTCTCGAAGTCTCTCCCTTGTGCCTCTTTGGTGCCATGATCACACTGAAAGCTAATATTTTTCAACCAAGGATGCAAACAGCCCCCCCAAACTTGTTAAACTCTCTCACGCAAAAAATCAAACACTTGGTGTGCAACTCAACTTGTCACTGTGAAAAAAAAAACTGAACTTGATAAAATTTGGCCACCAAAATTGGTTTATCTCTAAACAAACAACCACCAACTCAATTGACCCACATTTCCAAACCCAAATAAACTCCAAACAACAAAACTTTTAGAGATTGGATAGAACCCAGAAGTTCTAACCTCTTTTATTTTTTTGCAACAATATTCTCTCTCTACGATTTGATGGTTTTGAGTTGTGAAATTCAATCTCTCTAGCACATGTTATATAGGTGAAGAATGCAAGTGTGAATACCGTGTGCCATCAATTTGGACGTTTTGGTTTGGAAGAGTTTATGAGGGAGAAGTCGATTGGGTTTGTGGAACGAATGCAATGAATTTACTGCCCGTTTATTTATTTATTTATTTTTTAACCGTGTCCATGTAGCGCAGATGCTCTGCGAGATGGAGCAGGTGCGCTATGGGTGAGTGGCAAAAATTCCAGTGGTAGCGCAGGGGCGCTTGGTGTGAGGGCAGCTGCGCTTGGAGTGGCTGCCAGAACAGAACGTCTAAGAGCAGGGGCGCTTGGTGTGAGGGCATCTGCTCTATGAGTGGCTGCCAAAACAGAAAGTTGAAGAGCAGGGGCGCTTGGTGTGAGGGCAGCTGCTCTTGGAGTTGCTTTTTGTCTTTTCTTTGTAGACTTGTTGTTATTAAGCTCCTTCATGCTTCCTACCTCTTACCTACACATGATCAACACCACACATTACATCATGCAAAGTACTCACCAAAACAACTTAACTAACACAGTTAATGCGTAAATGAACTAAGTTTTGACTAAAACACAAAATGACTGAATAGAAATAACAGAAAATAAAACATTTGGGCTGCCTCCCAATAGCGCTTGTTTTATCGTCATCAGCCTGACCATTTCCTGTTCATTGTGTGTGAGAAAGAGTCACTGCGGACTTTTGACGATGAACGTCACCACCCCAGTAGTGTTTTAGCCTTTGTCCATTGACTTTGAAAGTCTCACTCGATTTATTGTCCTCCAACTTTATTGCTCCATGTGGAAAAACAGTTCTGATGATGAAAGGACCCGACCATCTTGACTTGAGCTTACCCGGAAATAGTTTCAAACGGGAATTATAAAGTAACACTGATTGACCCGGCTCAAATTTACGTTCCACTATCTTGTTATCATGCCAACGCTTGACTTTTTCTTTGTACAGCTTTGCATTTTCATACGACTGAAGTCGGAATTCATCCATTTCATTGAGTTGAAGCAAACGCTTTTTACCCACAGCATCTAGATCAAAATTTAACTTCCTTATCGCCCAATACGCATTATGCTCCAATTCGACCGGCAGATGGCATGCCTTTCCATAGACTAGTTGGTATGGTGACATCCCAAGTGGAGTTTTGTATGCTGTTCTGTAAGCCCATAACGCATCATCCAACTTAAGAGCCCAATCTTTTCTATTTGGGTTTACAATTTTCTCCAAAATTCTCTTTACTTCACGATTCGATGTCTCTGCTTGGCCATTAGTTTGGGGATGATAAGTTGTGGCTACTCTGTGCGTCACCCCGTATTTAGCTAGGAGAGATGCAAACTGCCTATTACAAAAGTGCGACCCTCCATCGCTAATGATGGCTCTCGGGGTCCCAAACCTTGTGAATATATTCCGTCGCAAGAATCTTGTCACCACTTTCGCGTCATTCGTGGGAAGTGCTATTGCTTCTACCCATTTAGAAACGTAGTCCACTGCGACTAAAATGTAAGCATTGCTACAAGATGACGGAAAAGGACCCATGAAATCAATTCCCCAGACGTCAAAGAGTTCCACCTCCAAAATTGTGTTAAGAGGCATCTCATGTCTCCTTGCGATATTGCCAACTCGCTGACATTTGTCACATTTTGAAACAAAGTGATGGGCATCTTTGAACAGCGTTGGCCAATAAAATCCAGACTGCAATATCCTTGCTGCTGTCCTTTCACTCCTGTAATGTCCTCCATAGTTAGATGCATGACAATGATGAAGAATGTTTTCTATCTCCTCTTGCGGTATACATCTTCTCACCATCTGATCAGCACATCGCTTGAATAAAAACGGTTCATCCCACAAATAGTAGCGTACATCATGCAAGAACTTCTTTCTTTGGTGGCTAGATAATTCTGGGGGAAGAACATTTTCAACTATATAATTCACAAGATCTGCATACCATGGCACCTCTGAACTGATGGAGAAGAGTTGTTCATCCGGGAAGTATTCATTAATCTCCACATCATTTTCCTTGGGCTGCTCCAATCTGGACAAATGGTCTGTCACTTGATTTTCAGTACCTTTTCTGTCACGAACTTCCAAGTTGAATTCTTGCAGCAATAGAACCCATCTGATCAACCTTGGCTTTGCATCTTTCTTCAGAATCAAGTATTTGATTGCCGAGTGATCCGTGTACACAATGACCTTTGTCCCAATTAGATAAGATCGAAACTTGTCGAATGCATAAACCACCGCTAACAATTCCTTCTCTGTAGTTGTGTAGTTTAATTGGGCTCCTGACAATGTCTTACTACTGTAGTAGATGGCACAAAATTTTTTATCCTTTCGCTGCCCCAATACTGCACCAATTGCGTAGTCACTTGCATCGCACATTAACTCAAACGGTGAATCCCAATCCGGAGCAATAATGATAGGAGCTGATACTAACTTTTTCTTTAAAATCTCAAATGCCTCACCGCATGCTCTATCAAAAAGGAATGGGACCTCCTTCTCTAAAAGGTTGCAAAGAGGCTTGGCAATTTTTGAGAAGTCTTGAATGAACCTCCTGTAGAAACCAGCATGCCCCAAGAAACTTCGAATCCCCTTGACAGATGTTGGTGGTGGCAGTTTTTCTATTGTTTCAATCTTGGCTTTGTCTACCTCTATGCCCTTGGCTGACACTTTATGTCCCAGTATGATTCCTTCCTGAACCATAAAGTGGCACTTCTCCCAGTTTAGAACCAAATTCGTCTCAATGCATCTTTTCAACACCTGCATTAGATTTTCTAGACATGCATCAAATGAATCCCCGAATACTGAGAAGTCATCCATGAAAACCTCAAGGTTCTGTTCTACCATGTCGGAAAATATTGCCATCATACACCTTTGGAAAGTCGCCGGTGCATTGCATAGCCCGAATGACATTTTTCTGAACGCAAAGGTACCATAAGGGCATGTGAATGTTGTTTTCTCTTGGTCCTCCGGAGCGATTGCTATTTGATTGTATCCAGAATATCCATCCAACAAACAGTAGAATTCATGACCCGCTAACCGATCCAACATTTGATCAATGAATGGTAGTGGGAAATGATCCTTGCGAGTGGCTTTATTGAGCTTTCGGTAGTCCATGCACACACGCCACCCCGTCACTGTTCTCGTTGGGATCAACTCATTGTTCTCATTTGCGACAACAGTCATTCCCCCTTTCTTTGGGACGCATTGAACTGGACTTACCCATGGGCTATCTGAAATAGGATAAACAATACCCGCGTCTAGCCATTTGATGATTTCCTTCTTGACAACCTCTTTCATTATCAGGTTTAACCGGCGTTGGTGCTCAATGATAGGTTTTTCCCCTTCTTCCAGAATTATCTTATGCATGCAGATTGAAGGGCTTATCCCTTTTATATCTGCCAAGATCCACCCTATAGCTGATTTGTACTCCCTCAGAACTCTTAATAGCTTTTCTTCTTGCACCTCATTAAGAGAAGAGGAAATGATTACCGGAAGGGTAGATGTAGACCCAAGATAAGCGTACCTTAGATGACTAGGCAGCGGTTTAAGCTCCAAAACTTGAGGCTCTTCCATTGATGTTTTAAATCCGTCCGATGATCTGTTGGAGTAATCTAAAGACTCAAATTTCCCTTTATACCGCTCAACCCTTGGAGCTGAGTCTAGCATTTGTACCAACTCTGAAGCAGCTGAATCATCCAACTTGGTATCATTAGCGATTATCACTTCAAGAGGATCCTTACTAATAGTTTCCATAAGAACATCCTTAACTGCCTGTTCAACCAAATCAATTCTGAAACAATCTTCATTTTCTCTTGGAAATTGCATTGCCTTGAATACATTGAATGTCACCTCCTGGTCTTGAACCCTCATTGTCAATTCTCCTTTTTGAACATCAATTAGCGTCCTACCAGTGGCCAAGAACGGTCGACCAAGGATAATTGGAATATCCCTATCTTCTTCAAAATCCAAGACAATAAAATCAGCTGGGAATATAAGTTTATCGACCTTTACTAACACATCCTCCACAATCCCTTTTGGATACGTCAAAGAACGGTCCGCTAGCTGCAATGTGACATTCGTTGGAATTGCTTCCTTTAATCCCAATTGCTGATAAATTGACAATGGCATTAAATTCACACTTGCGCCCAGATCGTAAAGACATCGATTAAACAATTGTGTTCCAATAGTGCATGGTACAGTAAAACTACCCGGATCTTTAAGCTTCGGGGGTAGTTTCCTTTGTAAGACTGCACTGCACTCTTCAGTCAATGCTACGATTTCATAGTCTCCAAGCTTCCTTTTCCGTGACAAGATGTCTTTCATGAACTTGACATAACTTGGCATCTGTTCTAATGCCTCTGCAAAAGGAATGTTGATCTGCAACTTTTTGAATACCTCTAAGAACTTTGCAAATTGCTTATCAAGTTTCTGTTTCTGGAAACGCTGTGGAAATGGCACTTGAGGAATAATCGGCAACTGTTTCCTTGTCTTTGTCTCGGACTGATCATCTCTTTCTTTTTCCTTTGTATCTGAACTCCCAGCCTTCTCATTAGGTATTACCACCTCTTCTTGGGCTTTATCCTCTGTATTCTGTAGCTCCTTCCCGCTCCTCAATGTTACAGCCTTGCAATGTTCCTTACCCTCACGGTTTGGATTTGTCTCAGTGTCGCTTGGTAACGATCCTTGAGGTCGGTTATTCAGAGCGCTTGCTAATTGCCCCATTTGATTTTCCAGATTCCTTATTGCGGCTGATTGAGTTTTTACCGTCACATCAAACTGGTTCACCAGCTTCGACAATATATCCTCCATCTGTGAAATCTTATCCGGCTGTTGATGTTGTTGATTCTGAAATCCTGGTGGATACGCATTTCTCGGAGCTTGAACTTGAGGTTGTGTCTGACCATTACTCCAAGAGAAGTTCGGGTGATTTCTCCACCCCGAATTGTAGTTGTTTGAGTTGCTATTCTGCTGTCGATTGTAATTAGACACGTACTGCACAGACTCAGAATTCATTGCACACTGATCACTAGCATGGGTCCCCGCACACAACTCACAAATTACTTCTACCTTCTGAACCTTTTTTTCACTAAGTGCATCAATTTTCTTTGTGAGGACAAACATCTGAGCCGACATTTGTGCTGACAACGTTGTCATTGCATCCACTTCCAACATACCGGCTGCTCTCGGCTGACTATTCCGTGCGGTAGGCCACTGATAATTGTTAGCCGCCATTGTTTCAAGCAGCATATAAGCTTCATCACAATTCTTTGCCATTAGAGCTCCTCCTGCTGCATCATCTATGCTTGTTCTCAACGTACTAAGTAGCCCATTATAAAATGTCTGCACTTGAAGCCATTTAGGAATCCCATGATGTGGACAACGCCTCAATAGATCTTTAAATTTTTCCCACGCCTCATAAAGTGATTCTGATTCGTGTTGGACGAATGAGGTAATGTCATTCCTCATCTTTGCTGTCTTGGCGGGTGGAAAAAACTTTGCCAGAAACTTCTGCGCTAGGTCATTCCATGTTGTGATTGACCCAGGCGGTAGAGAATAAAGCCAACTTTTAGCTTTGTCTCGAAGTGTGAATGGGAATAACCTGAGTCTGATTGCTTCTTCTGTCACCCCATGATACTTGAATGTATCGCATATTTCTAAGAACCCGACCAAGTGATCATTGGGATCATCATTTGGCAATCCTCCAAACTGGACTGAATTCTGTACCATCTGTATTGTCCCTGGTTTGATCTCAAAGTTTGCAGCAGTAATAGCTGGCCTCATGATACTTGATTGAAGGTCAGTCACTTGTGGCATAGCATAGTCCTGCAAAGACTTTTGTTGCTCCTCAGCCATTAGATCTAGTTCCTGATTTAGAATAGTTTCCTGAATAAACTTCCGAATTATGCGGAACTTACGTTCAATCTCGTCTTCGTATGGTTCTAATTCCTTCTCCTTTGAACGCGTTTGCATACAAAACTCAAGTTTATCTGAACAAAAATATAATTAAGGTGAAATTAATAACAATAAAAAGTTTATAATCAGACAGTTAGATCAAAATTAATACTAACACTGTGTTAAGAATTAATCCCCGGCAACGGCGCCAAAAACTTGTTCGCCTTTTAATGCCTTAGAAAATTCAACACGCAAGTATACGTGGTCAATTAGTAGTATTAAGGCAAGCAAGGTATCGTCCCACAGAGATTTTTTCACTTAACAACTCTTGTCACTAATTTCAACTAAACAGTCTCAAATAAACTCATGATCAGATTTTTGTTTTGTTGGTTCAACTTCAAGCACTGAGAAATTACCACTATTTCGTTAACAAGAACTTAAAGATTATCAAAATGAATAAAAGTAATGAGGGTTAAGACTGCAACTTCACTCTATGTTATCAAGTGAAACAAATTATTACCTTTAGGTTATGATGTGATCAATGGATTGTTAACTGAGAACTCCTATTAGTGTTGATAAGTATCTCTCGATTACCATTCAACAAATTAACCTAAATCTACCAATCAAGGAATAGAATTAGGAAAAACATCCAATATTAATCAAGCACTATATCTCTATGTGAAATGATTTAACAAGGAATTTCTGAACTGGTTCTCTCACAGCTACATATGGTCAACAAGTATATCTCTATCTTGTTAACAAATTATGATTTCAAGGCAACCATAAACACATGCTATCATCCATTTGTCTACTCTCATACTAAATTTCTCAACTTCATACAAGATACCAAGATAATTACTGGCCAGGTAATTGGTAAATTAAAACTAGTATGATAGACAACCCAAATACACACATCAATAATCATCCGATAATACTGAGTTCAATTTAAACAAAGAGATCCATTGAAGTCTTAACAAAGTATTAGTTTATAATTACAGCCCAGAACTTCATGCTCCACAAATTAGCATACATAATCAAAATACAGATTTAAAGTAAAGAGAAGAGAAAAACTGTGAAGTCGACAATTCTTCCTCCTCTTGTTCTAGCTCTTTTCTTCTCCGTCTTTTGATCCGATTCCTCTCCGTCTTTTGATCCGATTCCTCTCCTTTCCTTCTCCCTTTCTGTGTTCTCACTCCCTCCTCCTCTTGCTCTTTTCTTTCTTCGTTCTTCTCCTTTTTAGCTTAGTGCCTCCTCCTTTTTAGAATAACTGCTCTTTTTTTAACTCCCAGTGGGTCCTACCATGATGGCAACTGATCAGCTGATAACGCGAGGTAGCGCAGCTGCGCCCAACTTTAGAGCAGCTGCGCTTTCGATTTCTGTGTTCTGGCTTTTGAGATGTAGCGCAGCTGCGGTGTTCCACAGGGCAGCTGCGCTTGAACCTTCTGATTTTGCCTTGGTGAGTTTTTGTGGTGTAGAGCAGCTGCGCTACATCACAGAGCAGCTGCTCTTATGGCTTGGCTTTTACCATTTTGCCCTCGACTCCAGATTTCCTGAAAATTGAACAAAATATGAACGTTAAACCGAAATTTAATACAAAAGACCTTGAGGCCTCGCCTATTATCAGTTATGAAACGTACTTTCATGGGTATAAAACCCACTCAACAAGAATATATACTAATAACAGTAAAAGATACTCATGTCCCTGCTAGCCCTTTTAAGGAGCCTGAAGGTAACAACAAAAGAATTATTGAACAAAATAATTTTACTAACCAGTACCTAGCATCTATAGGTAAACAGTTAGATAAAATTGAAGAAAAATTTGATGAAAAACTTCATACTCAAAATAGTAAAGTTGAAAAACCTTTACTCAACCTCCCTGAAAAAAGGATAGGATTAGGTTTACCCACAGATAAAGAACTTGCTAAAACCCTTGATAAATTATTTAAAAAACTTGATAAGCCTGAATCTAGTGAACCAAAGCTTTTAGCTGTCATTGACCAAAGTCAAAACCACAGTCCTAGTAGCAGTACTTCCAGTGATGATTCTAAATTAGATGACACAATTAACAAGTTTAGTAAATTAACTATTAGAACTCCTAATCCTACTAGTACAACAAAAAATTGGTATACTAGACCAACCGCTCCAGACTTACAGTTTGAAGAAAGGAATCTAGATAATCAATTTTTTGTTTTTGCGAATAAGATTTATGAGTGGAACATTGACGGTTTAAGCGAACAGTCATTGTTAAATAAATTAAATCATATGTCTATGGTAGCTAATCGTTATTTAACTACTTATCCTACCTTAGGGTAATATGAAATTGTTGAGTTATTGATTAGTGGATTTACCGGATTCCTTAGATCTTGGTGGGACAACCATCTTACTGAAGAATCTAGACATAGTATAATCCATGTTGTTCAACTTGATCAAGAAGGTAACCCCATTTTTGATGAAGTCGGTTTAGGACCTCCTGATGAAGTTAACACCCTAATCTATACTATAATCAAACATTTTATCGGAACACCTAGTAATGTTACGGACAGAATTCATGACCAGTTAAGTAATTTATCTTGTCCTACTTTAAGTGATTTCCCTTGGTATAAGGATGTTTTCACTTCAAGAGTTATGATGCGTACTGATAGTAATGAACCCTTTTGAAAAGAAAAAATTGCTAACAGATTACCTAATCTTTTTGCCCATAAAATTTGTGAAGAATTAAGCAAAGACTTAGGCCATATTGACTATAAGAATCTAACTTATGGTGATATAATAAGCCAAATCCAAAAGACAGGTCTTAAAATGTGCATTGATTTTAAGATCCGTAAACAAGCCAATAAAGATAAAAATAAAGCCAAATATGAATTAGGAACATTCTGTGATCAATATGGTTTACTGCCTGTTGCCCCTTCTAGAAGAAAACATATCAAACACTACAAAAAAGATAAATATAAATCTAAAAGAAAGCACTATCATAAAGATAATAAAGATGATTATTATAAAAATTAGTCAAATTATAAGAAAAAATCTTATGAAAATCCTTCTTATAAACCTAAGAAGAAAAGTTATAAATTTTTTGATAAAAGTAAAGTTATTTGCCATAATTATGGTAAAAGTGGTCATTACAAAAATGAATGCAAAGTTAAAGAAAAACTCAATCAGTTAAAAATCTCTACTGAAGATACTGAACACATATTAGAATTAATGAGAATAGAAAATCAATCTAGTAGTGACGACTATGATAATGACTTTTCTGATTCTTCTTCAAATTCTAGTACCAGTAGTCATAGTAGCCAAACTCCTGACATCACCTTAGGTTGTGTAGATAGTTGCTGCAATAAAAAATTAAATGTTATCAATAAAATTAATGTTCTCACAGCTAATGAAGAAGAGCAAAATTTATTAATCGAATTAATCAGTAAAATCACTGATCCAAAATTAAAAAGGCAATATACCAAACAGTTAAAAGATTTATTAACTAAAGATAACCCTATTAATAAAATTAATAAGGTTAAAGAAAAACCTGTTTTTAGCCTTAACAAAACCCTTGAGACATTCAAAAATCCAGTCAAAGAAATTATTTTACCAGAATTACATGTTGAAGTAAAAAATATGAAAAAAAGAAATTTCTCAACTTAAATAAGAAATTGCTATTATTAAAGCTAACAATGGTATTGCTATTCATGATTCTTCTGATAGCGACGAAGGAGAAGAAGCTGAACCTTCTAAGAAAACTGAAGAAGCTGAAACTTCTAACCACCAAGCTCAACTCATTTAACAAGGTAATTCTTTAAGAATATTAAAAGAAATTACTATTCAAAAATGGTATATTAATATAACCATAGTTATCGATAAAACTTTCACTTTAGAACTCCCAGCCTTAGTTGATACAGGTGCTAATCTCAACTGTAATCAAGATGGGTTAGTTGCAATTAAGTTTTATGAAAAAACCAGTGAAAGACTTAGCTCTGCTAATGATAGTCAAATGAAAATAAAATATAAATTGTCTAAAGTTCATATTTGTCAAGATAATGTTTGTTTTAAAACATTATTTATTTTAATATGAAACATGACTGATAAAATAATTTTAGGATTACCATTTATATATTTATTATATCCATTTAGTACTACTACTAAAGGATTAACCAGTATTCATTTAGGTCACAAAGTCACTTTTAGATTCATAATTGAACCTAAAGAAAGGGACTTGCGACATATCCAGGATCAGTCAATCTCTAACAGTTTAAATATTTTAAATGGTAAAACCCAACATTTGAATTATTTAAAAGATGAGATTAAATACAAAAGAATTGAAGATCAATTAAAAAATCCTAAACTCCAGAGTTAAATAAAAGACTTTCAAGATATTTTGAGTAAAAATGTCTGTTCTGATTTACCCCATGCTTTTTGGCATTGGAAGAAACATATTGTTAGGCTACCTTATGCTAAGAAATTTAAAGAGCATTTAATTCTCACTAAGGCTAGACCTATTGTAAGAACCAAGAATTTTGAATTACATTATAAATAAAATTGGAAAACTAAATTCTAATTAAATGAGTTATTGTGTAATTTAATTAAAACATTTATGTGGTAATTTGATTGTTGACTATTCGGTTAATTTTAGTAAAGGAAGTCCGATTAATGGATTTATTAAATTAACGGACTAACCTAAGATTTTTTTGTGAGGAACCATAATTAAATATTCAATTAATATTGAATATGACAAGTCTAAATTGATTATATAAAGTAAATTTAAATTGATTATTTAAATGTTCCTATAATTATTTAAATAATCCCAAACAATTAATTAAGTGAGGGATTTGTGTGATGTGCTTTGTGGGTTGATATTTAATTAAGCTAGCCCAATTTATTAAGAAGTGGGTGAGTTATTTTGGTAGCCCAATGTTGTTGGATTATTATGATCATATATGGCCCAAATGAAATAAATTGCAAGCCCATTCCTTGATCCAATTGCTAAAGCTTCTAGAAGATCCATTATTTACCAAATTGACTATAAAAATAAATCAAAAATGGGACAAATTAGAGAGCATGGCTGGTGGTATGGAGAGAGTACTATGGATTTCAAATTTTTATTCAATTTGTTGATTTCATTAGTGTGTGGAACACTCAAACTTTTTGGCTAGCAAATTTTGTAAAAATGTTGAAGTCCAATCTATACATATATATGTTATATGTATAGATTTATACTACTATAAATAGAAGCTAGCTCATTTGGTGGAGAGTTTACAAAATATTGCAAGTATTCTCTATATAATGTGCTAGTGAGTTTTAGTGAGTTAACTAGGTGAGTTAAAGAAAAATGAAGTGAGTTGTGTAGTGAGTCACCACCGAGTCAAGTGAGTCAAGTCATTTTCATCAAGGGGGGTGTTCTTGGATGTCATCACAACTTATTACCTACTTTGGAAAGCAAAGAAAACAAGCCATCAAAAGCAAAAGGTATAAAAATTCCTTTAAAACCCTAATCTTGGTTTTCTTTTAAATTTTATGGTAGAAATATTATCTTGGAGATCTTTATGCTTATAATCATGATATACATGTTTATATAGGATTCCATGTGGTTTAAATGTATAGTGGTATGGATTTATGTAGAAAAATCTAGCAAAATACTTGAAAATATTTTTACCGACGAACAAAACATAGGTTGTACGAATAAATTGCACATTTTAAAATCTACAAATTATTTTTGTGATTTAATAATTTCTGGGAATATATGGATAAGTTAAGAAAAAACTCCCTTTGGAATCACCCAAAAATGTGTTAAAATGAGTAAGTTATGCATTTTTTACCAAACACACCTCACTGTCCAAGTTATTGCATGAACAGTCCAATTTAAGCCTAATTTCCGAAATCAAAACTTATCCAAAAATGGTGTTTGAGTACAGAAAATTGTAGTTCGGGAAGTCACGATTCCATCGATACGTAGTAGAGCTCCATCGGAGTTATAGAACTCAAGTTATTAAGGTTTTTCTCCAAGAACCCAAAGTTGGACAAAAATCTGGAAATAGGTAATGTTTCTGCCGGGTTTTTTTCATGAACCGGCCGGAACTTTCCGGCGACCGGTTCACCGGAATTATGACCTGTTCCGGCGATGGGTCCTTGACGGAAGTTGCTTGGTTTTTCGTGTAGTATTTTATAAAAATATGTTTGTATTTTTAGCATGTTATTTGGTAATTTCCATAATTAAAATATGATTAAACCTTACTAACTAAAGGAAAAATGATAAATTAATCTTTTTAATTTCTGAAAAATCATAAAACTGCTAAGTACTTATTATTTAAGTAATATTAAATAATAATTAATATTAATTAATAAATTAATTGTTTTTAATTGTATTTAAAGTGTAAATAGTGCACTAATTAGCTATTAATTAGTTAGTAATTAGATAAAATTACTAATAAATTATTATTAAATATTAAATATGTGATTTAAGTATTTAATAATAATATAAGAAAGATAAAGTAAATAAATTAATTGTTTATTATTTAATTTATAATTAAATAGTAAATAAAGATAAATAGTTAACTAATTATTATTTAACTAATATTAAATAATAATTGAAAAGAGATAAAATTTATAAATTAATTATTTATTATTTAAATAATAAATAAAGATAATTAAGAAAATTAATTATTATTTAATTAACATTAAATAATAATTAAAGAATGATTAATTATTATTTAATTAAGATTAAATAATAAGTAAGTATAATTAATTAATTAATTAATTATTATTTAACATTAAATAATAATTAAAGATAATTAAAGTTAATAAACTAATTATTTATTATTTAATTAAGATTAAATAATAAGTAAGGATAATTAATTAATTGATTATTATTTAATTAACATTAAATAATAATTAATAAACTAATTATTTATTATTTAATTAAGATTAAATAATAAGTAAGGATATTTAATTAATTGATTATTATTTAATTAACATTAAGTAATAATTAAAGATAATTAAAGTTAATAAAATAATTATTTATTATTAAATAATAATAAATGAGGATAATTAATAAATTATTATTATTTAATTAATATTAAATAATAAGGCAATTAAGATTAATACTTTAATTATTTATTATTTAATTAACTTTTAAATAATAAATAAACATAATTAGTTATTATCTATTGTAAAATAATGACTAAAGGTAATTAATTAATTACTCTTTAACTGATATTAAATAGTAATTAAATGAAGATAGAGTTAATATTATAAAAAGAATTTAATTAAACAATGATAGTAAATTGTTTAAGAGTTTAATAAGTGTTTAACACTTAAGAAAAATAATATTGATTAATTAAATCATTAATATAAGATCAATTAAATGTCTTATATGATTAATATAAAATTATATGTGTTATGTGATTAATTATTTAACATAGATAAGTGTTTAAAGTGCACGATTAAATGTTATACTAATTGATAGGCTAACGTTATTAATGTTAGGACATCAAGAGGAGTTTAAATTAAGCAAATTAGCCGTAAGTCAACAGACAGACAAGTTCTTTAACCTTACTCAAATTTGTATTGAGCAAGCTTCCTAACTCTACTCAATATTATTGTGCTAATTCTTAAATCTTGAGCTTATATTATATCGCAGGTGATTCCACAATAATATTATTGCAAATTGTATATATTATTTGAATTCATATTCCATTCTTGAATTATGAATTGATTAAAGAAGAAGTCTAAGCCATTGTTCGGCTAGACCTATGTGAAATTTATTTTGAAAGCTATCCAAGCCATAGTGGTACGGATTCTTGGACTGAGAAGAACAACCCATAATGGGGAATAACCTAAGTATCGAACAAACTGTGAGGATCCGAATTTCAGGATTCCTTTAATAATATCAAATAAGAATTAATTGATAAAAATATCAAGGTTGTTTAAAATGTTTGAAGGGATTTAATTAGTAAATTAAATTTGTACAAAGATGGTGATGAATTATGTGAATTTAAAATAATTGAAAAGTAAATAAATTGTGTAAATACAATTTATGAAGAATAAAAGAAATTTCAGGTAAGTGTACAATAATTTGTACAATTTAATTATTGTGGAAGTACAGAAATTATGTTTTAAATAAGGTTATGTGATAATGTAAATGCATGAATTAAATATGTATATATTTATATATATGCATTTGTATATTATATATGTGAATGCTTAATTGATAATCTTAAATTTCATTAATTATGGAAATAAAGGGATTAATAATTAAATTAATCCAAATTTAAATAAAAAGTGAATGGGGGAGTTGGTAAAAATTGTATGTGTTGATTTTAGAATTTATCAAGAATTTTGGAGGAGGTTTAGAAATTAATTGAGAAGGAAAAGTAATTATATAAATTATATAATAATAAATTATATAATTTATATAAGGAAATTAAAATAAGGTATGAAGAAAATAATAATTATATAAATTATATAAGAATAATTATGTAATTTATATAAGGTGATTAAATGGAATAAAGTTGGAGGGAATTAAGAAATTATTTAAAAGGAGAATGTAATTATATAAATTATATAATATTAAATTATATAATTTATATATAAAGAAATTATGGTAAATATTCAAGAAATGAAATAATAAATAAGAAAAAGAAATGTTTTAAGTTATTAAAAATTATATTTATGTATAATGGAATTATTATGACTTTTATGAAGAATAATATTTCGGAAACGTGAACATGTTAATGTAACATGTTGTCCAAGTAACGAAGTGAAAAATTATGAAAAATAATTTTTATAAGCTATGTGAATTATTTTTATGAATTTTGGAGGTAAAAATTACCTCAAATAATTACATGCATGGTATTATGCATGTACAAAATTTATTAAGTAAAGTACCCAAAATGGGTGTTAATATTATTGATAAATCATATTATGAATTTTGGTAAATTAAAATAAATATTTTATATTTATTATATAAAATAATTATTACACGGGATAATTACGTAATGTATTTAAATATGTAATTTTTGCATGTTGGTGGAATATTCGAGAAAGAAAAATCCGGAACTTGCGCTGGTGGGTTAAGTCGGTGGAATAATTTACCAAGAGGGGATTATAAATATATATGTGTGCATGTGGAAAAGAAAAGAATGAAAGAAGAAGAAGAAAAAAAAAAAAAAAAAAAAAAAAAAACGGGCAAAAAAACTTTATCTTCCAATATATTTCTCCCCACCACCGCCATTTTCCACCGCCATCACCGTGAACCACCTGGCCACCAAGAAAAGAAGATTAAGAAGTGGAGTACAAGCTTCAAGGAAGAATTTTTGGAAGGTATAAATATTAATTTATGTTATTTATTATGTATTTTTAGTGGTAAATTAATGTTGTGGAAAATTTATAAATAATTAGTATAATTATTCTAAATAATTTATAGATATATATCTATGAATTATGTGATTTTTGGAATTATTTTGTGGTGAAATTTGTGAGCAAAATGGTGTAATAATTGTTTTGGTTGGTCACTGTTACGGCTGGGAAAGGAAGAAGAAATTCTGGGCTGCCGCGCATGGCGCGGAAGCCAATTTTTTCCAGCCGCAGAGTATAAAACGGCGCCGTTTTGGGCGCTGAGGGAAGGCAGGCCGCGCAATGCGCGGAGGTGAATTTGCCACGCCAAACGACGTCGTTTGGCGTAGGCAGAGCCGGAAGGATGCCGCGCCATGCGCGTCCGCGTTTTAGGCGACGAAATTACGATTTTGCCCCTGTCCTTTTCAATTAATACCGACCGTGTCCTGGCCCTGTAAAATGACGCGCGAACCCCTGAACTTTTAAGGAAATGACCAGCGTGTCCCAAGGCCGCGGAAATTACGGGAATACCCCGGACTTTCTGGGAAATTCCGGTTATGTCCCTAAAGCCGCGGAAATTACTAAAATGCCCCCAGGAATTGTTTTTAAATGAAATAAATGTTTAAAAATTGTTTAAAAATCATAGAAAATTATAAAAAAAATACTAAAAATATAGAAATGATGTTTGGGCATTAAATTTAATATTTTTGTAAAAATATTAAATATTGAGGATTAATATTTAAATGTTTAAATATTAATCTAATAAGGTTACCATTTAGAAAATGGTTAAATAAAATTTTTGGGACACCCAGATATGTTAAAATTTATCCGATGAGCTGGGTTTTCCGTATTAGAGGCATTGGTTATTAAGTTAAATAAATTTATTAAGGAACGAGTTTAATATAATTAACCATATTAATTAATAATTGACCCGGTACCCTAAAATAAATTGTCGGGTAGGGTTAATTACTTTAGAGATGATATTAATTAATTAAATTAATATCATAAAGAGATAAATAATTATTATCTGATTATGTTATGATTATAGGTTGATCGAATAAAAGGTTTGAGCTAACAATTTAAATAACTGGACGTCAGGCAAGTTCTTCAGTCCCTTTTATGTTAAATGTTGAATTATTATGATATGAAACTCTTGTTTTAAATACGTCCAAATTATGTGCTATGTGATACGTGTTTAATATGACCACAATGTGTTCTTTGTGCAACGATATGAGATATATTGCTATATTTGAAGCACAAGCACATGATATATGACACACACCAAGCATGTTAAGATATGTGCTACGTGAAATACAAACTGCTGAACTTGCTGAGCCGTTGTGCTCATTACTTGCTTAATAAACATTTTTGCAGGCAATGAAATAAATTTCAAGAATACTGGATTAAATTAGAGATGAATTGCCTATAAGGTGGGGAAATGTTATCGTTATATTTTCCATTCAATGTGGATACATGTGCTAAGTTCTATAGATGTTATGTATGTACGGATATGTCGAATCCAGACAAAATGAGTGAAATTAAGTTATGAACTGTAAATGTATGAGATAAATGTTACGATAGAGAATTACGCTATGATTAATTATGAATTTTTAAATAAAGGATAATTGTGGAAATATAATCAACATTAAAATTAAATGTTGAACTTTATGGTACATGAAGGAAAGAGAAAGTAAATGTTGCGATCTAGGGACTAGGATCCAAATGTAAGAATTTTAAATATCCAAATATTTTAATAAAAAGATTGAATCGAGAAAAAGAAAATTTTATATGAGAATTTTGATAAGTGGTGATTTTGAAATTAAATAATGGATCAATTTAGGAGATGAAAGATTTATTAACGGACCGAAATTCGGATGTTAAGGAAATAATGTTTAATAAACATGAGAATTAAGACAGTAAAGTGGGTCGAATTTCGGGGTCGTTACAGTTGGTATCAGAGCTAGAGGTTATAAACCTTAGGTAAATGATGCCTTAGGCTATAACCTAAAGTAAGAAAGAGTACGGTTAGTTGAGTGTTCTGAAAACTCAAGCGTATAGTAAGCTCGTGACTCATGATTGTATGGTGGAGCCCCTTTAGCGAATGGGCGACTATGGCCTGACTAGGACAAGCTCCTCAACCATATGATTATGGTAAGTTCCTGAGCCCAAATACGTGATTAGTTTGATGAACATGGGGGAATTAGAATGAAGAGATATAAGTTGAGAAAGATGTAAGTTAAGAAATACAGATCTCAGATATTGGCTAAGGTTAAAGAAAATATGAAAGATATAAGATTATAAGAAAGAGATAAAGATGTTAAGAAGGATTTGAATGAAGATAACGAAATGAGAAAATTTATAAGTTCAATTAAGAACATAATTGAAAGAGAATATTTGAAACGATTCAAAGATGAATCTCAAAGAAAATCAAGGGACACCTGATTTAAACAATAAGGATGACAAGGTAATCCGAAATATATAAGAAGAGATCATAATAACATGATCAGGAACGGTAAGAGGATCGTACTACGATACGATCACGAGATAAGGGAAGCGAGTAAGAAGTAGATAGTAAAGCAAGAAGATGATGGGATCAAGTGAGAATGTGAAAGGATAGAAAGACCTGTTAATGGTCAACGAGGTATAGCTTGATGCTATAAAGAGATATGGTACTATGAAATAGTACAAGAAGAATTCAGAGAATGATGAGACATGAATGATAGAAAGGTTATGTTAAGGGGGTAGAAAACTTGGGTACGAAATTTCATTTGAGGACTCATGTGGTGACTGAGTTGCACAATCCTTTGTATGGGCGGAGGATCTGTGTTTACGTAGTTACTGTGTGATAATCATTGAAATGTTAGAGTCGCGCTAGCAGGTTTGATAGATAGATAATATTAAGTTAGGCACGAGTTCTTAAAACTCATGCATATGGTAAGTCCATGACTCATAATTGTATGGTATGTTTTGAGCCCCTCAGCATATGGATAGTCTTCGATTTGTTCTTAGACTACATATTGCTAGGACAAGCTTCTAAACTCATATTCTTGTGGTAAGTTTCTGGACTCATAATGTGTGGCAAGTTTGATGAACTATACGGGGGTATAGAAATGTTGGAGTAGATAGAAATTTTAATATGATAATAGTCCTAGCAATAAAGTTAATAATTAAGTAAAGAAACTGAAGGTGAATGTTAGGGAATTTAGGATATTCCCACTCTTCTATCCTTGCTAGATTTCGAAAATTTTGGCCTCAAGTTGATTTGGCACGTGTGTGCTTTGAAAAATATAAATGAAATTTTTAAGCGATTTAGAAAAGTGTCTATGCTACTTGTTTCGGCTAGACAAATATGTTTTTACATCAAAATGTATTTCAAAAGAATCATTCACGCACCTTTTATCCCGGTGCAGATGTGATGAATGACGGAATGCTCAACGTGTTGTTGAGACGGTGCGGTACTATTTCGTTATAAGATGATTCAACACCATAAAGTATGGTTTATGGTGTAGGAATTATTAACGACGGAATTCTCAACGGGCTGTCAAAATTACGCGGTAACATGAAGTCATAAATGATTTTGATTTATGAAGGTATGTCAGAACTATAAGTCAATGCCATTTGACTCGGCTTGATATTTTGAAAAGTTTTGACATGATGAATGTTTTAAAAATTTCTGCGGATTATAAAGTGTTAAAAGAAAATCTATGCTAATTGATCTGGCTAGACAAGCATTGAAGAAATATAAGTCTAAGCCATTGATTCAGCTAGACAAATTTTGAAATATATTGAATTCTTATTCTTTGAAAATTATACCCAATCAAATTACTTTTGAATGAATTCTATGGCTGAGATGAACAAAAAGATTAAGACTATTGCAGGTTGATCGAATGGTCACCTGGCATAGCAAGACACAGACATTGCAGATTGATCATCTGGTGTGCCAATGTATGGTGAAACATCCATCACTTTAATGACAGATTGATCCACTGTCAGGGTTTGCAGTATGAAGTACTCGGGGAGCGAAGTACTGTTAAACCGGGATAAATGTTCATTCAGCATATCATGAAAGTTTTTCCTAAATAAAATTTTGAATTCCTCTACTCTTATGAAGATTGGATGGTAGGATGGGATAATATTATTTAAGTGTGAATGATAATGGAAGTAACAATTGCGAAATAAAGAAATTATGAGATGTGATGGATTAGAAAGTTTGTAGTGTGCAATGACTATGAGAAATGAAGGGAAGAAAGATATGTGAAATGAATGTAAAGTAATTGTGTAAGTTGTAAATGAATGAGATATTTGTACATAGAAATTTCGAGGACGAAATTTTATGAAGGAGGGGTGAATGTGACACCCAGGATTTTAAAAATAATTCCAAATAAAGATTATGATAAAATTAAGTAAAGGTTAGTAATTAAAACTAGTGTTGAATGATAGAAGGTATTAAGAAATGAATTATGAAATGTAAAGAAGATTTATATGAATTAAGAAAAGAAGGACGAATGTATAGAGTATAAATGAGGTGCGATAGAGGGTATGAAATAAGCGAATAGAATAAGGAGATGTATGATTAAAAGGAAGGAAATTTTTCAGAAAGTAAGAAACTATCTTGATAAGTATATCAAGAAACGAGTTAAGGTTTTATTAAGAAATTTTTAGAGAAAATAAAATGTGGTATTATAAAAAAATTGTGAATTAAGTTAAGAATTTAATATTTCGACTGTTACGATCAGTATGATGTCATTTGTTAAAGCTGTGAATTATGGATATTAAGAGGTAGGTTATGATTATTATGGATTGGGTTTATTCAGCAATATAAAGGTATAACAAGGCGCTATAAATAATATATGTATGATTAGTACGGCAATTATGATTCCGAGGACGGAATCCTGTTAAGGGGGGAAGAATGTGAGGATCCGAATTTCAGGATTCCTTTAATAATATCAAATAAGAATTAATTGATAAAAATATCAAGGTTGTTTAAAATGTTTGAAGGGATTTAATTAGTAAATTAAATTTGTACAAAGATGGTGATGAATTATGTGAATGTAAAATAATTGAAAAGTAAATAAATTGTGTAAATACAATTTATGAAGAATAAAAGAAATTTCAGGTAAGTGTACAATAATTTGTACAATTTAATTATTGTGGAAGTACAGAAATTATGTTTTAAATAAGGTTATGTGATAATGTAAATGCATGAATTAAATATGTATATATTTATATATATGCATTTGTATATTATATATGTGAATGCTTAATTGATAATCTTAAATTTCATTAATTATGGAAATAAAGGGATTAATAATTAAATTAATCCAAATTTAAATAAAAAGTGAATGGGGGAGTTGGTAAAAATTGTATGTGTTGATTTTAGAATTTATCAAGAATTTTGGAGGAGGTTTAGAAATTAATTGAGAAGGAAAGGTAATTATATAAATTATATAATAATAAATTATATAATTTATATAAGGAAATTAAAATAAGGTATGAAGAAAATAATAATTATATAAATTATATAAGAATAATTATGTAATTTATATAAGGTGATTAAATGGAATAAAGTTGGAGGGAATTAAGAAATTATTTAAAAGGAGAATGTAATTATATAAATTATATAATATTAAATTATATAATTTATATATAAAGAAATTATGGTAAATATTCAAGAAATGAAATAATAAATAAGAAAAAGAAATATTTTAAGTTATTAAAAATTATATTTATGTATAATGGAATTATTATGACTTTTATGAAGAATAATATTTCGGAAACGTGAACATGTTAATGTAACATGTTGTCCAAGTAACGAAGTGAAAAATTATGAAAAATAATTTTTATAAGCTATGTGAATTATTTTTATGAATTTTGGAGGTAAAAATTACCTCAAATAATTACATGCATGGTATTATGCGTGTACAAAATTTATTAAGTAAAGTACCCAAAATGGGTGTTAATATTATTGATAAATCATATTATGAATTTTGGTAAATTAAAATAAATATTTTATATTTATTATATAAAATAATTATTACACGGGATAATTACGTAATGTATTTAAATATGTAATTTTTGCATGTTGGTGGAATATTCGAGAAAGAAAAATCCGGAACTTGCGCTGGTGGGTTAAGTCGGTGGAATAATTTACCAAAAGGGGATTATAAATATATATGTGTGCATGTGGAAAAGAAAAGAATGAAAGAAGAAGAAAAAAAAAAAAAAAAAAAAAAAAAAAAGGGCAACAAAACTTTATCTTCCAATATATTTCTCCCCACCACCGCCATTTTCCACCACCATCACCGTGAACCACCTGGCCACCAAGAAAAGAAGATTAAGAAGTGGAGTACAAGCTTCAAGGAAGAATTTTTGGAAGGTATAAATATTAATTTATGTTATTTATTATGTATTTTTAGTGGTAAATTAATGTTGTGGAAAATTTATAAATAATTAGTATAATTATTCTAAATAATTTATAGATATATATCTATGAATTATGTGATTTTTGGAATTATTTTGTGGTGAAATTTGTGAGCAAAATGGTGTAATAATTGTTTTGGTTGGTCACTGTTACGGCTGGGAAAGGAAGAAGAAATTCTGGGCTGCCGCGCATGGCGCGGAAGCCAATTTTTTCCAGCCGCAGAGTATAAAACGGCGCCGTTTTGGGCGCTGAGGGAAGGCAGGCCGCGCAATGCGCGGAGGTGAATTTGCCACGCCAAACGACGTCGTTTGGCGTAGGCAGAGCCGGAAGGATGCCGCGCCATGCGCGTCCGCGTTTTAGGCGACGAAATTACGATTTTGCCCCTGTCCTTTTCAATTAATACCGACCGTGTCCTGGCCCTGTAAAATGACGCGCGAACCCCTGAACTTTTAAGGAAATGACCAGCGTGTCCCAAGGCCGCGGAAATTACGGGAATACCCCGGACTTTCTGGGAAATTCCGGTTATGTCCCTAAAGCCGCGGAAATTACTAAAATGCCCCCAGGAATTGTTTTTAAATGAAATAAATGTTTAAAAATTGTTTAAAAATCATAGAAAATTATAAAAAAAATACTAAAAATATAGAAATGATGTTTGGGCATTAAATTTAATATTTTTGTAAAAATATTAAATATTGAGGATTAATATTTAAATGTTTAAATATTAATCTAATAAGGTTACCATTTAGAAAATGGTTAAATAAAATTTTTGGGACACCCAGATATGTTAAAATTTATCCGATGAGCTGGGTTTTCCGTATTAGAGGCATTGGTTATTAAGTTAAATAAATTTATTAAGGAACGAGTTTAATATAATTAACCATATTAATTAATAATTGACCCGGTACCCTAAAATAAATTGTCGGGTAGGGTTAATTACTTTAGAGATGATATTAATTAATTAAATTAATATCATAAAGAGATAAATAATTATTATCTGATTATGTTATGATTATAGGTTGATCGAATAAAAGGTTTGAGCTAACAATTTAAATAACTGGACGTCAGGCAAGTTCTTCAGTCCCTTTTATGTTAAATGTTGAATTATTATGATATGAAACTCTTGTTTTAAATACGTCCAAATTATGTGCTATGTGATACGTGTTTAATATGACCACAATGTGTTCTTTGTGCAACGATATGAGATATATTGCTATATTTGAAGCACAAACACATGATATATGACACACACCAAGCATGTTAAGATATGTGCTACGTGAAATACAAACTGCTGAACTTGCTGAGCCGTTGTGCTCATTACTTGCTTAATAAACATTTTTGCAGGCAATGAAATAAATTTCAAGAATACTGGATTAAATTAGAGATGAATTGCCTATAAGGTGGGGAAATGTTATCGTTATATTTTCCATTCAATGTGGATACATGTGCTAAGTTCTATAGATGTTATGTATGTACGGATATGTCGAATCCAGACAAAATGAGTGAAATTAAGTTATGAACTGTAAATGTATGAGATAAATGTTACGATAGAGAATTACGCTATGATTAATTATGAATTTTTAAATAAAGGATAATTGTGGAAATATAATCAACATTAAAATTAAATGTTGAACTTTATGGTACATGAAGGAAAGAGAAAGTAAAGGTTGCGATCTAGGGACTAGGATCCAAATGTAAGAATTTTAAATATCCAAATATTTTAATAAAAAGATTGAATCGAGAAAAAGAAAAATTTATATGAGAATTTTGATAAGTGGTGATTTTGAAATTAAATAATGGATCAATTTAGGAGATGAAAGATTTATTAACGGACCGAAATTCGGATGTTAAGGAAATAATGTTTAATAAACATGAGAATTAAGACAGTAAAGTGGGTCGAATTTCGGGGTCGTTACACAAACGATACAAACAGAATAAATGTTATGCATATACATATGGTACGAGAGGCTGATCTCCTCAAGTACAATTCTGACAAAGTAACCTAAGAGGGTCAATCAAGTGATTGATTTCCTCAATAGTAGTTCATGGTCCATTTGACCACTCAGCAATTAAATAATCAATTGTCACTTCTTTATTTTGTGCACTGATTCTATTGTTCATTGTTGAGCTCCTTTTATTAAATCTTTCAGTTGATATTCCTATTCATTTATGACATAATTATTGTTATTCATTTAAATTGCTGAGCAAACTAGTTGCTCATACTTGCTATGTCATAAAATATTTTGCAGCTAAACCTGAAGGATCGGGTAAAGATAAAGGAAAAGGGAAAGCAAAATCTTAATTATCTAGATAGTTGTTAGTCTATTTATATTTTGTTTAGAACTTATAAGATTGTAACACAAACACTGATATTATTTTGTAGTTTGTGATGTTTATTTTGGTAAAGGTTATAGACCTTGGGACTAGAAAGTCATTGTAATAGACAACATATGTTTATTTATTTTCCGCATTAGTATTACATGTTGTTTAGTAGAGATTATTTATATTATTGCGTGAGCACCAAATTCGAGGTAGTGGTACCTGAATTTGGGGGTGTCACAGGTTAGTATCAGAGCTGTAGGTTATAGACTTTAGGAGTTGTGAAACCTAGGTTATAACCTTAGAATTAAACTCATATGGAGTACGCTAGGAGGATGGGTCGAGGAGATCCTTTGAGTCGAGTTTTGTTGGAGGTGAATTGTGAAAATTCATCGAGCCGATGTTGTACATAATGAAATATTGTTTCATTTCATCAATGAATATATTTTATTATGATACTAACATGTTGTTGTTTTGTCTATTATTGTGCTTGTAGGATGGCAGATCTAGGCGAGCCTAGTAGACTGATGGAGGATGCTCCGGTGGACAAACATATTGTCTGGGTTGAGCTGGCTAAGCCTGTAGGGCCAGTGATTGAGGCACCTGCTGTTGAGCATGAGTTGGAGGCTGCTGCTGAGGAGGATTATATAGTAGAGGCTGAGTCGCCATTGCGAGGAGGGGTTATGAGATTTGAAGGTGATGACGAGTCTGAGGGACAACAGACAGACTCCGAGGAGGAGTCAGCTGAGGAGCCATTTTCTGAGGATGATCTGATTGAGCAGCCAGCTGAGTATGCTGACGGCATGGGCACCACTGCCAGTGATATTATCGAGGAGCTGACCAGTGCTAACATAGAGCTAGAGTCTAGAGTCCAGCATTTGGAGGGAGAGAATCAGACCCATCAAGAGATGGAGGACCGGTATAGAGATGCGGCATATCAGATGTCTGACGAGGTGACCAGGTTGAAGGAGCATGTGGCTGTGTTGGAGACTCAGGTGCAGGGGTACCGTCAGACTGCTATTTCGCTAGGAGTTACAGTACATCACCTCCGTGAGAGGGAGGTAGATCTAGTTGATGAGCTGGAGCAGTCTAAGAGACAGGCTGAGGGATTCCAAGTAGAAAGGGACGAGTTGCAGAGACAGTTAGCAGGGATGTCAGCTGAGTTTGACATGGAGATAGCGGATAAAATCCGCATATATGATGAGTGGATGAGCGTATCCAGGAGGGCTGATGAGCTTGAGGCTGAGGTTAGGGCCAGTGCTACCAGGATTGATACTGCTAGTTTCGAGTTAGATACCGCTTTTGGTAGGCTGAGAAGCAGGATCCTGAATTATCCTCGAGAGGAATATTTGAGCAGGCAGGTAGTGAGACGCAGTGTGGTTGACAAGATCGCTCGGCAGGAGCACGAGGCCGCTGCCCGTCGGATTGATCGTTGATATTTTATTTTTCTGTTTGTATATAGATGCAGTTTAGAACCCACTTTTTGTTCATAGGGTTATATATATAATGTAAACCTCAGACTATGAGAGATGCTTGGTGTTTATGATACATCCCCACTTTCTGTGTTTTAGGGAAATGTAGTTCTTGTGAATCCCATCTATTGTTGTTCTTTGGGATAGATTTCATATTATCCTGTCTTTTGTTGACTAGAGGGATAGTTAACATTTATAGAAATATGATTGTGATGTAAGTGTTTTACACTACCAGTTGACATATGAATATAAATGCGACATTATTATGATAACTTGGTCTGATTGAGCTTGATTTTTACGTTAACTATTAAATGTCTAAACATTTATAAAATGTGCATAAAATGTAATATACAAAATAATAAATATAAGATTTTGTTTACTAACAGAGAATGCCGCCAAGACGTGTACCTCGAATTCGACGTGTAGATGAAGTCGAAAATAATGCTGAGAGGCAGGAAGACCCAATGAGGGCTTTCGCAGCCATGATGATGGAGATGATGCAAAATAGACCACCACCAGTAGTACAACCAGTAGTACCGCCAGCTGTAAACCAGCCAGGGACACACTTAGCAAATTTTAAGGATTTCAAATTAGTAGGACCGCCAGAATTTCGTGGGTCTACAGATCCTATAGAGGCCCAAACGTGGATTGAGGAAATAGAAAAAGTGTTTGAGGTAGCACGAGTGGCTGATGAACAACAGACGTCATTTGCCACCTTCATGCTGAAGGGAGAGGCGAATTACTGGTGGAAAGCGAATAAGGGTAGAGCTGGAGAAGGTATTGTAACATGGGCACGTTTTAAAGAATTATTCTTCGAGAATTATTTCCCGGATAGCATGAAAAACAGAATGGAGATGAAATTCTTAGACTTAAAGCAGGGAAACATGTCAGTGGCAGAGTACGCCTTCAATGAATTAGCTCGATTTGCTCCACACCAGGTGGACACCGAGGCGAGGAAAACACGAAGATTTGAGCAGGGTTTAAAGCCTTGGGTGTATAGTAGGGTTGCTGTTCTGAGAATTGACACATTTTCAGCATTATTGGAGAGGGCGATTATTGCTGAAGGAGGGAATGAAGCGTTAGTGAAATACAACCAAGACAAGAAGAAGAAAGGTCATGATGGGCTTAGGGAAGGAACTGGAGATAGCAATTATAACAAAAGGAAGTGGAATGATAACCAGATGTCAGGAGGCAGTAAAACTGGAGGAGAAGCCAAGAAAGGCAACAAATGTGAAAAATGTGGAAAGAACCATTCTGGGGAATGCATGAAGGGCAAGGGGGTCTGTTATAACTGTGGGCAGCAAGGGCATATTGCTCCCCAATGCCCTAAAGGGAAGAGGAGCGGATGTTTTTCTTGTGGAGCGTCGGACCACCAAATTAAGGACTGCCCAAAGAAAAAGAATGATGTAGCTGGTGGAAATAGAAGCAACAATAACAAGCTAACCATTGGAGGACCAGCCAATCAACCGAACAGACCAATTGCACGCACCTTTAACATGACAGTTCAGGATGCTGTGGAATTAAAGGACGTAGTGTCAGGTATTCTTCCGATCAATAATATCAATGCTTATGTATTATTTGATTCGGGTGCTACCTGTTCATTTATATCCGAAGAATTTGCTAATAGATTAAAACTACCCCGAGAAAAACTAGAAAATCCTTTGAATATAGAAGTAGCCAACAATGAAGTTATTACCGTAGAATATATTCATAGGAATTGTTGCGTTGAGTTAGGAGGATTTAAACTTGGAGTGAACTTAATTCCAATTCGTTTGGGAGAGTTCGATATCATTCTCGGTATGGACTGGTTATCGAATCATGAGGCGTTGATTGACTGCCAGAAGAAGAGTATAACTTTGAAAACCCCGAGTAAGTTGAAAGTGGTATTTCAGGGGAGTAAATCGCCAAGACAATATCGTTGTCTGACGATGATGCAAGCAAAGAGATTGCTGAGAAAGGGGTGCGTAGGTTATCTGGCTCATGTGGTTGATACTCAAAGAGTAGAGGGTGAATTGGGTCAAATACCTGTGGTACGAGAATTCTCGGATGTCTTCCCAGATGAGATACCGGGTTTACCACCGAATAGAGAAGTTGAGTTCAAAATTGAACTGGCACCAGGAACTGCACCAATTTCGAAAGCACCATACAGAATGGCGCCGGTAGAATTAAAGGAATTAGTGATACAACTGCAGGAACTACTAGATAAAGGATATATTCGACCAAGTGTGTCTCCTTGGGGAGCACCGATATTATTTGTAAAGAAGAAGGACGGATCTCTAAGACTTTGTATCGACTATCGTGAGTTGAACAAAGTTACGATTAAAAATAGGTACCCGTTACCCAGGATTGATGATCTGTTTGATCAGCTTAAGGGAGCGAAGTACTTTTCAAAGATAGACTTACGAACTGGTTACCATCAGTTAAAGGTAAGGGAAGAAGATGTACCAAAGACGGCATTCAGAACTCGTTATGGACATTTTGAGTTTTTGGTAATGTCATTCGGTCTAACGAATGCACCAGCAGCATTTATGGATATGATGAACAGGGTGTTCAAGCCGTACTTGGACAAGTTCGTTGTTGTATTCATAGATGATATTCTGGTATATTCGAAGACGAAAGAGGAGCACGTTGAGCACTTAAAAGTGGTGTTGGAAACACTAAGGAGGGAAAAACTGTATGCAAAATTCTCAAAGTGTGAATTTTGGCTACAGAGGGTACAGTTTCTGGGGCATGTAATTGATGAGGAAGGTGTTTCGGTAGACCCAACAAAGGTAGAGGCAGTTATAAATTGGGAGCAGCTAAAGACACCGACAGAAGTTAGAAGTTTCCTTGGGTTGGCGGGTTATTATCGAAGATTTATCCAGGATTTTTCTAAAATAGCGACACCGTTAACCAACTTGACAAGAAAGACAGTTAAATTCGTATGGACGGATAAATGCGAAGCAAGTTTTATGGAACTTAAGAAGAGGCTTAGTGAAGCACCGGTGTTGTCATTGCCTGACAATACCGGGGGTTTTGTGGTATACAGCGATGCGTCACTCAAGGGACTTGGGTGTGTGTTAATGCAACACGGAAAGGTCATTGCGTACGCATCAAGACAGTTGAAGGACTATGAGAAGGGATATCCAACTCACGACCTGGAGTTAGCAGCAGTAGTGTTCGCCCTAAAGATCTGGAGGCACTACCTGTATGGGGAGAAGTGTGAAATATACACAGACCATAAAAGTTTGAAGTATATTTTCACTTAAAAGGAGCTAAACATGAGGCAAAGGCGATGGTTGGAATTGATCAAGGATTACGATTGTGAAATTCTGTACCATCCGGGTAAAGCCAATGTTGTAGCTGATGCTCTGAGCAGAAAGGGAAGGGAGAAGTTATTAATGTTAACATCTCAAGAGGAGTTGATAAAAGATATAGAAAGACTGGAGTTAGAGATAAAACATCTGAAGGGTTCAGATGAGAAACTATTCGCGGTAGAAGCGAGTCCAACTTTATTAGATAAAATAAAGGAGGCTCAAGAGCAAGATGAAGAATGTGTCAGTATTAGAAAGAGAATTTTAGAAGGGGAAGATTTGAAATACAAAGTGGATAATACAGGACTGTTAAGGTTTGAAGGGAGGATCTGCATACCGATGGTTCCAGAATTAAAAGAAGAAATCTTGCAAGAAGCTCACACTACAAAGTACTCGATACACCCTGGGAGTACCAAGATGTATCAGGACTTACGTCAATATTTTTGGTGGCCAAATATGAAGAGGGAAGTGGCAGAGTGCGTTAGCCGATGTCTAACATGTCAAAGAGTTAAAGCAGAACATCAGAGACCGAGTGGACTGCTACAATCGTTGGAAATTCCGGAGTGGAAATGGGAGCATATCACGATGGACTTTGTGGTGGGACTTCCAGTTACTCAGAAGGGATTTGATGCAATATGGGTAATCGTGGATCGTTTGACTAAATCTGCACACTTTTTATCGATCAAGATAAGATATAGTCTAGAGTAGTTGGCGAAGTTGTATGTGAAGGAGATTGTGTCACGCCATGGAGTACCAGTGTCGATTGTGTCTGACAGAGATCCGCGTTTCACGTCGAAATTTTGGAGAGGTTTGCAAGAGAGATTGGGAACACAATTAAGGCTGAGTACTGCATATCATCCCCAAACCGATGGACAGAGCGAGCGAACGATTCAAACACTTGAGGACATGCTTAGAGCCTGTGTTATGGATTTGAAGGGCAATTGGGATGATCACTTACCTTTGGTGGAGTTTGCCTACAACAACAGTTATCATGCTAGTATTGGCATGCCGCCTTACGAAGCACTTTATGGAAGAAAATGTCGCACGCCCTTGTGCTGGGATGAAGTTGGTGAGCGAAGACTGTTGGGACCTGAAATGGTGCAGCAGACTGTCGATGCGATCAAAATAATAAGAGCTCTTCTGGTAGCAGCTCAGGATCGTCAGAAGAAGTATGCCAATTTGCATCGTCAAAAGCGGGACTTTGAAGTCGGTAGTTTTGTATTTTTAAAGGTATCTCCCTGGAAAGGGAAGATAAGATTTGGCAAGAAAGGAAAATTGAACCCAAGATTTATAGGGCCGTTTGAAATTTTAAAGCGAATAGGTGAAGTGGCGTACGAGATAGCCTTACCTCCTGAACTTGAGCACATTCACAACGTGTTTCATGTTTCAGTGTTGCGGCCATATAAACCTGATTACAAGCATGTGATATCCTACGAACCGATTCAAGTCGAGAATGATCTATCATATGAGGAGATTCCTGTTCAAATACTAGATAGGAAGGAGCAGACGTTGCGAAATAAGGTCATACATTCAGTCAAAGTTCTTTGGAGAAACCATGCAGTTGAAGAAGCTACGTGGGAGCTCGAAGAAAAGATGAGAGCGAATTATCCGCATCTTTTTAAGTGATCTTATGTTGTAATTCCGGGGACGGAATTCTTATAAGGGGGGGAGAATGTAAGAACCAAGAATTTTGAATTACATTATAAATAAAATTGGAAAACTAAATTCTAATTAAATGAGTTATTGTGTAATTTAATTAAAACATTTATGTGGTAATTTGATTGTTGACTATTCGGTTAATTTTAGTAAAGGAAGTCCGATTAATGGATTTATTAAATTAACGGACTAACCTAAGATTATTTTGTGAGGAACCATAATTAAATATTCAATTAATATTGAATATGACAAGTCTAAATTGATTATATAAAGTAAATTTAAATTGATTATTTAAATGTTCCTATAATTATTTAAATAATCCCAAACAATTAATTAAGTGAGGGATTTGTGTGATGTGCTTTGTGGGTTGATATTTAATTAAGCTAGCCCAATTTATTAAGAAGTGGGTGAGTTATTTTGGTAGCCCAATGTTGTTGGATTATTATGATCATATATGGCCCAAATGAAATAAATTGCAAGCCCATTCCTTGATCCAATTGCTAAAGCTTCTAGAAGATCCATTATTTACCAATTTGACTATAAAAATAAATCAAAAATGGGACAAATTAGAGAGCATGGCTGGTGGTATGGAGAGAGTACTATGGATTTCAAATTTTTATTCAATTTGTTGATTTCATTAGTGTGTGGAACACTCAAACTTTTTGGCTAGCAAATTTTGTAAAAATGTTGAAGTCCAATCTATACATATATATGTTATATGTATAGATTTATACTACTATAAATAGAAGCTAGCTCATTTGGTGGAGAGTTTACAAAATATTGCAAGTATTCTCTATATAATGTGCTAGTGAGTTTTAGTGAGTTAACTAGGTGAGTTAAAGAAAAAGGAAGTGAGTTGTGTAGTGAGTCACCACCGAGTCAAGTGAGTCAAGTCATTTTCATCAAGGGGGGTGTTCTTGGATGTCATCACAACTTATTACCTACTTTGGAAAGCAAAGAAAACAAGCCATCAAAAGCAAAAGGTATAAAAATTCCTTTAAAACCCTAATCTTGGTTTTCTTTTAAATTTTATGGTAGAAATATTATCTTGGAGATCTTTATTCTTATAATCATGATATACATGTTTATATAGGATTCCATGTGGTTTAAATGTATAGTGGTATGGATTTATGTAGAAAAATCTAGCAAAATACTTGAAAATATTTTTACCGACGAACAAAACATAGGTTGTACGTATAAATTGCACATTTTAAAATCTACAAATTATTTTTGTGATTTAATAATTTCTGGGAATATATGGATAAGTTAAGAAAAAACTCCCTTTGGAATCACCCAAAAATGTGTTAAAATGAGTAAGTTATGCATTTTTTACCAAACACACCTCACTGTCCAAGTTATTGCATGAACAGTCCAATTTAAGCCTAATTTCCGAAATCAAAACTTATCCAAAAATGGTGTTTGAGTACAGAAAATTGTAGTTCGGGAAGTCACGATTCCATCGATACCTAGTAGAGCTCCATCGGAGTTATAGAACTCAAGTTATTAAGGTTTTTCTCCAAGAACCCAAAGTTGGACAAAAATCTGGAAATAGGTAATGTTTCTGCCGGTTTTTTTTCATGAACCGGCCGGAACTTTCCGGCGACCGGTTCACCGGAATTATGACCTGTTCCGGCGATGGGTCCTTGACGGAAGTTGCTTGGTTTTTCGTGTAGTATTTTATAAAAATATGTTTGTATTTTTAGCATGTCATTTGGTAATTTCCATAATTAAAATATGATTAAACCTTACTAACTAAAGGAAAAATGATAAATTAATATTTTTAATTTCTGAAAAATCATAAAACTGCTAAGTACTTATTATTTAAGTAATATTAAATAATAATTAAGATTAATTAATAAATTAATTGTTTTTAATTGTATTTAAAGTGTAAATAGTGCACTAATTAGCTATTAATTAGTTAGTAATTAGATAAAATTACTAATAAATTATTATTAAATATTAAATATGTGATTTAAGTATTTAATAATAATATAAGAAAGATAAAGTAAATAAATTAATTGTTTATTATTTAATTTATAATTAAATAGTAAATAAAGATAAATAGTTAACTAACTATTATTTAACTAATATTAAATAATAATTGAAAAGAGATAAAATTTATAAATTAATTATTTATTATTTAAATAATAAATAAAGATAATTAAGAAAATTAATTATTATTTAATTAACATTAAATAATAATTAAAGAATGATTAATTATTATTTAATTAAGATTAAATAATAAGTAAGTATAATTAATTAATTAATTAATTATTATTTAACATTAAATAATAATTAAAGATAATTAAAGTTAATAAACTAATTATTTATTATTTAATTAAGATTAAATAATAAGTAAGGATAATTAATTAATTGATTATTATTTAATTAACATTAAATAATAATTAATAAACTAATTATTTATTATTTAATTAAGATTAAATAATAAGTAAGGATATTTAATTATTTGATTATTATTTAATTAACATTAAGTAATAATTAAAGATAATTAAAGTTAATAAAATAATTATTTATTATTAAATAATAATAAATGAGGATAATTAATAAATTATTATTATTTAATTAATATTAAATAATAAGGCAATTAAGATTAATACTTTAATTATTTATTATTTAATTAACTTTTAAATAATAAATAAACATAATTAGTTATTATCTATTGTAAAATAATGACTAAAGGTAATTAATTAATTACTCTTTAACTGATATTAAATAGTAATTAAATGAAGATAGAGTTAATATTATAAAAAGAATTTAATTAAACAATGATAGTAAATTGTTTAAGAGTTTAATAAGTGTTTAACACTTAAGAAAAATAATATTGATTAATTAAATCATTAATATAAGATCAATTAAATGTCTTATATGATTAATATAAAATTATATGTGTTATGTGATTAATTATTTAACATAGATAAGTGTTTAAAGTGCACGATTAAATGTTATACTAATTGATAGGCTAACGTTATTAATGTTAGGACATCAAGAGGAGTTTAAATTAAGCAAATTAGCCGTAAGTCAACAGACAGACAAGTTCTTTAACCTTACTCAAATTTGTATTGAGCAAGCTTCCTAACTCTACTCAATATTATTGTACTAATTCTTAAATCTTGAGCTTATATTATATCGCAGGTTATTCCACAATAATATTATTGCAAATTGTATATATTATTTGAATTCATATTCCATTCTTGAATTATGAATTGATTAAAGAAGAAGTCTAAGCCATTGTTCGGCTAGACCTATGTGAAATTTATTTTGAAAGCTATCCAAGCCATAGTGTACGGATTCTTGGACTGAGAAGAACAACCCATAATGGGGAATAACCTAAGTATCGAACAAACGATACAAACAGAATAAATGTTATGCATATACATATGGTACGAGAGGCTGATCCCCTCAAGTACAATTCTGACAAAGTAACCTAAGAGGGTCAATCAAGTGATTGATTTCCTCAATAGTAGTTCATGGTCCATTTGACCACTCAGCAATTAAATAATCAATTGTCACTTCTTTATTTTGTGCACTGATTCTATTGTTCATTGTTGAGCTCCTTTTATTAAATCTTTCAGTTGATATTCCTATTCATTTATGACATAATTATTGTTATTCATTTAAATTGCTGAGCAAACTAGTTGCTCATACTTGCTATGTCATAAAATATTTTGCAGCTAAATCTGAAGGATCGGGTAAAGATAAAGGAAAAGGGAAAGCAAAATCTTAATTATCTAGATAGTTGTTAGTCTATTTATATTTTGTTTAGAACTTATAAGATTGTAACACAAACACTGATATTATTTTGTAGTTTGTGATGTTTATTTTGGTAAAGGTTATAGACCTTGGGACTAGAAAGTCATTGTAATAGACAACATATGTTTATTTATTTTCCGCATTAGTATTACATGTTGTTTAGCAGAGATTGTTTATATTATTGCGTGAGCACCAAATTCGAGGTAGTGGTACCTGAATTTGGGGGTGTCACACCTATACAAATGAATCAAGAGTAAATGAAATTTTGTAAAAAAAAAATTGATAATTTACTTAGTAAAGGTTTAATCAGAAAAAGTAAGTCATATTGGTCTTGTCCAGCTTTCTATGTTAACAAGAATGCTGAAATAGAGAGAGGAGTACCCATGTTAGTTATTAATTACAAACCTTTAAACAAGATTTTAGAATGGATTAGGTATCCATTACCCAATAAAAAAGATTTAATTGGTAGGTTAAGTCAAGCAGTTGTCTTTAATAAATTTGATCTTAAGAGTGGATTTTGGCAAATCCAAATCCATAAAGAGGATAGACACAAGATAGCATTTACTACACCCTTTGGTCATTACGAATGGAACGTAATGCCCTTTGGCCTTAAGAATACCCCTAGTGAATTCCAGAATATTATAAATGATATCCTAAACCTATTTAGTCATTTTGCTATTGTCTACATCGATGATGTTCTTATTTTTTCCAATTCAATTGAAGAACATTGGAAACATTTAAACTCATTCTTTAGAACTATTCAATCTAATGGACTAGTTCTGTCTCAATCGAAATGCAGTCTATTCCAAACTAAAGTCAAATTCCTTGGTCACAATATCCAGTATGGCCAAATACACCCAGCTGATAGAGCTATACAGTTCACCAGTAAATTCCCAGCTTTCATTACAGATAAAACCCAACTTCAAAAATTTTTAGGTTCTCTAAATTATATTGGTGAATTTTATAAAATTCTGCAAATTGTTTGCAAATCGTTATTTGAACGATTACAAAGTAATCCTCCACCTTGGACAGATGTTCACACTTTAGTTGTCCAAGAAGTAAAAAAGCATGTTAAATCTCTTCCTTGCCTTGGCATCGCCAATCCTACAACTTTTAAAATTGTTGAAATAGATGGCTTTGAAATTGGCTTCAGAGGGATTCTTAAACAAAAACTAACACCCAATTCTCCTGAGCAACTTGTTTGCTTTTATTCTCATGCCTGTAATCAAACCCAGATCAATTATTCTACTATTAAAAAGAAAATTTTGTCTCTAGTTTTATGCATCAATAAATTTCGGAGTGATTTATTAAATCAAAAGTTTTTAGTAAGAATTGATTGCAAATTTGCAAAATATGTTTTAAAAAAGATGTTGAAAACATTGCCTCTAAATAAATATTTGCTAGATGGCAAGCTATTTTATCTATGTTTGATTTTTATATTAAATACATTAAAGGTAGTCAAAATTCAATCCCAGACTTTCTAACCAAAGAGTTTATCCAAACAGGTACCCATCATGAGTGAAAGAGAGAAAGATAAGCGTGAGCGTGATCGTGGTAAGCTCCCTGTCTCCGGACAACCTAGTAAAAATAAAGAAGCAATTGTTCCTGTTCCTCACCCTAGTTAACCTGTTTGTCCTCCTTCTACTCAATTTCAGGTCTTAGGTTAAATTCCTAAACCTTACAGTTCAGCCCTAGCTAGTCAATCTAAACCTTTTGATCCTTTTGAATCTCCAGCCCAGAGCCAGCTTCAAAAAATTGATCAAAACAAGTCAAGAGCCGAATACATCCCTAATTATGAAGTCAACCTTTTCTATATTAAACCTTCAATGAATCCAAAGAATGACCCAGTCAAACTTGTTACCCAGTTTTTCCCTCTTGGATGGCATTTCATTCCTTTTACCCCTCATAAGTCATTATCCTTTTACAAGGATCTTCTTATTCAAATAGAGTCAGTAGTTTTTAAACCTATTTTTGACAGGAATGATAATACCAAAATTATCTTCCATTCCCTTTACATTAAACAAATCATCTCAATTTCTGATTGGAAAAATTTGATGGGCATAAACAACCAAGGCTCTAATCATCCTTATGATCTCTGCCCTCTTACTAATCCCAGTAATGCTTTATTAGAGAGTTATTTTAATTACTATGATTATATGGAAGCTTGGCACAAAATCTTTTCATACCAAAATGCCTCTATGAGTCATTCATGGTTTATCCAATTTGACCACAAATTCAAAAGTCAAATTCCCATCTGGTTCACCCTTTGGTGGTCTAGATATGACCCAACCTTAGTTATCTTCCCAGAACATTTACTTTCACAAGTAAACTATTATAGTAATAAATCTCCTTTTAATCCTAAATTTGAAGGTATCCCAACACTGCTCCGTTTTGTTAGTAAATATAAGATCCCTTGGATTCTTAAATGGCAGTATAACCTTCCTTCTTCTAGTCAACCTCCGGTAGTCACCCGAATCTTTTTTATTAAATGGTGGGATAAATTTGACGTTAATAGGATTGTTTCCCAAGTTCAGAAAGAATTCCTTCTTTCTCTAGTTACTCCTGTTAAGTCTATTCCTGCTCAAGGTTCTTCCAGTAAACCTAAAGTCAAACGTTTTAGTCCCAGTCATTCTAGTACTCTTGATGTTTCTAATGTAAAAAATTATTCCAGTGTTGAGTTAAAATTACTCACACAGGCCATTCAAGCCAGAGTAAGTTCTCTCCGTGAAGAAGAAAGTAATGCTTCATCTTCTTCTTCTAAGTTATCTTCTCAACAGTCATCTGCTAGCATCAATAAGGACCCTTACGGTACCATCGACCTCCAGGATTCCCAAGATCCTTTTTGCTTAGTCAAGCTCCCCTGAGCTCCTCTCCAGCTCCCGTGAGCCCTCAGTTAATTCTGGCCCGTGCTGTTAGTTAGTCGTCAGTCAGCTTTCAGTCAAGCACGCCGCAACATCTAATGCCTTGTGGGCCCCTGTCACTCAGTGCCCCTGCACTCTGTCCAACATCCATTTATGTTGGGCCCTCCTTCAGACGCACTCATGTTTGCTAGTCAACAGTTGCAGCGCACCCAACCAAAAGATTCTGCTTTTCCACCGAAAGTAGCAATCTAGAGTAAAATGAGTCACTATTCATGAATAGTAAAAAATGTCTGTAATCATTTACTTTTTGTAATAGTAAAGTTGCAATAGTGTTTCCTTATTCTATAAAAGGAACGCTTAGTCATTTGAGAGAGGCAGATTGGTTAAGTACCTCTTATTCTTTCTTCATCTCCTCCTCTGGTAATAACCCCGAGTCAAGCCTTTGTATGTTTTATTTCTTGTAATATATTTTTAGATTCAATAAAGAACTTATTTTAGTAAACAATTGTTAACATCTCATTGGACTGACATCTGTTGGCTAGGGCATTTGCATGTTTAATTCTTGCATAATTGAAACATGATTATGATCTGTGAGTACGTGATTTAAATTATTTATTTACATAGGCTATGATCAAATTAACCAACTCGATTGTGAACTTGATTTGGTTATTTTATAATACTATTAATTAATTAAATTGATTAACTAAAGTGTTGGTGAATTGTCTAACAATTAATTTGACCCATGTTAGCAATTAATGAGAGTAGTGTATCATTATATTTATGAGCCCAAACTTGATGTTGGAGCAGCCGAACCTAATTGCTACATTTATAACCAATGTTGTAATTAGCCAAATCCCAAACCTTGACCCAACTTGATGCTAAAGCAACCCAATATATATTTGTGTAGCATTAATCACAAATTGAGCCCAATCATTGACCCAAACATTAAGTGAATTCAGTAACCCACTCCTTGTTTTCATTTGTACGTGAATCATCAGCTATGACAATCAAATTGGGACAAATTTCAGCAACAAGGAAGTAAGTGAACTTCCATCATTGCAAAGAGCTGTTGTGCATGGTAGTTTGCCTTCCCGAGGTCTGTTTTCAGCAGCCAAGAAGTGCATGGGCAGAGCAGTTGGTTGCTTAAGTAGCTGTGATGAGTAAGTATAGAGCTAATGATAGAGCTAGAGATAGCTTGTAATGGCTGATAGAAGGAGAAGAGTGCTCATTTCTTTAATCTAAATCCACCCACTCCCCACAACCCTTGTTTTATCATCTTGCTAAGGAGAGTGCAGTAGAGAGAGAGAGAGAGGGAGAGAGAGAGAGAGAAAAAATCCAGTGGAAAAGGAGAGGTTCTTAGAGCTAGCTTGTTTAGAAGAAGGAAAGGAGTCCCAACTGTAGCTAATAAAGCTTAAAAGCAAGAATCTATACCAAGCAACACATTTAAGGTTTAAAAGTAAACTTAAACTTAATCTCCTAGTTATCTTGTGTTTCTAGATTATTTATGTTGTCGATTTTGTGTTGTGGATGATGATAGTTGTTGTGAATTTGGGGGTCATGAAGGACCCGGTTGATATAAGGTGGATGACATGGCTGGAGTTTATGTGCTTTATGTGGTCATACATGTGTGCTTGGCTCAAAACTAATGCATGCATGCTAGGTGTTTGATTAAAGATTTCAATGAAATGTTCTTTCAAGAGTTGCTTTCAAAAGACTGATTTTTCCAAAAGAATTGTTATGTGTTGTTAATAACATGTTTGAATCCATAAGGTGTATGCACATGGCATCATAAGAATGATTCCTGTTATAGAGGTGTATGTCTATATATGTGCTTAACTGTGATTTTTGCATGTATGATAGATATTGATGGAAGTTCTTTCTTCTGCAGCAAATTACAAAGCTTTATCATTCGAGTGCATATTTTCCAAAATTAGATAATGGTCATTTATGTGTTAAGACCCTAATATGCTAAAAAATTTTTTTTTCAAAGCTTCAAAGAAGTCCAAATGTTGCTTTATGTGCTATGTGATGTGAACCAAGTTTTCAAAACTTAAAGTGTCAAACATGCTTTGTAAATGAGCCATGAAATACATGCTAGAAGTCTAGAAATAAGGATTTTCATGAAATGTATAATGATCTAAGGTTGCTTGTATGCTTTAGAACATCAAAAGTTAGATAAAATACCGAGTTTCTGGATTTTTGGCCGAGCGCACCTGCGCTCAAGGTGAGTGCAATTGTGCACAAGTGTTCTGTCAAGGTTTTGTGCTGGAGCGTACCTGCGGTCATGATGAGCGCAGATGCACCCAACCCTTCTGTTGACTTTTTTCAAAAGGAGCGCACCTGCGGAGCAGGGGAGCGCACCTGCAGTGCACCTAGCAAAACTGTGCTTGGGTCCAGCACAGCTGTGCTCAACCCTGTTGTTTGCAGGTTATGTGATTTTGCACGATTTTGTTATGTGATCATCATGCATGCCTACACGTGATCTAGTTGAAATACACGAATGTTATAACATTTAAATTGAGCCTAAAATAAAAGGAAATGTTATAATGAACCTAATTTGGTTAGCGTTTAAAGCAAAATGCCATGATTTGAGCTAAGATATTTAGACCGATACCATGAATGCGTAACCTACTTGTTACATGTTATGTGTAAGCATGTACGTGTAATAATGCTTATATTATAAACTAATACGCATAAGATAATAGACAAAAGTTATATATTATGTAGGTTATAACCGCTATAAGTATGACGGATTATAAAGTTACGTGCTAGGTGTAAATTGAACTTATATATTGCAAATAGCCCGTACCAAAGTTAAAAGAGTAGAATAACGTCTATGATAAAAAAAAGAAAAAACTAATTAGTGAGCCGACATTGTTAACTATGTAGGCAGTAGATGTAGCGAAGCGTTAACGTTAAGCATAAACGACCATCGAGGCAAGTCTCCAAGCTTACTCAAATTATATCGATCAAGTTCCCTTTACGTATGCACACTTTATTATTCCATGTAAATGTTTTGATTTCAAATATCTATATGCCATGATCGCACTTACGTGCATTTCAAAAGTCTTTCAATTATTGAATCGACTTTACGTTTTAAAGTCCTTATGCATGACTGTTATGAAATACTGGTCTAAGCCATCGTTTGGCTAGACCAATTAATGCCATGATAAATGGAATTCTATGATTTTCAATGCTAAACCAAACCATATTGTACTGGTGCGGTATCTGTTAAAGTTGAAATAAACAATCCTTATAGTTGGGGCTTAAAACTATAATTTTGGATAAAATTTCTATATGACGTGGTTGCATCGTTAGATGTTTTATATTGTGCACAATGTATCTGTACAATGGGCTAATCCCCTGAAGTACACATCTTTGGTTATTATCAATTGCTATATAGATTGTTAATAGTCTTAATGATTTTGGTCTTTATAACTATTGGTTATTGTCATCCTTTGTATAATGTCAATAATCTTAACGAAGTTTAAGGTCATTTGACCATCAACACTCAAATTCTTCGATTTTGAAATATAAAGTAATTGCCTATGCATCTTTTTCAATTGTCCAATTTATCAGAAATGTCATCAATATACTATAATGCTATAAACCATTAAATATACTTGCTGAGCCATTCGTTGCTCACACTTGCTTAAACAAAACCTTTTAGCTAAGCCCGAGTTCTCAGAAGGTTCCAAGAAGGACAAGGGTAAAGGGAAAACCAATGAGTAGCTGTTTTAATGTTCCTAGTAATTTAATTTATGTTATTAAGACTTTTGTGATGATGTAAGATTTTGTAATGAAGGTTAGTTAAACCTGAGATATTATGTTTTTAAGATGAACGATGTAATTATTGCATTTAATGATTGAATGGGTATATAGTTGTGTGTGAATGTTGTACTATGAGCACCGGACCCGGGGTTTAGAGACCCGAATTTGGGGGTGTCACATATATACTTCCATGTTTCGGCCAATCTTCTTCCTGAATACATTGTTTATCATCCTCTAGTAAGTAGCTAAAGCATTGATTATCCCAAACTTCATTTAATTATAAGCATATATAGTTCAACGTGTGATGAAAGATGTCTTTGAGATGTCCTCTTTTGCCATTAGAATATGATTATATCCCAAAAACGCGTCCAAGAAACTCAAAATTATATTACTCAATGTTGCATCTGTAAGTTAATCGATGTGGGAAAATGGGTAAAAATCCTTCGGGTATGCCTTATTACGATCAGTATAATCTTTATAAACTCTTTATTTCCTATTATGCTTCTGAACCAGCACCACGTTAGCCAGCTACTCCGGGTGCTCGATCTCTTTTATTACGCCAACATCCAAAAGCTTTGCCACCTCTTCGTTAATCACCCTCTGTCCTTTTAGAGAAAAGATCCGACACTTTTGGAAGATCGATTTCTTTTTTCGGTTAACCGATAGCCTATTTACAAATGACATCTTCTGATATACCTAGCATATTGTGAGGAATCTAGGCGAAGATATCGACATATGTCTTGAGTAACTCCACCAATCTGCTTTTGAACATACTTACTAAAGGTCTCATTGCTCCTTTGTTTAATCCGCAATAACGAATTGAAGCAGTGAGCTTCCCTATTTTCTTATTACCCCAAAATCTGTCATGAAACTTTTCACAAAGCTCATTTCAATAATTAATACTGTCCGGGGGTAAAGACACGATCTACTATTTGGCTACCTTTTTAAGCGTCGTGATAAAAATTTTGCACATTCCTACCTCTGTGTGATTATAATAACCCATGACGATCTTATAGGAATTTGTGTGATAAAACGGGTCCCTGATGCCATCCTAAGACTTCAAAGGTGGTAACTTCATCTTCAAATCAGCTTTCTTTTGGTAAATTTTTGGTAAAAAAGGCTACTTCGGGTCAAGGGATTTCGGACCTGGTTGCAGTTCAGATAATTGACGTTTTAATTCTTCCAACCTCTTCAAGACAGGTTTTGGAATATTCAGTTAAGGTGTTTTATCGCGCCGATCGCTATTGTGATCCAAAGATCGAGCCAGCCTTATGTCATCCCTCCTTGTTTCATCATAATTATGATCTCTACAGGGGGACCTAGCCTGCCTTCTTCTAGGTGACCTCTTTGTGATGCCTGCCTTTTTTCTCCCTTCTTTGTATCATTATTATTTTCTTGCCTCACTTATGTCTGCCTTGTTTCTCCTGGATGACCCTTCGAATCAATTATTTGCTGTGATGTAAGGGGATCATCCGCACGTCTCTAGGTGTGTCGGCTCTATGATGTAACTTCTCATGACCTTCTGATAGTGGTGGGCTGATCGTCATCATTCCTTAGCTTGGGCAGAAGAACATTCTACTCTTGTTGTTCGCATCCTCACCCCTCTGAATCTTCTGCCTTTAAATAGTCTCTCGCTGGTCCTGTCTGCTAGACTCTCTGTATTGATCGCCTCAATTGAGGGGTTGACTATTTTCTCCACTTATATGTAACTCCAAGATTAGTGAATTTGGTGGAGTAAACAACTAACGCTTGATGGGAGCCGATTGTGTCATCATAGGCCTCTGACCTTTAAGTGGAAGGACTCATCCTGTCCTTGACAAAACTACCCACATTATGAATTGACGATTCCACCAAAAAGCCACCCTGTTCCACAATATCGTTACATTGTTTCGCCATGAAATCTGATACAAACTTTGATTGAAACTTCGAATAAACAGTGATTTTTGAAACGCAAATTTGTCAAGGCCCTCATTCTAGTGTAAATGTTAACGCTTGGTTTTGTAAGCATGTTAGAAATTACCAAAAGCATGGGAAACCTGCACTGAAACAACCGTTAGCCACCCTCAAATTTAGTGACTGCTTGGGCCATCGAGGGATGATCCGATGTAAGAGTAAGTACAGGTCAAAAGCGTAAACAATAAAGGGAATGAAATTGCTAGAAAATAATAAAATTTTGTATGCAAATTATGTATTGTGACTCTTGCTTATGGTTGTAAAAATTCAATATTCTAAAAGGTGCTAGGCGGACGACCAGGGGGGGGGGGGGCTTGTGTATTATGACTCTTTTAGGTACATGTGATGTGCGGATTCAATATTTTGAGTCATGACAACTGACAAGATGTTTGTGGGGAAAGCCAGGGGAACTGACAAGACATAAATTTATTATCAGATCTGCCTTCTTGATACTATATCTTTATCTACATTCTTGTGGTATCAGAGCCAAACTGTTCATCTTGTTTTTATTGTTAATCTATCTGTTTAGTCAATTTGTTTAACTAATTTTCAAAACTATTTACCTTTGGCTCCAAACTGTGTCACCTTACTCACTGTAGAACACCTAGTTCGCCATAAGTCTTATTGTGCCGTTGTCAGTCTCCAGGTAGGGGAAATTTAGGCTTAAGGAATCTTAGAACCCATGCATGAGTATGCTTAAGGTTTGTAAGAAGACATAAGTGGAATGATCAAAGACAATAGTAATTGATAAATCAATTAAAATGAGTAAACTTTTTAGATATAGTTCATCAGTTAGTTCAAGGTCAGCAGCTTTGTCCTCAATCCCTTTCCCAGTAATCCCCTTGCATCATTCATACATACATATATATGTGATTTGTTTATTTTCAGTTTAAATATTCAATTGTGAGGTCCCTTTCCCAATAATCCCCTTGCATCATTCATTTTATATTCCAGTAAGCACTTATCTTGACTGCTATACATCAAGATAGTATACATATATATTTCACTTGAATCTTTATCCACACACTCTCATATGTACTATATCTTTATATGCCTTCTTGATACTATATCTTTATCCGCCTTCTTGTGGTATTAGAGCCAAACTGTTCATCTTGTTTCTACTGTTGATCTATCTGTTTAGTCGATTTGTTTAACTAATTTTCAAAACTATTTACCTTTGACTCCTAACTGTGTCACCTTACTCACTGTAAAACACCTAATTCGCCGTAAGTCATGTTCTGCCTTTATCAGTCTCCAGGTAGTAGTAGTTTAGGCTTAAGGAATCTTATAACCTAGGTATGAGTCTGCTTAAGGTTTGTAAGAAGTCACAAGTGGAATGATCAAAGACAATAGTAATTGATAAATCAGTTAAAATGAGTAGACTTTTTAGATCTAGTTCATTAGTTAGTTCAAGGTCAGCAGCTTTGTCCTTAATCCCAGACATAATTAATAAGGAAGAACATAGTTATGATAACATAAGTTAAGATTTTGGTAACTGGAATATACCAAATGTTTCACCTAAAGAAATCTGTAAGTCAACCCTTTCTGATAATTTTAAATTAGATCACAATGTTAAAACTGTTGAAAAAGTTTATGCAATTAATATAGAACATGAAAATTGTTCCTTATTAACAAATGAAGTAATTAAAAAACATAGACTTAAGGGATATAATTTTATCCATATAGGTCTAATTCAAGTTGTGGTAAAACCTTTAAGTATTAAAGGAATTAACTCAAGTATATTATTGTGTCTTCAGGATGCACGCTATTTAAATTATGTACCAAGCATTTTAGGCATAATGGAGTCAAGTCTGCATAATGGATCCGTCCACTTTAATTGCTTACCTGACTTTACATTAAGTCTAAGTGACCCACATCTATTAAAAGCATTAACTTTAACTATCAAGATAGCTGGAGAAATCACTCAAATGATTGAGGGATCCCAAGCTCTTGCTTTGATATTTAGAATTTATTATAAAACAATGAAAACAAATTTAAATGTTAAAGCACTTAACAAAATTCCTAAAGATAAGACTGTTTTTAATTCAAAGCAGTACTAGTGATGCTAATATCCAAGTCCCAAAGACTATTTTTTGGAGAGAGATAAATCTCCCGAGACAATGGATATTAGAAAATGAAATGCCCCAAAGGCCAATTAATAGTAACATAATGAACCTAGAAAATATTAAACAATACCTAGATGGTACAGTCAGAATAAGTTTTGATGATTCAAGACTTAGAAGATTTTTAGTAATAGAAGATGTTGCTAGTACTGTTGCATCGTCTAGAAAAGATTCAGAATTACTAAGTAAAACTACACTTCAGAATATCAAGTTAAAAGGAATTATTAATGAAGGTTAGACTAGTCAACCTTGCTATAATAATGAATCTGTCAGTCAAGATGAAGATGGTGAACAACAGTTATCACTTACTCAGTCAAATTTTGAGACAAAACCAGTTCACCACCAACTTAGAGTAATGCAGAAAGACTTTAAAGTTAAATAGGGAAAATTAACTAATAATTTTAATTCAAAAGAAAATAAAAGTAAAAGACATTAATTTCATGAAAAATATATTGAAATTGATGGAGAGGAAATAGTTAAAAATAGAAAAAAATTATGATAAAAGAAAAAGTGAATATTACTTTTTATACTTGGTATAAAAAATATTATGGTAAATGTAATGTAGTTACTAGAAGCCAATGAGTAAAAGAAGATAAGTCAAAAATCTCTTCTAGTCATCCTCCTTTAGAAACAGTTATTTTACTAATTAAAAACACATATGTTATTGCTAGCCATTTTAAAATTCCAGATAGTAATAATGATGATAAGAAAATTATTGAACAAAATAATTTTACTAACCAGTACCTAGCAACTTTAGGAAAACAGTTAGATAAAATTGAAGACAAAATTGAAGATAAACTTCAAAGTAGTCAAACTAATAAAATTAAAAAACCTTTGTTAAACCTACCTCAAAACAGACAAGGTGTAGGTTTACCTGCTAAAGATCAAGAAATTACTAGAACTCTTGATAAATTATTCAAAAAACTAGGAGAACCAGAATCTAGTAAAACTTTAACAGTTATTGATCAAAATAAAAGCCAAGAGAATAATGGTTCAGATACTGAAATTGAAACCACAGTTCAAAATGATTTAGAAACTGATACTACAGTTCAAGAAATTGAAAACCAGTTTAAAAAATAAACTTTTAAAAATTCAACTATCACTAGTCAAATAAAAAATTGGTATTCTAGACCAACCCCTTCAGACTTACAGTTTGAAGAAAGGAATTTAGATAATCAATTTTCTATTTCAGCAAATAAAATTTATGAATGGAATATTGATGAATTAAGTGAACAAGAATTATTAAACAAGTTAAATCATATGTCAATGGTAGTTAATAGTTACCTAACAAATTATAATAATTTAAGACAACCAGATATAGTTGAGTTATTGGTTAGTGGATTTACTGGTGTTCTTAGATCTTGGTGGAAAAAATATCTCACTGAAAATTCTAGATATAGTATAATTCAGGTTATTCAAAGAGATAATGAAGGAATGACTATTTTTAATGAAGAATTAGGATTAGGTCCTCCTGATGGAGTTAATACATTAATATATACAATAATTAAACATTTTATTAGAACACCTAGTAATATAATAGATATGATTCATGATAAATTAACTAATTTATCATGTTCTACTTTAAGTGATTTTAAATGGTATAAAGACGTTTTTACCTCCAAAGTTATGATGAGGAATGATAGTGATAAGCCATTTTGAAAAAAAAAATTGTCAATGGTTTACCAAATTAGTTTGCTCATAAAATTCGTGAGGAATTAAGTAAAGACTTAGGTTTTATTGATTATGATAATCTAACCTATGGAGATATAATCAGTTAAATAAAGAAAACAGGTCTTAAAATGTGTATGGATTTTAAGATTAGTAAACAAGCTAGTAAAGATAAAAAGAAAACAAAATATGAATTAGGAGCTTTTTGTGAGCAATATGGTTTACCCCTTGTTGCGTCTTCCAGAAAAAAAACATAAAATCAGTAAAAAGAAAAATTTTAAAAAATATAAATGACATTATTCTAAAGATAATTATTATAAGAAATCACAAAAACAACCAGCCTATAAAAAACTTTATAAGAAAAAGACTTGTAAGATGTTTAATAAAAGTAAAGTTATTTGTCATAATTGCGGCAAACCAGGCCATTATAAAAATGTATGTAAAGTTAAAGAAAAATTAAAACAGTTAAAAATATCTGAAGAAAATACAAATCAAATCATTGAATTAATGAGAATTGAAAATGATTCTAGTAATAATGAATATGAAGATTTTAATTCTTCTAGTACTTCAGAAACTAAGTCTAGTAGTAAATCTAGTGAGAGTCCTAAAATTACTCTAGGATGTACTGATTCTTGTTGTAATAAAAGACTAAATGTTTTAAATAAAAATACTGAAGAAGAAAATTTGTTAATTAATTTAATAAGTAAAATCTTAGACCCTCAGCTAAAAGCTCAATATACTAAACAATTAAAAGATTTATTTAACAAAGATAGCTCATCTAGTAAAATAAATAAGATTAAAGAAAAACCATTTTTTAGTCATAACAAGTCATTAGAAAGATTTAAAAATCCAACTAAAGAAATAACTTTACCAGAATTAAACCAAGAAGTTAATAACCTTAAAAAAGAAATTTCTAAATTAAAACAAGAACTTCTTAAGCTAAGAGAAGAAATTAGTAAAATTGGAAAAAGAGATGAATTGTTAATACATGATTCTTCTGATAGTGAAGATATGGAGGAACGTGAAACTTCAAGAATTAATAACACAAATAGTGAAAATGAAACCCTTAGTCAACAAAGATTATCATTAAAAATATTAAAAGCTATTACCATTCAGAAATGGTACATTAATGTAACTATTCACTTTAGAAATTCTAGCATTAGTAGACACTGGTGCTGATTTAAATTCTATTCAGGAGGGATTAGTCCCTACTAAGTACTATGTAAAAAGTAGTGAAAGAATGACTTTAGCCAATGGTAGTGAAATAGAAATAAAATATAAATTGCCTAAAACACATATCTATCAAAATAATGTTTGTTTTGAAACATCTTTTGTTTTAATAAAAAATATGACGGATAATATTATTTTAGAATTACCATTTATATATTTATTGTACCATTTTACTACTAATACAAATAGTTTAACAAGTAAACACTTAGGTTAAGAAGTAACCTTTAGTTTTATTCAAAAACCTAAAAGTAAAGATCTTAGGATTATTCAAGAAGGATCAATTTCAAAAAACTTAAATATACTTAATAATAAAAGAAATCATTTAAAATACCTAAGAGATGAAATTAGGTATAAGAGAATTGAAGGTCAATTAAAAGATAATAATCTTCAAGGTAAAATAAAAGAATTTCATAATTTATTAAGTAAAAATATTTGTTCAGATTTACCCATGTTTTTTGGCATAAGAAAAAGCATATAGTTAGGCTACCTTATGCTAAGGAATTTAAAGAGCATTTAATTCCCACTAAGGCTATACCTATTCAGATGAATCATGAACAAATGAATTATTGTAAAAATGAAATTGATGATTTATTAAGAAAATGATTAATTAGAAAAAATAAATCTCCTTGGTCTTGCCTAACATTTTATGTCAATAAAAATGCTGAAATAGAAAGAGGAACCCCTCGCTTAGTTATTAATTATAAGCCATTAAACAAAGTCCTAGAATAGATTAGGTATCCATTACCTAATAAGAAGGATTTAATTAACAGATTAGGTCAAGCAGTTGTCTTTAGTAAATTTGACCTTAAGAGTGGATTCTGGCAAATCCAGATCCATGAGAAGGATAGGTATAAGAAAGCCTTCACTACACAATTTGGTCATTATGAATGGAATGTAATGCCATTCGGATTAAAAAATGTCCTTAGTAAATTTCAAAATATTATGAATGATATTCTAAACCCTTTTAGTCATTTTGCCATTGTTTATATTAATAATGTTCTTATTTCTTCAAATTCTATTGAAGAATATTGGAAGCATTTAAATTCATTCTTTAGAACTGTTCAATCTAATGGATTAGTTCTTTCCCAGTCAAAATGCTGTCTATTTCAAATAAAAGTTAAATTCCTTGGTCATATTATTCAGTATGGTCAAATTCAGCCAGTTGCTAGAGCTAGACAGTTTGCTAGTAAATTCCTAGGCAAAATTATTGATAAAACCCAGCTTCAGAGATTTCTAGGTTCCCTAAACTACATAGGAGAATTCTATAAAATTTTGAGAAGAATATGTAAGCTATTGTTGGAACGCTTGCAAAGTAATCCTCCATATTGGAATGATGTTCATACTTCTATAGTCCAAGAAATCAAATTGCATATTAAGACACTTCCATGTCTTGGCATATCTAATTCTGATGCATTCAAAATTGTTGAAACTGATGCCTCTGAAATTGGATTAGGAGGTATTCTAAAACAAAAGTAAACTCCTAATTCATCTGAACAAATTATTTCTTTTTATTCTCGTGCATGGGATAATACACAAGTAAATTATTCTACTGTCATGCATTAATAAAATTTAAAGTGATTTATTAATTTTTTTTTAGTAAGAATAGATTGTAAATCTGCAAAATATATTTTAGAAAAAGATGTACAAAAAATAGCTTTTAAACAGATTTTTGCTAGGTGGCAAGCTATTTTATCTACTTTTGATTTTGATATTGAATATTTTAAAGGTAATCAACATTCAATTCCCGATTTTCTCACCAGAGAGTTTTTTCAAACAGGTACACTAAAATGAGTGAAAGAGCTGGCCCAAGTGGTCACAGTCGAGGTAAATTCCCTGTTGTTAGTCAATCCAATAAAAATAAAGGAATCATGATTCCTCATTCAGTTAACCCAGCCCCTTCTGTGGACTTAGTCAATAGGTATCAAATTCTTGGTACCATCCCAAAACCCTATGATACTGTTTCGGCTAGTAAGCCTAAACCTATTGATCTATTTTGGAGTCCCTCACAGGCTTCAAACCCTAGTCAACCAAAATCTTCACAGTTTTCACCAAACTATGAAGTTAACCTATTTCATATTGAGCCTTAAATAAAGCCCAAAGATGATCCAGTCATCCTTGCTTCCCAGTTCTTCCCAACTGGTTGGCATTTTGTTCCCTTTGCCCCTTATAAATCATTAATGTTTTATAAGGACGTCCTTCTTAATATAGAGTCTATTTTTATTAAGCCAATTTATAATAAAAATGATGACTCAAAGGTTATTTTTCACTCACTCTATATTAAGAAAATTATTTCCATTCTTGAGAGGGAAAAACACTCTTCTGATCTTCGTCCTCTTGCAGAAGGAAAATAACCTTCCCTCTGTAATTATTTTTGTTATTATGATTATATTGAAGCCTGACAAAAGGTTTTCCTATACCAAAATCAGTCAATGAGCCATTCTTGGTTTATTCAATTTGATCATAAAATTAAGAGTCAAATCCCCTTTTGGTTTATTCTTTAGTGGTCAAGATACAGACCTTCAATTGATATCTTCCCCGAGTCACTTCAGTCACAAGTTCACCATTACAAAAACCATGTTATTCATAACCTTAAGTATGATGGCATTCCTATTTTACTTCAGTTTATGAGTAAATACAAAATTCCATGGATCCTCAAATGGCAGTATAATATTCATACGCTAGTTATAGAACATATTTTTCATTCACCAAGTCAGAAAACTGTTGTTAATGAAATCAGTCAAGTAGCCATGGTAACTTGTATGTTTTTTGTTAAATGGTGGGATAAATTTAATGTCGAAAGAATAATTGGTCAAGTCTAAAAGGAATTTCCTCTTATTCCAATTTCTCCAATTAAATCTGTTCCTGCTGAAGGTTCTTCCAGTAAATCTAAGTCAAAAACGAAATGATTTAGTCCTAATCCTTCTGTTTCTAGTTCTATTGATGTTTCAGATGTTAAGAATTATTCCAGCATTGAGTTAAAACTTTTAGCTCAGGCCATTCAAGAAAGAGTCAGCAAATTCCATGAAGAAGCCAATGATAGTTCGTCATCTTCTTCAAGGTCTTCCCAAAAGTCATCCTCTAGCATTAATAAGGATCCTTACGATAGTATCAACCTTCAGGATGCTCAAGATCCTTTTGCATAGTCAACTCCCGTGAATCATTCTCAGCTCCCGTGAGCCCCTAATCACTTCTGGTCCTAATCAAAACCTTATTTGGGCTATCCAAGACATTCAATGTTTTGTGGCCTCCAGTAATCCAGTACTCCAGATCTAGTTAAGCATCCAATGTTGCTGGTCACTACTTCAGACGTACCCAATGTGTTCCTACTCAAGAGTTGCTAAACGCTAAGTCATAAGATGCTACTTTTTCACCGAAAGTAGAGATGAATAGTAAAAAGTCACTATTCATAAATAGTAAAATGTTTGTAATCATTTACTTTTTGTAATAGTGCCTTATAATAGTATTTTTCTTATTCTATAAAAGGAACGCTAAGTCATTTGAGGAAGTCAGATTGGTTTTGACCTCTTATTCTCTCGCATCTGTCCCCTCTATAATCTAATGAATTTGTAAACCTTAGTAAGTCTATTATCAGTTTAAAATTTTCAGATTCAATAAATAAGTTTTATTTAATTTGTTTTAATTTTATTAAACTGTTGTCTGCTGCTATCTCTGTGTGTGTGTGTGTGTGTGTGTGTGTGTGATTTGTTTATTTCCAGTTTAAATATTCAACTGTGGGGTCCCTTTCCCAGTAATCCCCTTGCATCATTCATTTTACATTCTAGTAAACACCTATCTTGATTGCTATACAATGAGATAGTATACATATATCTTTCACTTGAATCTTTATCCACGCACTCTCATATATACTATATCTTTATCTGCCTTCTTGTGGTCCATTACTTGAAATAATTAAATTATATAACTAATGTTACTAGTATCTTCATATATATACATATTTTTTTCTCTAAAAAATTAAATAAATGTAAATTTTTAAAGATTAGTGTGAAGTTTATTAAATTAGACATTTAATATTATTAATTATAAAATTATTTTTATTTGTGTAATCTTGAAAATTCAAAATTGAGGACTTAAAGAAAATGACAAAGAGCATATGATAAGCATGGCCAACATATCTTTATCGTATTAGTTTTATTCATAAACAAGATTGCTATTAAATAATAAAATTTAAAATTTCAATAATTCAATTCAATATTAAAACTTAAGAAACTAAACGTAAAATAAAGAATTATATTGAATTAAACTAAATATTACAAATGTATCATCATTTGTATAATTTGAAGTTGGTATAAGTTCAAAAACTACAACTATAATAAAATTATCCATTCTGACTTGATCTTGTCCACTTATTGATGTGATTTGATATGTTCCAACCTGCATTATGAATATAGGGAATAATTAAAAAAATAAATATATTAAAATTCATATAAATATTAAAATAAAATAATTGCATCCCAAATTTTCTACCTAGGGCCCGCCTAGTCCTCTCCTAGCCCTGCCTAAATCATACAGTGCCTTTTTCGCCTAGGCCATATCTAGTCCTACCTAATTTTCTGGAAGGATTTTTTTGCCGCATTGGGCCTAGGCGAGACACCATTTGGGGGGGGGGGGGGTGCTTAGCACCAAGGCAGCCGATTTTTAGAACACAGACTGTACTTATATATGCTACATCCACCCAAGACCACTTAGGAATAGAAGTCCTTTTTCAAATCCCCTTATAATTGTCATTAGTTAGTTGACTAAGTCCTTTCCCAACTGAACTTTCTTATTCCTTCCAAATAAGGAAACTTAATCAAACTGTAATATGGACTGTAACTATTCCAAAACAAGCCACCAAAATATATGAAAGTGGGCCGACCAAGTCATGGCCCATCGTCCAACAAAATAAGCCAACACTGGATCCGAGTCTATAAAAATAAGTTAGGCTGCACCTTAACCGGGCCCAAATAATTATATCCTAACACTACCAACATTTTCATACTCAAATAAATTATCAAACTGATAAGTTATTTGGTGATGGGTTCATTGTTTTAAGTAGTGGTTACCATTATTGATTCGGTGTCATAAATACAAAATAAATACATAATTAATGATAAATTAAAATATCTCTTTATTTTTTAATTGAAAATATAATCAAGTTTTGATATAATATAACTAGAATGTTAAATCTTACTAGTAATTTAAAAAATTGGGAACAAGAAAATATTCAAAACAAATAAAATAAAACAAAACAAGTGTATACTAGTTCAATTCGACTGGGTCTACAAATTGAGCAAGTAGTTGGCCTGTGATCTTAATTTGACTTTTGATTAAACAAATTTAACTGGGTTAAACCATTTTGGACAAAAGACTCGTTACCAGATTAAGGTCTTGATTCTTCTCCATTGATAATTCACAGTTGCAAATGCTATCCTCGAGCTCTGGGAAGTCATACCTCAAAAAAGTACTTATGGAGATTTTATGATATGACAGTCCATGGACTCTTAGCCAAATTGAGTTAGCCTTTTTAGGTAATAAGCACATTGATTTTGTAAGCAAATTTTAATAGAATAGATTTAACTCATTATATGTGATGGGAATGAAATATATTATAATTTTATCCCTTTATGCTTTGTTTTTATAATTTTTTTGTGCCTAAATATATTTATTATTTATTTTATTTGATTTTATAGGAAAAAGGGAGAAAAATAAGCAAAATGGGCATTTTGGTAATTTTAGCAGGAAGTGGCCCAGCTGGGTGAATAAGCGAGGTAGCTGCGCCGGTGCGTTAGATGATCAAGGTTGAAAATAGTAGCTTATAAGGTAGTTGCGTGACATATTGGCACAGCTGTGCGGCAAATGTCGCAGCTATGTGGGCAACTTGCGCAGCTGCGCGGGTACTTGGAACGAAAAATAATAACAAGTGGCGTAGTTGCGTGGTTCAGTGAAGCAGCTGCACCGGGTCACGTCAGTTTGTAAAAATCGCGTTGACTTTCTCAGGAAGAGCGAAAGAAGCCAACTGCAAGCAGATTTTTTTGAGTTATTTTAATTTCTAATTATATTATAATTCCTTCTAAACTATGGAGTTTTTATGTAACTGTAAATAGAGGATGTTAGACTGTTTGACACAATTGAGGGGGGGGGGGGGATTCTTTTAAATACATTCATTCATTTATAAATATTATTATTCAGAGTATGTTAGGCTAAATTCTTAAATTCAGCTCTAGGGGATTTCAAAGCTGATTGGAGTTAATGGTTAAATCAATTCAGAGTATTATTTCTTCTTTCTTATATCTATTTTTAGTGCTTATTTAATAATAAATTTGGTTAGTTTGATTAGAGCTCAATAGATTGATGAAATTATTATCAATTGCAAGATTTAATAATTATATTACGTATAATTGATATTATTCCTAATCGTTGATAGTGATAGGTGATTATGGTCAAGCTTTTGTTTATTGCTATAGTTATTATGATATATGTTAAACAATTCGATCTTATGAGATTGTTGCTTAGAATAATATAATTTTCTTGTTATTAATGCTTTCATTATATTAAATTTATAGAACTTGTTCTAGATTGTATAATGGTTAGAATATAATGAAGAGCTTGTTTTGTTAGATTAAAATTAAGAAAAAATTTAGGTAGCAGAGCTTGTTGTTGCCTAGGGTTGTTAGTTTCATGGAATGATATAAATATATTCTGATTGATTGAATTATTAATTGTAAGGGTGAGATAGAACGGAAGAATTGAAGTTTTTAATTTATTAGTTGATCTTATTAATGAATTTTTGCTTATTTAGCTAACTATAATTAATTCAAAATTCCCCTATTTATTATTTTTTTATTTTTTGCTAGAAACATTAGGATAAATTATAAACAATATTGCTCTCTGTGGGATCGACCCTTACTTGCTACTATACTGAATTTGTATTCATAAAGTAAGAGTAAGGTTTTAATTTTGAAAGTGTTAACGACACCTCCCAAATTTTGGCGCCATTGTCGCAGAACATTTATTGTTTTTATCTATTCTTTGTTTTCTTTTCAGTTTATGACTCGATTATCTCAGTTTGGTAAATTGAATTTTGATCAAAAAATAGATAAAATTGCAAAAAGACTAAGGAAGGAGACTTGTCACGGCAGAAGAACAACCACAAACCTAGAAAAAAAAAGCTTTTGTACCATCATCGGCCATTAACATAGTGCTTGAACTACTGTTTAACAATTTATCCAGCGATTCCGAAGAAGAGAAAATGGTTGTCCCTAATACTAGCACTTTAAAGGAGTTGGCTACTCCTAATCTAAACCATCAGCCATTGTGTATTGAATATCCTACTTTAGATGATGTTTTTGAATTGAAATTAGGACTAATTCATCTTCTGTCTACTTTTTGTGGTCTCATAGGTGAAGATTCATATAAGCATTTAAATGAGTTCCACGTGGTGTGTTCCACCGTGAAGCCACTAGGAGTAACAGAAGAACACATTAAGCTAAGAACTTTCTCTTTAGCATATTTAGCAAAGGACTGGTTATACTATCTTCCTTCAAGTTCGATACAATCATGGAATGATATGAAAAAACTTTTCTTAGGGGAAGTACTTTCCTGCTTTAAAAGTTACTAACATAAGGAAGTAGATATGTGGCGTCAAGCAGTTCAATGGAGAAACTCTTTATGAGTATTGAGAGAGATTCAAGAAGTTGTGCTCTAGTTGTCCACTACACCAAATTGATGATCAACACCTAATTCAGTACTTCTATGAGGGATTGCTGCCGATGAGTCAGAATATGATCGATACAACAAGTGGAGGGGCACCGGTTGATAAGACTCCAGAGGCTGCAAGGAATTTAATTACAAACATGACAGCTAATTCATAATAGTATAGAACTAAGATGGACCATGCACCGAAAAGGGTGAATGAGGTTGGCTCAAGCAATATTGAATGATAAATCTTAGACTTGATTGCTCTAGTTCATCGAATAACTACATGAAACACGCCAGTTGAGAAAACTCATGGGATCTATTTGTTGTCAGATCATACTATGGATGCTTGCCCCACATTGCGAGAAGATGACATTACATAACAAGCCAAAGCAATGGGAAACTTCAAAAGACAACCTCAACGCATATATGATTCATACTCCAACACTTATAATACAGGATGGAGGGATCATCCCAATTTGAGCTATGGAGGAAATAGGCCCCCCACCACTACAAAATGTTTTTCTAAACAAGCAGCAAGGATTTTAACAGCCTCAATAGTAGTACCCACCTAGACAAGCAACACATGCAAATTCTGGGACATCTCTAGAGGATATGTTCAAAGCTTTCATGAACCATACCCAGTAGTTTTAATAAGATATAAATACTTCTATTCAGAATCTAGAGAATTAAACAAGTTAGTTGGCTAAAACCGTTGGTCGATTGGATTCCTAAGGCTTAGGGAAGTTACCTTTATAAACTGTTGTCAATCCAAGAGAAAATGCAAGTGCTATACTGTTGAGGAGTGAAAAACAAATGGAGACACCAAAAGTCATTGTTGAATTTGACAAGGATAAGACTAAGGAGGAGGCAAAAACAACAAAGGTAATTCCTAACCCTCCTGTTCAGCTTATGATTAATCCTTTACCTTTTTTCCCTAGGAATCACAGAACTTCAAAGAAGTATGAGCAAGAAAAGGAGATTTTGGAGACTTTCAGGAAGGTTGAGGTGAATATTCCATTGTTAGATGTAACTAAACAAGTGTCAAAGTATGTAAAATTCTTAAAAGAATTATGCACTAATAAGAAAAAAATTAAAGGATGATAAAAAAGTGACTGTTGGAGAGAATGCTTGGCAGTTCTCCAAAGAAAATTGCCTCCTAAATGTAAAGATCCAGGCATTTTCACTATTCTATGCAAAATAGGAAATACCATATTTGAAAAAGCCATGCTAGATTTAGGAGTATCTATTAATGTAATGCCATTATCTATTTTTCCTTCTCTAAATTTCGGTCATTTAAAAAATATTGGTGTTATTATCCAATTGACAGATTGTACTAACACTTACCCTCAAGAGGTAAGTAAAGATGTGTTGGTATAGGTGAATGAGCTAATATTTTCTCACAAATTCTTACATTATGGACATGGATGTCGATATATCTCCAAATCCTTCTTATATACTCTTAGGGAGGCTGTTCTTAAAAACATCAGGAACAATGATTGATGTGCAGAATGGGACCTTAACCATGAAATTTGATGGAAAAAAGATTCAATTTAATATATATAAAAGCCATGAGGTACCCTAGTGATATGATCATGACCAAAGCTATATCAAACGAGAATGATTCAATTCAAGATGATATCATCATAGGGGCTAAAAAGTTTAAGAAAATCATTATTGGATGGATTTCAAGCAAATGGGCTAGAGTTTGTTCAAGGTTACTTGAAATGGAGATTGCTTCAAAACTAATTCAAGTTTAATTTGGTATCAAGCCAGGGAATGCTAAGCTATATCATGTGGAGCGTCTAAACTTAACATATTCAATAAGCCCAAATCAAGGACGCATGAATTGGAGTAAATGATTGGTGGATCAAAGCTTGGAGTTGCCGTATTTGAGTTTTTAGCTTGACATTCAATCACTCAGAGGCTAATTTAGGACTCGATCCAGCTGGAATCTGTCAAAAGCTATAACATGAAAGTTGTAAATCTACTTTTCAGCTTTTCGTAGCATTAAATCATCTCATTCGGAGTTACGGATCAAAAGTTATGACCGTTTTCCCAAAAGGTGTCACTATAGAGAATGGAATGAGCTAGGGCACGGTTTTCTAGGCTAAACACTGCACCGGGAAGCTATTTGGCAGAGAACTTATCGCTGCCAGCGCGTTTTAGCGCGTTGGGGGGCAGTGTTCGCAGACCAGTTGATCAATTTTGACTTTTGATGCGTTTTTGAGTATTTTTTATGATTTTAATTGGATTTTATTACCTAATTTGATTAGATTTACTTGTATTCTTAATTCCTATCAATTAAAGGATTAAGATTTCATGGCATTATTATAAATAGACATCAGAGCTCTTGTAAACAAGAATAATTAACTTTTATTCATTTAATATATTCTTGAGAGGATTTACTCTTCATCTTTTGGTTCTTTGAGATTTTTAACCGTTTATTAGATATTTTTGAGATTCAATTTGTCTTATCATTCAATAATACATAGTCGGGTGTGACAACTTCTACCGCATCAATCGTCAATTGTACTGAGATTCTTGTCTCGTTATAGACAACGAGTTTAGGTGTCGTTGATGTCCATTTAATGCCAATTTCTTGCACGAGCAATTGTACCAAGGTTTGTGTCTCCAGATAGGCGTTGGATTGAGGTGTTATGAGTATTTCACCATACAACTTGGCTAGAAAATGATGCGGGCAGAGTTCACCATGGGCAAGTGTACCGTGGACCTTAATTATCAGTTGGCATCAGTGCAACGTTCATCGAGCGAGTTATCTATCGTTACTTTTATTATTCTAGTTTGATTATTTGTTAGTAAATAAAAAAGAGTATAAAAAAGGATAAATAAAGAAAGAAAATTATATATATATATATATAGATAAATTTTGTTATTATCAATTTCTTGCAAATTGCAAAGTACAAGGCTTCTATCAAGTATAGTTTGTGGATTTTGAGCCATCAATCAAGCAACAATTTGCGAAGATCAAGGTATCCATCAAAGATTTAAGATCCACGAGGCTTTAAAATCAAGTTGCATCCAAAGCTAGTTTCGAGAGACATCAAACACAATCAAAAGGAAAATTCAAAGGCGAACAAGCCGTGCTATTTTGTTGGTACATCAAAATTCAGACCTTTGCGATTTATTGTTATTGATAAGTTATTATTAAATTGAATAGAAGCTGTGAACTTGTTTGGTGAATTCAAAAAGAACCTATAAGAGAGAATATTGAGTGGTAAAAGGTAAGAGTGTGAGATCAATAGAGGGTAAAAGCCTAGTTGAGTGAAACACGAGTGTTGAGCGATTCATTGTATTGAGCAAAACACGTAAATGAGTAGTGAGGAAATTTTTATATACTAACTCTTGTTTGCAGTAACTATGTTTGGTTACAAGGATAAACGTGTTTATGGAGAGAATTCATGGAAGAAGAATTATTTTCAAGGCGAGAATAATCCTATGGTGCATTTAAAGTGGGAAACACTACAAGAAAATTAGTTATTTTTGACGGAATTATTTCCAATGAAAATAATTCCCTCGTAAATAGCCTATTTTTGACGGATTAGTTGGACGATTATAATTCTGTCAAAAATAAATTAATATCGACGAAATTTTGTTGGTCATAAGACTCCCGCTTAGCGCCAAGTTTTCCCCTACTACCAAAGTTATCTTCGACGAAAATACACTTAATATCGACGGATTTTTCGTCGACAATTACTTAATGTCGACAGACCAAATATCGATGAAAGGTCCATCGGAATTGTGTTTGTTTTAACTTATATTGCTAACTCCCCTGCCGCATTAGTACATTTTATCTCTCTCTTTCTCTCTCTCTCTCTCTCTCTTCGCCCTTAATTCCCATCGGTAGCCCCTCTCTCTCTTTCACCGTCGCACTAAACTACTGGTGCAACCTCAGCATCCCTCCCCCACCTCATATCTCTTCCCCAGCATGGAATTAAGCTTGATTTCTGACAGGATTAATATTTTTTTTGTGACGGCAACAACTTCTAGTAGCAGGAACGACAACATCTCTTAGTGGTGACATTCGTTTTCTCAGGTACACTCCATTTCTTTCTCGAATTCAGTTAGGGTTTGAAATGATGTAATTGGAAATCAATGATTTTTTTAATTATATGAATGAATATTGGTTTAATATGAGGTTACTAATGAATGAGGTTAATCTGAGGTCACTTAATTAGGATCATAGTTGAAATTTGATTTATAATGATAAATGTTTGGATGAGTAGTTGTATATTTTTAACAATATACATTTTATGCATATATGAATGAATGTTGGTTTAATATGTAAATGGAAATCCATTGGATTTTTCGTATATGTTTGGGAGTGCCTTAGCTTTGCTGCCTTATGATTCTTGTTTGTGCAGTGGTAGCTAAACTATGTTGATTATATAATAATAGTGTGATATTTACTTTCCATTTAGGTTAGATTTGTGCAACTTGGCCTAAGTATATTATTGATGAATCTTAAAATTGTTTCAATTTGGGTTTAATTTATGTAATTGTAGCGTATGTTCATATATAATTTGATATTTATGACACTATTAATGTATGTTTATATAATGTGATATTTGCAATTTTCGACGGAATTCCAGACTGAATTTCTGTCAGAATTCTTCAATTGCAACATTTGTGGGCCCTACATGTATTTTATTAGTTTTCCAATATTAAAATAAACCTGGTAGTATTTACTTAGTTTTCTAGTTATAAAATAAAATGAAATGAACTAACATAAAAAAATGATAAAAAATAAATTACATAAAATAAAATAAAATAATTAAAGTAAAGTAACATAATAAAATTAAATAAAATTATATTAAATAATATAATATACTATGATGCAAATTGTTGAAGGTTCTTTGATTTGATGATGATGATGATGATTGTTGTGCAAAAATGATTATAGTAAATATGCTTACATGGTTGGTTGTCAATGTGTATCTGACAAAGTGCTTACGTGTTAATGTGCTTATGTGCTTACTTGATTATGTGCGTAGATGTTCTAAAAGTGCTTATGTGGTTAATTGACAAAGTGATTATATGTTAATAAAATTATGTGCCTACGTGATCATGTGTGTATGATATATATTTCAAATACTGTAATTTACACACTTGTATAACACATATATGATCTTGTTGGAAACTATCTGATGCTAATAAAAGATAATTATCTGTTTCAAATGTTGTAAAGTCCTTTTAAAAGATATATGTGTACAAATGACTTAGATTTTAAAGATCAGAAATGTTAGGTTGATCTTTCTGTAGGAGTCAATCTACATAAAAGATGCATGATATAAGTAGAGTAGCATAAGAATGAATCATTGCTGTATTTATGTATGACAGAGTCTGTAAAGTCATTTCAATATATAATGATGTAATAATGTAAGAAAGGACTCGGTTAGAAAAAGATCAAATTTATTAGGTTGATCTTATGTTAGATCTGATCAGTCTATTTGATTGTAGAATGGACTCTACGATTCCGAGCAAAGAAGACTCAACGATTCAGTATAAATCGTAGAGTGAAATATACGACTCCTTACCAGGATAACTGTACAATCATCAAAGAGGGACAGATGTGCAAGAGGTCTACAAAATATACAAGCTAAATTAACTGATCAAGTACAAATCGTAGAGCAGAACTCTATGATCGTCGAACAGTCAGCTAAGCTAGCCAGCAGTTAACGCAGAATCAGAGAATAAATGTACTCTACGATACACTCAATCTAGCAAGATCGTAGAGTAAAACTTGAAGAACAAGCACATACGAGAACAATACGATTTGCACAGTTAGAAGAAATCATAGAGTGAAACTGGATGTCTAAAACAATTTAGAAGACTGTTCTACACATAGAATAATCGCTGAGCAGAAATAAAGGATGTGCCAACGAAGGCAACAACTCAACGATTCCACTGAGAAGCTCTGCAGTTAACAAACTCTATGATTTGCACAAAGGGACAAGATCGTAGAACGAAATCGTAAAGCAAAACACGACAGACAAACTCTGCGATCTGAACAGAATAACAAGATCGCAAAGTAAGAGAAAAGATTGCTCTAACCCAACGTTTTAGTTGAAACACCTCAAGTAACATTCATGGAACTGATTTCGTAGAATCAGAATAAACAGCCTATCAGTCGACGAATTCACTGAGCAGTTCAGAACCAGTAACCTAACAGAACGACAATATGGTGCGAAAGAAAAGAAAATATTCCTCACCCAGATTCAAGAAAGATTAAGTGCTCTTGATATTCAGATTCATGTCAGAGTCACAAAAGACTTTGTGCCTAAACGACTATAAGTCAGGACCAACTGCTCTGGAAAAAGGTGAATAAGGTCAGACCAATGGGACATCTCTGAATGCATTCAGAACAGCTGGTTCTAAAAGTCAAGGAAGGTATTTATTGATGGATCAGAGGTTTAATTAGCAAATAATATAATAATCTTTGTTGAATAACTCTTGGAGTGCAACGACTATAAATTTAGAGAAAGCTAAGCTACAGTTTGATATATCAGAACATGTCAGAAAAGAAAAAGAACTGACACAAGCAGCAAGAAAGTCAACTTTGAAGATATTAAAGATATGCACAAAGCCAAATGGAACCAATGGGATTTCTTTCAACGGTAAAATATGTACAAAGATATAAGGGCTTTGATGATTCACAGAAAGAGGTTGTTGAAAATAAAAAGAAAGAATGGCGGACAACAACAGATCGTAGAGTGAAATAGAAAATGAATATGCTGAAGAACTCCACGATCTATCAGAACACTAATACTGAATTGAGAGAGACATAGAGTGAAATAATTCTATTACAAGAGAAGTGTTCAGAGCTGCTAGGCACGCGGTACAAAGAAGCTGAAACGCAAACTTGATACAGACATGGAAACAACTGAGTACCAAAAGGAAGGAGCATTACAGTCATCTCAGAAGCCCATCTCGAGAAGCTATAAACTGCTTATGATAAGAAAGAACAACTGAGTATCAAAAGGAAGGAGCTTCACAGTCATCTCAGGAGTTCGTCTTGAGAAGTTATCAAGTACCAAAGGAGCTGAAATACAAAAGCCCAGCAGCACATTGGGTGATCACAAGAAGATATTGAACAAATGAAGAAGCCAAACATCATTGCCGAACTTAATATCATTTCAAGAATGATCACATCCTGCTACTGAGTATTTAATGTCGATGGAACTTAAAGTACAACTCAGTAGCAACTCCAACATCTATCATCAAGCAAGGAGCCAAGTCTGTTAGACTTGAAGAGGGCAGTTATGTCCTTGTCTTAGTGACTAAAGAAGCCAAGTCTGCTGGACTTGAAGATGACAGTTATGTCCTTGTCCTAGTGACTAAACTAGCCAAATCTGCTGGGTTTGAAGGGTTCTTGGAGAACCAGAGTTTCCAGGCCTGATGTGCTTGAAGGGTTCAGTATGAACCATTCTTAGTGGATTTCTTACTCGTTATAGTAGAAGAGTGGAGTATGAGTTATTCTATTTCCGAACCACTTAAAACTCTCTCGTGTCATTTACATTCAGTCATCTATATTCTGTCATATATATATATATAACTGCTAAAATTGGTTTACTTGACAAGTGGCTATCTTCAATACAGTCTTAATTCAACAGAAAAACTTTACAAATCTTTAAGGGGAGTTTTCAAACTAATATTCCGCCGTGCAAACAAATCTTGATTAAATGAATTAATTGGTAATAAAATTTTGAAGTTAAGTAAAAAGTTTTTAAGAGATCTATTCAATCCCCCATCTCTTCTAGATCACTTGTGTGCCTCTGGGAACTAACACAAATTATCTAATTAATAATAGAATAAAATAAAATAAAAATAAATAACATTAATTAAATGAAATTATATAAAATTAAATTAAATTAAAACAAAGATAATGAAATGAAATTAAGTTAAATTAAATGTAATTAAAATAAATTAAATTAAGTAAAATAAAATAAATTTAATATAATTAAATTAAATATAATTAAATTAAGTAAAATTAGGTAAAATAAAATAAAATATAATTAAATTAATTTAATATAATAAAATTAAATAAAATGAAGTTAAATTAAATTAAAATATAATATAATTAAATTAAATTAATTTAAATTCACAAAATTTCTCTTTAATTATTTATTTGCACTTCTAATTAGCAATACTTTCTGTAGAACGTTACTCGTTTGACATTAACTCGTAGCTAGGGAATATCGAATAGTCCTAATTTAATCAAATCACTTGTACATGCAATTTGGTTAGGATTTTAAAATTTAAATTGCGCTTTATGTAAAAATTCACCTAATAAATTCCATTGTCTCTTTTAATTCAATTCTTTCTAATCACTTGTGCATGTACTTTAGTTAGGAGCTTAGAAACCCGTTTGACATTCACTTACTAGGAGTGAATGCCGAATAATCCCTCATCTCTCACTTAGGCTCGTGCCAACAACTTGAGTACATTTTATTTATTTTTGGGGATTTTTTAGCCGATATCTCTACATGTTCTCTGAGTGCATACTTAGACTACGTTGATGTGGTATATTTCGTGTTCTTGGAGACCATGGGGAGTGTACACTTAGACTACCCGAAATGTACTGCTGAGTTCTTTCGATAAGCTTTTTGCTCAGCAGTTGTGTTGAACACTTAGCTTGTATTTCACACAGAATTTCATTCTGTACTCCTCTTTTCTCAAAGTGTTCTTGGCTTCTTTGATCCTTCGATTCTTAGCTCATATGCCAGCCATTCGGACTTTTTGGTTTTTCTTGGTGAAGTTTCTCAACAGATTCGGTCGTGTATATATTGTTCTTGCTTATTCACCACTCGTTCTTTTTCCCGATTTGCTCTTTTTGTAGATCTTTGAATTATCTTTCCGTTGCAGATCTCCATGTTATAAATCTTCCTGTAGCAAATCTTTCTGTTGAAACATGTTTAGTTTCAGATTTCTTTCTGAATACTTTATTCATTTAGTCAGAGTGTTAGTGCTCTGCAGACTCTGACTTGTTGACTTGTCTTCTTTAACCCTGGAGAGAGATGTCAGTCTTGGGTTCTTCCCAGTCTTCATAGAGTGGACAGGTCTTTTAAAAAATATGATCGTTGAGACACAGTCTTCTGATTTCTTGAGCTTGATGCATGATAGTAGAAGTCTTTGCTCAGACACTTGTTTGCCTAAATCTGACCTAGTAAAACACGCAAGTATACGTGATCTAACTGTAGTAAAATAGCAAGCAATGTATCGTATCCCACAAGGACTATCTATTATTAATTCACCAAAATACTAATCATAAAGTGCTCCAATCCTAGTTAAACGATTAGTCAAAGTTGATGAATATTGATTAAGTGAATGGGTTAAATTAATTAAATTAACGAAACCTAAATTACCAAGATTTGTTGTCAAGTAGGAAAACATTAAGGTTATAACTTTCCCTAACACTTCAATTGAACCTTTTCATTCCCTCTTTACGTCATCAAACACGTGAATTTAATAACCAGAAAATCATGTGTACTCACTAGCCTCTGTCGATGGTCAAGTGAATATCACCTATTTAAATAAATCACTATGTGTCCATGAGATTTAACATTAAATAGGAGTCATTAAAATCAGATTTCATTATAGGTTACATATGGTATATAGGTATATGTCTATCCTATATACACATCATGCAGTCTATCACATGTATAATGGCAAGAACATATGCCAATTGTCAATTTCATATAAACAGCCAAGCTAATTACTGGCCAAGTAATTATAAATTAAGCATAAGATATGTCAATTAACTCCAACACATTCAATTAACATAAAGAGGAAATGAATTATCATCAATTTACATGATAGGTTCCATTACAACCTTAATTCTGAAGTTTAGTTCATCACTAACTCAATAACCATGATACAAGTTTAACAACATTAAGATAAATCAAGTAAGATGGGTAAGATAAGGTAGAACTCAGTTGTCACTCTGAATTGTCTTTCAAACTCCAACGTTGATTCCTCCTCTACTGTATACTTGAATCCTCTGCTCTCTTCTCTGCTCTCTGTGATGTTCCAGATGTCTCCCCTTTCCTTTTTGTTGCTCTTCTTCCTATATCTCCTTGTTCTCTGGCCCTTTTCCTCAACCTCCCACTCAATTTAACCGCTAGCCATGTACTTGAGGATGTCTATCATTCAATTTCGTGCTTGGGTTCCACAGAAGAATACCTCGCTCATGACATTTCCCGACGAGCGCCCACCAAGCGCCTACCAAGCGCCTAGGCGCTCATTTGATCTGGTTGGATGTTTTAGTCAAGCGCCTACCGAGCGCCTACCAAGCGCCTAGGCGCTCACCTGGTCTGGTTAGAGGTTTAAGCCAAGCGCCTACTGAGCGCCTACCGAGCGCCTAGGCTCTCGTCTGACAGAGATAATTACCATTTTACCATTTTGAGCTCTTTTTCCTACACATCAAAGGGAAATTACCAAAAGTCAGTAAAATAAAACCATAGAGCATAAAAAGAATGAAAACAACACAAATCACTAAGCCTTAAGCATTCAATTTGCAAGTATAAACCTACTCATCAAATACCCCCAAACTTAGCTTTTTGCTTGTCCTCAAGCAAATCAAAAACAAAATAAAAGAAAACGAAATGAAACTTGAACTAACTAACAACCTACAAACCAACGGTTATCCAAACATATGCCTCAGAGATTCCTTAGTTACCATTTAGACAAAATTTCAAAATCATGTTTCGTCCATTCCCAACACATTACTAGTATCGCATTACTTTCAACCCATATCGCGTGTGTGTGAACTCAATGCGTCAAATTCACCAAAACTCAGATAAGTTAATTAACTTCAATGCCCATAGACGATAATTAACAGAAGGATATGCATAAGTCCTCTATATGCTAACTTGCACATGAACTTTTATTTATTTATTTATCACGAGTGCGTTTTACGCTCCATCTCGCATCTAATCTTGGCATAAGCAATGTTTACTTTTATTAGGCTTTTCAAAACTACCCATATAACGAACTTTCCACCAATGACTCCCAAACCAGTTGGTATTAGGGCATTAAGTGTAGAGACACTCCTACGGGCTTACTTGTTCGAGTAATTAAGGCCACAAAAGTAAACTAGCCAAGTTATCCATATTTTATTCTTTTTTTTTTCTTTTTCAAGCAAGTAAACATATAGAAGTTGTTCTTATCGAAACAGGCACTTCATTCAATCAACCTCTCATAAATTTCAACTATTTGTTCACACCGAGTACGTGCATATAAATGTCAGGGGTCTGAAGCAATGCAGTCACTAGTAACAGTTAGAAATTAGACTAACACTCATTATCCAATTCACCCAAATCGTTGACTAATTCATCAAATTATCATCATCGGCAAACATAAGATTATATGACTTCATTGCTCGATTCACTACTCTAAAGCACCTAAATATACATAATACCTAGACTAACCCACTTTCGTAGGGACCACGATTACACTTAGCACGTGTAACAAGCCTTTGAACCACTAGGTTACCCCAAATGGACGAGTTATGTCTCGTGAGGGTTTGCAGTGAATGTACCCAGAAAATTCAAAAATTAAATGCAACTGACCTAAAATACAATTTAAATTTAAATTTTTAAGTTTTAATTTAAATTTTTTTTTTTAAAAATAAAAAGGAAATGACTACATGCAAATAACTACATGATGACTACATTTAAACTACATGCATTTATGCAAGACACGTCAGTATGCACGATATGACACTTATCCCAGCAAGTTATCCCGCCCCCAAACTTAAACAACGAATTGTCCTCAATTTGCAACAAGAAAGAAATTTAATACAAAAGACTTCCCCTATAATTGCTCGGTTCTATCATCAGCAGTGTCAAGCCGTTGGAATGTTGGGATTTGAGGAATATCGGGAAGCTGCATATTGGAGAGTGCCTGAGCTAAGGCCTGAGCGACATTCACATTAAATCTGTAGATCACATCTTGTCGCTGAGCTATTGTCGTATTTTATCGAGCTATGACCTGGAACTTATAAATCTCTTTGTGTCATATGAGGATCGGGAACTCTCACCCCGTTGTCTTTTTGGTCCCACGGCGCACTAACAAATTGCAAGGTGATTACCCAACATTATGCCAGAAAATTGCAGCCAACTAAGCACACTTTATTCTTTCAGGATTTTTAGCAAACACATGGTGTGCACCTTTAAAATCATGAACCAAAAATGCTCCCCCAAACTTGGATTCTGCCCCCCACTGTGGGTTTATCTATTTGAGCAACCCAATCACATATTCGAAGCCCAATTACAGAGTAAATTCAAACTCAAAAAGAACATTTACTCATCAACTGGGGGTTAAAGATGTTGTTCTTAACTTTAATGCAGTACCCAAGCCTTGAATTGAAGTCGTTGGTGGGACAAACGAATAAGAGAGCAGAATGCTCAGTGAGACCTCATTGACTTTGGCGAGTCCTCTTTGGTTTTGGCAATATGGAGGCTTAAGTTTGGAATAGGTTGGTTTGAAACTTCCTTGTTGCACTTAGATTGTAAGATGAAAGGTTGGGAGTGTGCTCTAGAGTTCGAATAGTTGATGGATTGCACAATAAACTCAAACCCCAGTCGAGACTCTTATTTCCCTCTCTTGCACGTACAGCTCCTATTTTTGGGACAGCCCAGTCAAGCGCCTAGGCGCTTGGTAGGCGCTCACTAGGCGCTCTACTAGCGCTTAGGCGCTCTTAGCTCCTGTTCTCAGCCTCCTTTGTTGCATTAATTCCCTCCTTGTGTATGCTACTTGTACCTACCATGAGACAAATAGTTAGTATTAACAACACATGATTTTTAGAAATAATCTAACTACAAATTATGAACTCTTCATAGAATTTAACTCCACAAAATCTTAAAACTATAAAATTAACACTTTGGGTTGCCTCCCAAACAACGCTTGGTTTTAAGTCATCAGCCCGACTTTTTCCTTTTCAATCAACGTTGGCGAAGATGATTGAGGTTTTCTGACGATCAAAATCGCCACCCCAATAATGTTTCAACCCTTGGCCATTCACTTTGAAAGTTTGCTTCGTAGCTAAATCCTCTAGTTCTACCGCTCCATGCGGAAATACTTGAATGATGGAGAACGAAACTGACTACCTTGACTTCAACTTTCCTGGGAAGAGTTTCATGCGGGAGTTGAAGAGAAGAACTTGTTGCCCTGGCTCAAAATTCATTAGGATGATCTTCTTGCCGCGCCATTTCTTTACCTTATCCTTATATAATTTAGAGCTTTCGTAGGTCTGGAGACGAAATTCATCAAGCTCATTTAATTGCAATAATCGCTTTTCACCCGCTGATGTTGCATCAAAATTAAGCTTTCGGAGAGCCCAATACGCGTTATGCCCAATAGCTGGTTTAGCCCCTTCTTCGAGTAGAATCTTGTGCATGCAAACAGTCGGACTATTTCCCTTTGTATCCAAATATGCATACCTAAGATGCTTAGGTAGTTTTTTAAGCTCTAAAGGTGGCGGTTTCACTAATGAAGTTTTAGCTCTAACATTAGACTTCCCCGAGTAATCAAGTGCTTCAAATTGCTGTTGAAACCGAGTGTGCCTTGGTGAAGAATCCAGCAGTTGTACATACTCCATAGCTTTAGAATATTCTGAATTAACAATAGAAGTCTCAAGAGGATCAAGAACATTATTACTTGCAAGCATATCGTTAACTGCTCCATCAACCAAATCAACTCTGAGGCATTCATCAACATCACTGGGGAATTTCATTGCCTTAAACACGTTGAAGATTACCTCTTGGTCTTGCACCCACATAGTCAGTTGTCCTTTTTGAACATCAATCAATGTTCTCGCTGTTGCAAGAAATGGTCGACCCAGAATGATTGGAATGTCTCGGTCCTCCTCAAAGTCTAACACGATAAAATCCGCCGGAAATATGAATTTGCCGACTTTAACCAAGACATCCTCCACAATCCCCCGCGGATAAGTTAGTGATCTATCTGCTAACTGAAGAGTTACATTTGTGGGAGTGGCTTCTTTCAAACCAAGCTGCTGATAAACCGAGAAAGGCATGAGGTTGATACTTGCACCCAAATCACATAAGCACCGGTTGAAAAACTGGCTCCCAATTGTGCATGGTATAGTGAAACTACCCGGATCCTTAAGCTTCGGTGGAAGTTTCTTTTGTAAAATGGCGCTGCACTCCTCCGTTAAAACTACAGTTTCAAATTCTCCCAACCTTTTTTTCTTTGACAAAATGTCCTTCATGAATTTGACGTAGCTGGGCATCTGTTCCAATGCATCTGCGAATGGAATGTTAATTTGTAACTTCTTAAACACCTCCAAGAATTTTGAAAATTGCATGTCCAATTTCCGTTTTTTGCAATCTCTGTGAAAATGGAACATGCGGTACCAATGAAGAGTTTCTATCCATTTGAGCTTTCTCCTTTACCTGTGCATCTGACTTAGTCCCATTTTCTTCAACTTCTTTTTCGATTTCTTCTTTCTTCTTTTTCTCTTCTCTTGGCAACTCCTATTTTTCCTCTTGCAATTCTTTCCCACTTCTAAGCATAACAGCCTTACAATGCTCTTTCCCTTCTCTTTTTGGATTCACCTCTGTGTCGCTCGGCAAATTCCCGTGAGGACGGTTATTCATTGTATTTGCCAACTGTCCCATCTGATTCTCTAGGTTGCGAATTGACACTGCTTGGCTTTTTATGTTCATGTCCATCTGATTCATAATCTTGTCTTGCGCACTCATCATTGACTCGGTTCCAGCCATGAATTTTATCAACATTTCTTCCAAGTGTGACTGTTTCTCTGGTTGTTGAGGGGGTTGATTGTGAAATCCGGGGGGGTTGGATTGCCTTGGAGCATTCTGTGGACGGGTGTGATTATCTTTCCATGAAAAGTTCGGGTGGTTCCTCCACCCCAGATTATAACTGTTGGGGTTGCTAGTGTTCTGTTGTTGATTATAATTTCCCAAATACTGCACTGACTCTGAACTAATGGCACATTGATCACTGGAATGACTTCGAGCACATAGCTCGCACACCATCGCTACATTTTGTACATCCTTTGCACCCATAACATCAATTTTTCTTGTCAAAGCCGCAATCTGAGATGTTACTTGAGCTGAAAATGCTGTAACTGCATCAACCTCAATGATCCCGGCTACCCGTGGTTGGTTCATCCTTGCAGTTGGCCACTGATAGTTGTTGGCTTCCATAGTTTCCAGCAATTTATATGCTTCATCAAAATTTTTAGCCATTAAAGCTCCTCCTGCTGCTGCGTCAATACTAGTACGTGTAGCATTAGCCAACCCATTGTAGAACGTCTGAACTAGCAACCACTGTGGTACCCCATGATGAGGACATCTGCGCATTAAGTCTTTGAATCTCTCCCATGCTTCATATAGCGACTCCGAGTCATGTTGAACAAAACTTGTAATGTCACTCCGCATCTTGGCTGTTTTAGCTGGTGGAAAGAATTTGGCAAGGAACTTTTGTGCCAAATCGTTCCATGTCATTATTGAACCAGGGGGTAATGAGTGAAGCCAAGCCCTTGCCTTATCACGGAGTGTAAACGGAAATAACCTCAGTCTTATCGCATCTTCACTGACTCCATGAAACTTAAACGTATCACAAATCTCAAGAAAGCTCACTAAGTGTTCACTCAGATCATCATTCGGTAAACCCCCAAATGGAACTGAATTTTGCAGCATCTGAATTGTTCCTGGCTTAATTTCAAAATTTGTAGCGGTAATCGCTGGCCTTTGAATACTTGATTGTAGCTCAGTGATCTGAGGCATAGCAAAGTCTCTAAGCGATTTCTGTTCCTCTTCCGCCATCCTTGCTTGATGTTGTACTGTATCGTGAACAAATCGTCGGATCCGACGAAACCTTCGTTCAATCTCGTCTTCGACTGGTACTGGTTCCAATCCTTTTGAACGTGTTTGCATACAAGATTTCGGATACCTGAAAAAAACAAAAAGAAAAACTGTTTAACTAAGATTAAATTGACTGTAATTAGTTTTGGAACAATAATAATAAAATAGTCCCCGGCAACGGCGCCAAAAACTTGTTTGCCTAAATCTGACCTAGTAAAACACGCAAGTATACGTGGTCTAACCGTAGTAAAATAGCAAGAAAGGTATCGTATCCCACAAGGACTATCTATTATTAATTCACCAAAATACTAATCATAAAGTGTTCCAATCCTAGTTAAACGATTACTCAAAGTTGATGAATATTAATTAAGTGAATGAGTTAAATTAATTAAATTAACGAAACCTAAATTACCAAGATTTGTTGTCAAGTTGGAAAACATTAAGTTTATAACTTTCCCTAACACTTCAATTGAACCTTTTCATTCCCTCTTTACGTCATCAAACACGTGGATTTAATAACCAGAAAATCATGTGTACTCACTAGCCTCTGTCGATGGTCAAGTGAATATCTCCTATTTAAATAAATCACTATGTGTCCATGAGATTTAACATTAAATAGGAGTCATTAAAATCAGATTTCAATATAGGTTACATATGGTATATAGGTATATGTCTATCCTATATACACATCATGCAGTCTATCACATGTAGAATGGCAAGAACATATGTCAACATACCCAGACCTAGGTTTATATTCCATTTGTCAATTTCATATAAACTGCCAAGCTAATTATTGGCCAAGTAATTACAAATTAAGCATAAGATATGTCAATTAACTCCAACACATTCAATTAACATAAAGAGGAAATGAATTATCATCAATTTACATGATAGGTTCCATTACAACCTTAATTCTGAAGTTTAGTTCATCACTAACTCAATAACCATGATACAAGTTTAACAGCATTAAGATAAGTCAAGTAAGATGGGTAAGAGAAGGTAGAACTCAGTTGTCACTCTGAATTGTCCTTCAAACTCCAACGTTGATTCCTCCTCTACTGTATACTTGAATCCTCTGCTCTCTTCTCTGCTCTCTGTGATGTTCCAGATGTCTCCCATTTCCATTTCATTGCTCCTCTTCCTATATCTCCTTGTTCTCTGGCCCTTTTCCTCAACCTCCCACTCAATTTAACCGCTAGCCATGTATTTGAGGATGTCTGTAATTTAATTTCGTGCTTGGGTCCCACAGAAGAATACCTCGCTCATGACATTTCCCGACGAGCGCCCACCAAGCGCCTACCAAGCGCCTAGGCGCTCACTTGATCTGGTTGGATGTTTTAGTCAAGCGCCTACCGAGCGCCTACCAAGCGCCTAGGCGCTCACCTGGTCTGGTTAGAGGTTTAAGCCAAGCGCCTACTGAGCGCCTACCGAGCGCCTACCGAGCGCCTACCGAGCGCCTAGGCTCTCGTCTGACAGAGATAATTACCATTTTCCCATTTTGAGCTCTTTTTCCTACACATCAAAGGGAAATTACCAAAAGTCAGTAAAATAAAACCATAGAGCATAAAAATGAATGAAAACAACACAAATCACTAAGCCTTAAGCATTCAATTTGCATGTATAAACCTACTCATCAACACTCAGCACGCATAAGTGAGTATTCTGACATTTCTGACTTCTTCTATAGCAGATGCCATAGAAGTGTTGACGTTGATGTTTCTAAAGTAATTAACAACTCATTTTGAGATTACTGACTTAAGTGCTTAGATGTCTTCAATCCTTGTTGGCACTTAAGTACTCGACGATCAATCTAGTTGTAGCTTCTTGCTTTTGATCGTTGAGTCATCTGCTGGTTCTGCTATGTAGCTCTACGATCTTGTCTGTCGTAGGCTTCTGATCTTTGAGTCATCTGCTGGTTCTGCTATGTAGCTCTACGATCTTGTCTGTCGTAGGCTTCTGTGTAGATCAGAGAGTGATTGACTTTACTAACTCTACGATTTTATCCGAGCCTTGCGGGCCTGACGATATGCTTCTCATGCTTCGTGATCTTCATTGTGCTTTTATCTATATAGAGCATAAGTCTATGATCTGGTTTAAGCTTTAACAGATGATTTCTTATCATAGATGATTGCTCTCTGAACTTCAGGCTTGCTCGAACTGCTTGATTTTATATGTCATGGAGGACTGCTCTATGAACCTTCAGGTGCCAGATATTTATTGTAGGGGACTGCTCTACGAACTTTTAGTTGCATTCTCTGTTGTATAATCAAAGGTTGTTTATGACAGGTAGCATTTGAATATCTTCAGCTTGATTACTTTGAATGTTGTACATCTGAACTTGCTTTATCATTCTACGACTTAGCTTTGCAATTTTTCGATCTGACTTGTGGTGTAAGTCGTAGTGCAATCGTAGAGTTATGATTTGAACTGCTCTACGATCTCAGTTAAGGCTAGATGCTATAGATGTACGAGATGTTCATTCAGTTTGTTTGACAGCTCAAGGACAGCCTTCTAAATAATCCTTATGAGGATTGCTGTCATGATTCTGAATACATATGTAGAGGTTGCCCTTTGACTCTACTTGGTTCGTAGACAAGATTAAGAGAATCGTAGAGTGACTGTCTATATGGACTCTACAATCCCGAGAGTTAGCCCAACGATGCTGAGACAACTCTACGATCTGCCGAGAGGACTCTTCAATTTTTCGAGCCTTATTCTGCGTTTACCTGGCAGACTCTACGATCTTCCTAGAAGACTCTACGATCTTCCTTTGAGTGATTTCATAAGACTTCTATCTAAATGACTCTTCACTTCTTTATCAGTCTTTGCTGATGGAGTTGGTGCTTGGATCTTCTGTTTGCTTGCTTGTCATTTAGGGTCTTCATACTGATGATCTTTAAGTAGACACTCTATGATTCTACTTTGGAGATGTGAGCGTATGACTGGCTATGCTGATGGCTTACAGACTCTACGATTGTGAGTGTAGTCTATGATTCTTGCTTTAACTCTCTTGCCAGACTGTTGTTCTTTTCGGTCGATCAGGCCTATCTATTTAAGATCAACCTAACAAGTTTGATCTTTCTATACATAGTCCTTGTACATAGTGATCTTTTGAAGGACTGTACAATGTTATTAACTCATATGAGATCAACTTAACAAATTTGACTTTGTCAATCTAAGTCCTTAGAACATAATGTCTATTAACTATTAAGGACTTTACATCTTTCATTAATGCAGACATATTTGCATATTGATTCATTTATCTTTTAAAACACATCATCAAATCTTATAATAGAGAATTAACATTTACATGCATATTCCAAATAATCTCCCCCTATTTGATGATGACAAAACAACAATACTAGATGCTTATGCATCTGATGAATGAATCTTAAGATACAGTGAGCTACTGTATTACTAGAGCAGAAAATATGAATGTCATTGATGAGAGCTTTAAATACAGATTACACAACATCCTAAATACTGGATCCAGATCATACTAGTTCAGTTTGAGATGTACCTTCCTTTGTACTTGTATGTCTTTTACATGATTTTCATGTTGTTGCTGCTCATGACTTCATGTCTCCCCCTTAGCTGAAGGCTTCTGGCTCATGTCTTCTTCTAGCTCCCCCTCAGTTCTTGCTTTTAAGGCTTTATCTCCTTGTCCTCTTTTCTGCTTCTTCTTGCTCTTTTCCTTTAGCTTCATTCTTCTCCGCTTGATCCTCTTTCTCTTTTTCTCCCCCTTTTTGTCATCAATTTCTGGGAGAGCTGCTGGATATTTACCATGAGCTGCTCGATCAGGTAGGATGTGTTTCCAACTTCAATCTTAATATCCTGCTGAGTGAGCTCTATAGTCTGAGACAAAGATTGATTTAAATTTTCTATTTTCTCAGAAAGAGATGCAATAGATTCTTCATTGTTCTTCCAAAGTTTCAGGATTTCTTTCTGTTGATTTTCTAAGGACTTCTGATATGTCTGATCTTGTTGAAGGAGCTTGAGAGATATGTCTAAAAAGGATGCTTGCATTTCCTTGTGGAATTCTTCTGCTACAGAGATAGCCTTTGCTGTAGTAGAAGTCTTGAAGATGTTCTCAAAAGCAGTGATTGTATCAAAGAAATCATTGTTCGATGAAGAAGGAACATCAGAGGGTATATTAGTGGGAATACTTGGCAGAGACTGGTTTGTTGCAGTTGTAGAGTCAGGATGATTTACGACCATTGACTCCACAAGTCTATTTTTCTTATGACCTTCATCTTGATTTACCAACAGTAAATAAGGAATGAATATACTTTCTGCATGGCGATAGACTTTGAAATGTTGACAATGTTTGATCAGTAGATTTGAAAAGGATTGAACTCTCGGGAAGTTTTGAGAAACCAACTTTAGATTGGGAAAGTATGAATAACACCAACTGATGAAGCTCGTATCTCTGAAATAGATAGCTTTTAACCATGGCATCCAAGGGTAGAACCTTCTTTACTCCTGACCCTTATAGTCATATAAAACTATAGTTCAATCGAGCTCAATGTCTTGAAACTTGCTTAGTAAATCTTCCATGGTTATTGAAGCTACTCTGATTTGACCATTGCCGTGATCAATCCATTTGTTTGGCAACATAGCCCCTGGCTTTTCAACTGCTTCCAGTATAATCCTCCTTCAAATACTTGATGATGAGGTTGCTGGAACATGATGATCAAGACTTTCTGACTCAGCATTTTCAGAGCTCGAGTCTTTTTGAGCTTTATCTTCGAATGTTGCTTCCTTTCCTTTCCATTTGTCAGAGTCTTTAGCTTTAGAAACTGATTCCTTTGAAGCTTTGACCGGTTCAGCAGCCGTTTCTTCTAACTGTTCTTTATTTCTCAATGTTTCACTCACATCGTCTTCTCTTAATTCAGCAACTGTTTCTTCAGTAAACATTTATTCACTTCCAGATTTTGACTCACTTGGAGTCATATCTTCTTCAACAGGTACCTCATCACTTTCATCACTGAGATCAATGAAGTTAGGTGAAACACCTCCTGCATTTTTATTCCCTGGGAATTTCATCATTTGTTGAAGACGAGCGCTTTCTCTTTTTGTTGGTTTGATCTTCTCAGCTTTCTTGAGGGATGATTTTGGTGGAATGAATCCAAATGATCGAGACTCGTCAGATGAATCATCTTTACTTGAACACGCTTTCCTTTTTCCTTTGCTTTCCTTTGAATCTTTCTTGCTGCTGCTAGTCATTCTTAACCTCTTATTTTTCATGGGATTCTTCTTCCAGTTGTCAAACAGTTTAGGAGATAAAACCTTGTGGACATTCAAAGCCTCTCCCTCATCATCCCTAATTTTATTTTGCAGTTTTCGCTTCAGGATGATGCTCAAGAATCTTCCATAGAATACTTTTGTGATTGGCTTCCTTGGAGCCTTTATTTTCTCAACCTCCTTGACTAACCAGTCATATAGTATCACACCAAAGTTTATGTTCTTCTTCATGACAATAGCGGACATAATTCTTAGTTGAGGATCACTTACAGTGTTATGAGCGGTGTCTTTGCATAAGATACACTTGCCTACTATCTCCGCCAGGAACTCGAACTCTTTTGGAAACTCCTTTTTCTTCATACCCTTGAGTTGTGGATTCTTTACATATCCCATCCTCCTCATTCCTTCATCTGTATCTATTTCTTTGAGAGATGATGAATCTTCAATGGTAATTCCCAGACATTTGTTGATTTTGGTATCATCTATCTTGAGTTTTTCTCCTCTAACTTTTGAAATCAACTCATCATCGTTTACTACTGCGTTCTGATAGAACTCTTTTACCATAACAGAGTAGACCTTGGTGTTTGCCCCCAAACATTTTGAGAACCCAGCTTCCTGTACTATTGCAAGAATATCCTTGAATTTCTTTTCAGAAGACTCAAACTTATCAAAGCCGAGTTGAATGCCGGAAACAACTTGACAGTTTTCCATATCAATGATTTTGTAAATTGGGTGTTTGGTCAAATGAAGGTTTCAGTGAGTAACTGAGGTGTGATCGAGATGTATATATATTTCTGGTATCTTTTGTGTTTAGGGTTTGAAGAGTTTCTGGGTTTTAACAATGGTTTTAGTACAGGATGAGTTTGCACGGTTTAGAGAAATGGATACTGACAACTGATGGGAAAGGACAATCGTCAATTTCAAATTTCTTTGCTTATATTAGTTCCCTCGTAAGTTTGTAGAAGACACGGGTCGGATATTCATTTGCAGGACGTGGTCTTTTATTTTTGCATTTATCATAACTGATGCATAACTAACCCACTTGAGTTTGGAGAGCGTGAACATTACTTCCCTGTTTGACAGACACCTTGATCAGTTCGTAGAGCGACGTGCTTTTCACTCTACGATTATCCAAAAAAAACTTTGGTCAATAGTGAATTCTGATGATTGAGATTTCTTTACCCAGTTCTCTTTTCCTGTTCAAACAGCAGGTGGACCATTCCTTGATGAAAATCGACTTTGGTTTGAGAAAATTTCTTTTTCCTTTTACATCGGGAGCTCAGAAGGAATACAGGTGATGTAGCATTCAGTCTTTTAATAGAGTTAAGGAATCTCAGAGAGGGCATGCCTCTTAGTTTGAAACTTAGGGCTTGGTTTGTCTTTGAGGCGCTTTATCTGAGGAAAGACTGCTTTGGTATGGAAGAGGGAATGTTAATCACTGTATGACATGAACTTTGAGCAGGTAATTGGCTGTGATAGGTTCAAGGGAAGGATGGTTTGTGTGGAGTGTGATCGTAGACACATTATGTTCTACGATCTAGTTGTTGATCATAGTGACTCTAAAATTTGGAGCAATATGGCTGATCTGGTCATCAATCGTAGAGTTTAGAGACTCTACGATTTAGGGATGAAGATTTAATGGGTTCTGATAGCTTCTTCACTTGTTTCTGATTATTGCTCCCCTATGGTCAATGCTTTCATCTCTGAGGTAGATGGTTTTCTAGTGAACATCCATTTTTGGTTAGTAGAGTACCTTCCTTAGTACTGTCTACTCTACGATTCTTTGATTGGTGCTGCGATCGTAGAGTTGGTCTGACCTTGTTAGGCTTTGCCCTGTGTATTGCTAAGCTTGACGGAATGTTGCTCCCCCACACTTGATACTGCCACCTTATGATTGGATTCTCCATCAATGAATTATAAATTGTTCTCTTCAAATTTGGCTTTTATAAAATCCCTTTTTCTGACATTATGATCGTAGGCTTTGCATTCTCAACTTTCTGTGATAGTAGAGTTGACTCGCATTTTAATGAGAAACTTTTCCTTGCATTCCTCTTTAAGTGGTCTTTGGATCAGTCAAGACACCTACAGGTTAAATTTTCTAACTTGGTACCCACACTTATTTGGGTCCTGAGAGGTTAGTAATTTTAAGTATCTAACATTATCATATTTTGAAATCTCAATGTGCATAGTAGTGAATTAATGATGTCAGTTATTTTATGCTAAATAAGTATGTGTGTGAGAGGTTTAAGATTGATAAATTACTTTTCATGAAGTACTGAGTTTTTGAACTTTAGTGGAGTGATGATCAGTTCTATGTATTGTGCTTTAATGGCTCGTAGAGTTGATCAGTCTCTACGATACTTTAGAGTGCAACAATAGATATGACCATACTCTAGAATTTATCAAGAACTCAGATTAAAACAAAATCGAAAGTAACTCGAAAGAAAATTAAGGTAGGAAAAATACCAATCATGGCTACCTCTTTGGATTTTGAGAGAAACAAAGATAATGTAAGGAAGTGAGTATTGGTAAAGATAAATCTTCAAGATTTCCTCAATTATAAAAGGTTAAATTCAATCTCAACACTAATTTTTCTTTATCAATTAAAAGAGCTCTCACATGAGTACAAGTAATATTTAATAAATGATATGACATGGTTTAACGAGAGTATTTTAGGAGGATAATGATTCCTTTACAAGATCCTGAGAAATGAGGATAAATAATATAAATAACTTGTCATGCAATACAATAATTGATAATTTCAGTTCTTGGAGGAGATAGGATAAAATACCTCACTATTGTCAATCACTTGGCAAACAGTGGTTCTGATTTTGATGAAGCATGGCTGTTAATGATTTGCAGTCCTTCCGATTTTTATTTGTGACACCATAAATTTCTTCATATAGCTGCATAAACTGATGCATCTACCAAAACCTTTGTGCTGTGGACAAAATACCTTATTCCTGGATAAACTGGATTTTTAACCTCAGGTTCAGGTTGTTGAGAAGGGCAATGACACACATAGTTGAGAAGTCCATAGATTTAATCGTTTTGACGGTTGATGATGGAGTGAATGTCCTAGTTTATCATTTGTAGAAATTCTCAATCACTTTTTGATTATGGATTCCTTTTGAATGGAAAGATTCATAACTCTTGCTGCATCTGTGTTCTTCCTCCATTAACCTACTGATTTCCCTTAGCTCAATTTGTCTGATGAAGATAATTCTTTTAAGCACGTGGTTAAGCATGGATGGCCTTAGGCAGCTTATTCATTGGATTACCTGTACAAACAATTTTCAACTTGTGAGATTAAATTCATTTTGTCTTTTATACCCAATACCGAGATTTTACACTAATCTAATTTTGTGTCATGGATCAACTCAAAGCGTAGGCTTTAACAAATTTGTGAGAACCTTCTCTAATACCAATTGTTAGTTCTCATTGACACAATAATGATCTAGAAGGGGGGGGGGGGGGGTTGAATAGATCATTAAAATTATTATTTTTTTTCTTTATAACAAAAGTATATTAGTTATGAATGATGGGATCAATTCAAGCACAGCGGATTATACTTTTAAAAACCCCTTAAAGATATGAGTCATTTCAGTGTGTTAATCTACAGTATGGGTAATAGCAGATATAACAGTTATTGTGCAAAATGTAAAAGATATAAAGTAAAAGACACAAGAGATTTAAGTGGTTCGGAGACTGAACAACTTCTGCTCCACTATTCTACTTTGTCAAGTAGGAAATCCATTAAGGTTTAGTCCTCCGGACTAGGACACTCTTGCCCTCATCAAATCCAACAGACTTGGTTCCCTTAGTCACATTAGGACTAGGACACTCTTGCCCTAATCAAAGCCAGCAGCTTTGGGACTGTAGACTAAGCCAAGCAGACTTAGAATCTTTTGTACCCTTCGGTACTCAACAAGTCTAGTGAACTTGATTTCTTTAGTTCTTCATGCCGAGACACTATAACTCTCATTAAGTCCAACAGACTTGAGTTGTTTGTTTGTTGAGTTGTGTTGCTAAGTAGAACATTTGCTCTTCTCCATCTTTAGGTACTTAGCAGCTGCTTGTGATCAACCTTTGAATGCTGCTGATATTTGTCGTTGATGTTCTTCTTCTTTCTGTATTCAACAACTACCCATGATCACCGGAAATGTACTGTTGAGTTCTTTTAATAAGCTTTTTGCTCAGCAGTTGTGTTGAACACTTAGCTTGTATTTCACACAGAATTCCATTCTGTACTCCTCTTTTCTCAAAGTGTTCTTGGCTTCTTTGATCCTTCGATTCTTAGCTCATATGCGAGCCATTCGGACTTTTTGGTTTTTCTTGGTGAAGTTTCTCAACAGATTCGGTCGTGTATATATTGTTCTTGCTTATTCACCACTCGTTCTTTTTCCCGATTTGCTTTTTTTTTTAGATCTTTGAATTATCTTTCTGTTGCAGATCTCCCTGTTACAAATTTTCCTGTAGCAAATCCTTCTGTTGAAGCATGTTTAGTTTCAAACTTCTTTATGAATACTTTATTCATTTAGTCAGAGTGTTAGTGCTCTGCAGACTCTGAATTGTTGACTTGTCTTCTTTAACCCTGGAGAGAGATGTCGGTCTTGGGTTCTTCCCAGTCTTCATAGAGTGGACAGGTCTTTTAAAGAATATGATCGTTGAGACACAGTCTTCTGATTTCTTGAGCCTGATGCATGATACTAGAAGTCTTTGCTCTGACACTCAGCACGCATAAGTCAGTATTCTGACATTTCTGACTTCTTCTATAGCAGATGCCATTGAAGTGTTGACGTGGATGTTTCTAAAGTAATTAACAACTCATTTTGAGATTACTGACTTAAGTGCTTAGACGTCTTCAATCCTTATTGGCACTTAAGTACTCGACGATCAATCCAGTTGTAGATTCTTGCTTCTGATCGTTAAGTCATCTGCTGGTTCTGCTATGTAGCTCTACGATCTTGTCTGTCGTAGGCTTCTGATCGTTGAGTCATCTGCTAGTTCTGCTATGTAGCTCTACGATCTTGTCTGTCGTAGGCTTCTGTGTAGATCAGAGAGTGATTGACTTTACTAACTCTACGATTTTATCCGAGCCTTGCGGTCCTGACGATATGCTTCTTATGCTTCGTGATCTTCATTGTGCTTTATGTATATAGAGCATAAGTCTATGATCTGGTTTAAGCTTTAACAAATGATTTCTTATCATAGATGATTGCTCTATGAACTTCAGGCTTGCTCGAACTGCTTGGTTCTATATGTCATGGAGGATTGCTCTATGAACCTTCAGGTGCCAGATCTTTATTGTAGAGGACTGCTCTACGAACTTTTAGTTGCATTATCTGTTGTATAATCAAAGGTTGTTTATGACAGGTAGCATTTGAATATCTTCAGCTCGATTGCTTTGAACGTTGTACATCTGAACTTGCTTTATCATTCTACGACTTAGCTTTGCAATTTTTCGATCTGACTTGTGGTGTAAGTCGTAGTGCAATCATAGAGTTATGATTTGAATTGCTCTACGATCTCAGTTAAGGCTAGATGCTATAGATGTACGAGATCTTCGTTCAGTTTGTTTGACAGCTCAAAGACAGCCTTCTGAATAATCCTTATGAGGATTGGTGTCATGATTCTGAATACATATGTAGAGGTTGCTCTTTGACTCTGCTTGGTTCGTAGACAAGATTAAGAGAATCGTAGAGTGACTGTCTATATGGACTCTACGATCCCGAGAGTTAGCCCTACGATGCTGAGACAACTCTACGATCTGCCGAGAGGACTCTTCAATTTTTCGAGCCTTATTTTGCGTTTACCTAGCAGACTCTACGATCTTCCTAGAAGACTCTACGATCTTCCTTTAAGTGATTTCATAAGACTTCTATCTGAATGACTCTTAACTTCTTAATCATTCTTTGCTGATGGAGTTGGTGCTTGGATCTTCTGTTTGCTTGCCAGTCATTCAGGGTCTTCATACTGATGATCTTTAAGTAGACTCTCTATGATTCTACTTTTGAGATGTGAGCGTATGACTGGCTATGCTGATGGCTTGCAGACTCTACGATCTTGAGTGTAGTCTACGATTCTTGCTTTAACTCTCTTGCCAGACTGTTGTTCTTTTCGGTCGATCAGACCTATCTATTTAAGATCAACCTAACAAGTTTGATCTTTCTATACATAGTCCTTGTACATAGTGATCTTTTGAAGGACTGTACAATGTTATTAACTCATATGAGATCAACTTAACAAATTTGACCTTGTCAATCTAAGTCCTTAGAACATAATGTCTATTAACTATTAAGGACTTTACATCTTTCATTAATGCAGACATATTTGCATATTGATTCATTTATCTTTTAAAACACATCATCAAATCTTATAATAGAGAAATAACATTCACATGCATATTCCAAATAAGCATGACTGCAGTGAGAGAGGTTTCAATGAGTTGCTTAGGCTTATCAGTGAGTTCTTACCAAAGGGTCACACTGTACCCTGGAATTATTATGAAGTGAAAAAGATGGTAAATGGGTTTAATTTGGGGTATAAAAGGATCGATTCTTGTGAGCAGGATTACACGTTATACTATGGGACGGATAGAGATAAAGTGCATTATGATATTTACAACCTACCTCGGTATAGGAAAACTAAACGTGAGGGGAAAACTAAGTGTGTGCCTAAAAAGATCTTAAGGTACTTTCCTCTTGCGTCGAGACTTCAGCGTCTATTCATGTCGGCCCACACTGCTGCGCATATGAATTGGCATAAAACAAGGGACGTCCTGCTTGGTCAGTTGACTTACCTCACAAATGGAGATGAATGGAAGAAGTTTGATAAAAAAAATCCTCAATTTGTTGAGGAATGTAGGAATGTCAGGCTTGACATGGCTTCAAATGGGTTTTGCCTATTTAATAATATTAGCCAGCCCTACTCTGTGTGGCCAGTGATCATGGTAGCTTACAATCTTCCACCCTCAATGTGCATTAGGGATCTGTATCTGTTCTTGATTTTACTCATACTGGGGAATAGTCTTACAAAGGACATAAACGTGTACCTCAAGCCATTAGTCGATGAACTTAAGATGTTGTGGGAGACGGAGGTCCAGACTTATGACAAATAGATCAAGCAAAATTTTCTGATAAAGGCATGCTTGTTGTGAACTATCATTGATTTTTCGGCACTTAGGATGATTAGTAGGTGGTCGACTCATGATAAGTTGTTATGTTTAGTTTGTATGGGGGATGTGCAACGCACACAGCTAAAGCATGGGCAAAAAATTAGTTTCTTTGGAACTGCTTGTAGATTCTTGCCCGTTGATCACAGTTATAGAAAGATATCTACACAATTTAATAGAAAAACAGAGAAAAATCGATCGATTGTTAGGCATCGAGGTCTTGGGTTGGCTAAACGATCTGAAATTTCCACCGCCAGGGAAGGAAAACAGTAAATACAGAGCAGTAGGTTACGGCATGGCTCATAACTGGACACACTCACCGATATTCTTTGAGTTACCGTATTGGGTGATGCTTTCAGTCCGTCATTGTATAGATGTGATGCATACAGAGAAGAATGTATTTGAGAACTTTTTTTACACCATGCTAGATGCGAGTTGTAAAATAAAAGACAACGACAATGCACGAAAAGATCTGGATGCACTTAACATCTGGTGAGATTTGTGGCTCCGACCTAACAACTCAAAACCTAAAGCTGCATTCTATCTAATCAAGTAACAAGTTGAAGACATCTGAAAATGGGTAAGTGCATTGAAGCTCCCAGATGGATATGCTTCTAATATATGTCATTGTAGTAAGGTTGAACAGTTGAAAATCAATGGGTTCAAAAGTCATGACTGTCATGTATTCATGCAGAAGTTGATGTCAATTGTATTTCGTGAGATGTTACCTAGAAAATTTTTAAACGCCTTGACCGAATTTTAAAATTTCTTTCGAGATCTATGTTCAACAGTTAAAAGGTATAATGATGTGGAGCAGATGCAGAAAAATATAGTGCTGACAATGTGCAAGTTAGAAATGATATTTCCTCCAGGATTTTTTGACTTGATGGAGCATTTGCCTATTTATCTGCCGTATGAACTTAAGCATGGAGGAACTGTTCAATATTGATGGATGTATCATTTTGAGAGGTAGTGTCATCTACATATTTTTTTTTGATGATATTTATCACTCATATTCTTAATCTCTTCCATTTAATTATTGTAGTTTAGGTACATGCGTCGTTTAAAGTATAAAGTAAAAAATAAAGCTCATGTAGAGGGCTCTATTGCTGAATGGTACATGGAGGAAAAGCTTGTCAACTTTAGCTCATTGTATTTTGAGCATGTTGTCTCAACAAAGCATAATCGTTTAAGTCGAAATGAGGTCGTCGGAGTCCAATCATGTGTTAATGAGCTAGCTGTATTTTTGTATCCAGCTAAACCATTTGGCCATGAGAGGATGAAATACTTAAGCGACAAAGATTTGAAATTTTATCTACGTATGTGCTTCTAAATATGCTCGAAGTATCGTCATACATAATGTATGTAGCTAGTATTTGTAAAAATTCAATATTTAAAAGCCTAACCTATAATTAAATCGTGTTATCAATGTTTCAGTTCATTCAAAGACTAAGTGTATGCTCTAAACCCAGGCTTAAATGCAGCATAGTTGGAAGCATTCAGGACTGAAAATTTTCAACAGTGGTTTAAAAGAAGGGTTGATGAAGATAACAATTATGAGCGTTTTAAAGATGTCATCCAAGGACCTTACAAACTGATTAGTTCATTTGCTGATTGCATTGTCAATGGGTACAGATTTAAGGTCGATAACATAAATGAACTGACATCAGTCAACTCTAGTGTTGTTGTGTTGGGCAGTTGTTACCAAGACTTGGAGTCCAATTATTATTGATGTTTAGAGGAAGTAATTGTGCTCAATTATCCCGGGGGTAAAAAGGTAGTTACATTTAAATGTCCCTGTTTTGATTCTGAAAAGGGTGTTCAAGTTGATCGCAATAGAATCGTCATAACAGATATAAAGTCAAAGCTACAGTCTGAAGACATATTCGTGTTAGCCAGTCAAGTGACTCAAGTGTACTGCACATAAAATGTCATAAATTGTAAAAGCCCCTGATAGACAGTTGTCACAATAAAGACTCGACCATTTGATGGTACTAATATGTTTGGGACAGATGACCTATAACAAGATGATGTTAGTAATCCCAATCAAGTAGTGCTAAATAATAACGATGTGATGGTAGATGTCATTGACGTATCCGATAATGAGAAAGTCGTGGAAGACGTGGTTGGTAATAAATATGTCTTTATACAAGATAATAACGACAACGCAACTGATAATGAAAAAGTAGCGTTAGAATCCTAGGATGACAATGAAAATAATTCTAATGGATCTAAACTTAAGAAGTATATTTATTTAATTAAATTATTTAACTGCAATTAATTGCCTTTTTTTGTTGTATTTTAGTAGTATATTTATGGTTAAGCATAGTGGTGTCGGTCGTCGCGGTGGTGGTCATGCAGGATTTGCTGACGCTAATCAGGGCGAGTCATCATCATCATCTAGTAAGTTTTCTTAATTATTAATTTGTTTTGTTTACTATTTGTAGGTTATATTCTTAATTGATTTATTTACACAATATTTTAATTCTACTTATAGATACTACTCGTCGACGTCACCGAGGGACGAACCTTTAGTTATTTGGTCTTCCGCCGATTATTTTGTAGATAGTCCACGTAGATGTCAACTCTACGCAGTAAGTGTCAAATAACGTTATGTTAAATTAAATTATTTTATTTTATAAAATAATAAACATAGCAAAGCGTTGTTTGATTTGTATTGTAGTATTATGAATCCTGTGGCTAAGACCACTTTACACAAAATCTGTTTGATCCACCTCTCTATTGGCTGTATACTATTTTTATAGTATGCGCATCATGATGCCTCCTTCATGGATATCATGTTACATGACTTTCACGTAAGTTAGTTTACATAATTTGAACACTAGTTACACATTCAATTTATTTTTTCTAATAAGTTAGTTTTTTTTTTAAAGATTTATTTTAGATATGAGGATGGCATCTCTTATACATCTGGTGAAGGTGTTATAATTGCACATGTTACAAAGAACTACATCGGCTGATTGTACGAGCTGAGATAAAGGGCCACCCATGTAGTTGTAGACCAGCCCAAGACTACTATTCGAGACCATCAACCCGATATTATCTCAGATTCAGCATCAGAGGTCATGTGTGCTCACTGGGATGCTAATGACTTCAAGAAGAAATAAGAACAAATGAAGAAAAATCTTACCCAGCTCCGAGTAGTATATACTACAGGTTCACAGTTATTTGGGGAAGTGAAGTCGGTATATATGTATTTAGTTGTTTACTTTAATATTGTCATAAATATATGTACTAAATAAAGGTTTTATTAATTTATTTGTTTAGTCATGAGCGGTAAGTTGGGACGACCTCCCACCATGGTCGAGTTCTGGGATAGAGCCCATACACCAAATGATTCTACTATGTCTCAAGCAACTTTAGCTATATGGGTAAGAGTTGTTATAAATTTATGTAATTATTAATATCATGTACTTAATAAAATGATTCAATAAACGACCATATACATAATAAATTGTAGGACTGATTTCAAAGCCTTCGGGACTAGAGTGTAGTTGACTTGCAGGCTGCTAGGGGAGATTTGAGCCATTAGATTCCACCACGCGTTTATTCGACAGTAGCGTATCTAGGAATGAAGAGATGGTTCTTTGGGTCACATCTCAAGATCCCCCTAGTAGCACTACCAGCAGGTACTGAGTGTTGGGGCTGCCGAGGGTACCGGCCTATATAGTGCCCGGAGGTATTTATTTTAGTATGTTGCTTGTTAATTCAAAATTTAGATTGCTTAATCAATTTTTTTTGATGTTATATTTAATTTTGAAGGTTCTAGTCAGCGCCAGTGTTCGAGGGAACCTGTTGGACCATCTCATATGGGCACTGGTTTGGACGATGCATTATTCCAGCTGGTTATGGCGGCGGTGTCGAAGACGTGTCATACAGATTCGATATTCCGTAGTCAGAGTCTACCTACCAGTGCTCGTCTTTACCAGCTTGCTCAAGACATTGCAGTAGGGGCCAGCATCGAGAGTACGGGCATTTCTCCAGAGCAGTTCTTTGCGATACGCAATGAGGTGATTTGGATGGCGAGTACCCTACTATTAGAGGCTTTTGGGTCGATGTTGAGTCAGTGCCCGAGTACACACGTACTTTATTCACTTTAATTTGTCGTATATTCTGCATGTTCTGTAATTATTATTTAGCTGTGATTTTTATTCTCAAGTACGGACTAATGACTGATATTTATAATTGTATTAACAGGATAGCGATGTCGATCGCGAGCGTGGGGGGGGGGGGGTGGTGAAGATGATTCTTTTCAGACCGGTGGTAGTACTAGTTTCATTTAGTTTTGTAGATTATTTGCAAATATTTTAGTTATATTTATTTTAATTTAGCTTAATTGATTGTAATTCATTGTAATTTAGTTAAATTTTATAGAGTATTGTACTTTTAAACAATAAATTGTAGAACTGTTTTGTAGAACTTATAATGTGTCGTAATTTATATTTCTTATTGTTGCTTAGATAATTTAAATGTGTTACTATGTTGTTGGGATAAAGCAAGTTTACAGGTACAAAACTGTGATTTTAAAATCAGGTACTAAAAACCCCAAAAAAATAATTTAAAAAAATACTTATTTTCGACGGTATAACATAGTCCCGGCGAAAATTTTGTTGGAATTAAAGTAATATTTTCGACGGGCTACAAGTACTTCCACGAAACTTTCGTCACAATTAAAGGCATTATAATCGACGGAATAATTATTTCGTCGGGATATTTTCAGTCGGAATTACACCCAACATCAACGAAATTCCTGACACAAGATGTTCCATTGGCAATAAATATTTTTGATTGAATTCCCGACGAAGCCAATCCCGACATGATTATTTTTGATCGAATTGATGACAGAATATTCCGTCAAAAATAATATAAGTCCGATGGAATAAGCCTATATCCGACGGAATATTCCGTCGAAAGTAGTCCTTTTTCTTGTAGTGAGATGAATATGGATTGGGAGTTTGATGATCGTAATTATTCTGAGTACAAGAAGTTCGAGCTTGTAACTAGGGAGTTTTCTAGAGATGCGACTACGTGGTGGGATGAATTTGTGATTAATTAGCGGAGGTTTGGAAAGCGTCCGATTAATACGTGGAAGGAGTTGAAGAACGTGATGAGAAAGTATTACGCCCCATCCTACTACGGTCAAGAGGTGAAAAGGAGGAAAGAGTATTCATCCACAAGGCATTTGGAGCAACCCTCAAGGCATTCAACATAGGATGACAACGAGGAGGAGTATGAGTAGCCTTAAAAGTCTATGGAGCATAGGAAGGAGCATGTGCAGCCTAGGGAGGGAAAGGAGAACAAATTATAACTACAGTATCATCACAACTTTTATACGAGGTTTATCGTGCAAGAGAAGGTATGTATAGTTAAAGTTGAGGAGATTGTTATACTAATATTGCTAGCACTGTTATGGTAAAGAAAGCAAGCTTGTCTACATTTGTACATTCTCATCCTGATAAGTTGATAGGAGTCAAAGATATTAAAAAGGTGGAGGTGGATAGGTAGGTGTTAGTTTTTGTCAATCTAGGAAAATATGTCGAAGAACTGCAATGTGATGTAGTTCCTACATAAATTTGTCACTTGTTACTTGGAAGGACATGGAAATGTGATTGACATTTGAATTACGACATATCTACCAAGAGATATATATTCGTGCATGATCGAAGAAAAGTTTTGCTAGTTCCTATGACATTCACGCAAGTGTATGAAAGTCTAAAATACTTAAGTATACCGAGTGTTGAAGAGAAAGAGAATGAGAGAGAAAAAGAAAGAGTAGATGTTTGTTAGAGAGAAAATAAAATAGAGGCAAAAAAGAGTAAATAGATTGAAAGAGTGAGGAGAAAGAGGAAAGTGAGAAAAGTGAGATTGAAAATACAAGGGAGATTGAGATAAAAGAGAAATTTGAGCGGACAGAAGAGAGAATAATGTGACTATGAAAAAGAGAGTGAAAGAGAGTTGTTTTCTAAACAGTCGATGCTTGTACTTTCATACAAAGAGGCACTTTTGAATACTAACAATATTAACTCTTTTTTGTTTAGTTCTATTTTATCTCATGTGTAGGTGGTTGGTTACATATCTGGTGCTATCATTCCGCGCTTATTAGCTTATAGGAGTAATCTTGAGGAAACAAATGAGTCACGAAAGCAAGTTTGTGAGTTGATAGAGGATGGGTTCGTTAGAGAAAGCGTAAGTTCATATGCATTTTCAGCATTTAGGGTACCTGAGGGATCATCGAGCATATGCATTAATTTATAATTGGTAAACAAGTATCGATATTCCTTTCTTTGCTTAGATAATATGTTTAATGAATTTCATAGATCTTGTGATTTGTCTAATTTGATGATAACCATTGATGATCTGCACCATCATATTAGCATGAAAGAATTTGTTGATTGGAAAGTTGGATTGACATGTGATTTATTTAAGTGGTTAGTTATTTCTGTTAAATTGACTAATGCATTTAGTATTTTCATGAGTTTGTTAAAACATGTTCTGCATACTTCCATTGGTAAATGTTTTTGTTAGCTATTTTGATGATAGAGTCATTTTTATCGTAAACTATGGAGGCTATATGATAAATGTTGAATTAGTTTATGATCGTAATGTTCAATCTCGTTGTCATTTTGAAAATTCTTATTTTTTTCATTCTAGTTGTCGTTTTCAAAATTTTTATTTTCTTCAATCTAGTTGTCATTTTCAATGTGCTTATTTTCAAAACATGCATTGAAGTTTTTCTAGTCAGTATTCTTATTTTCATATTAATCATTCTATACGTGAGTTATCATCGTTAGATAGTGATGGTGATTGATTTTATATGGGTAGTGTTTTTCCATTAGAGTTAATGTCATTGCATGATTTTGAATATACTATCCTTAATGGGAAAATAAAGGTTAAAATTGTTGAGTCTTCATATGATAGTAATAATAATTCTATAATTGCGTTTTTATCTTGTGAAGTATATTATAACCTTTTAAGTCCATTAGCGTCATTGTTTGATTTTGATTATGTTAATGTCAATGGAAAGAAAAATGTTGTTTGTGTTTTATAGAAATTAGATGAGACGTAATTCAACATTAAGTGGAAACTAGATCATTATGCGAATCAAAATGGATCAATGCGAAGCATAAATAAAGGGGAGTATTTTTAATTTCAATCAAGGGGACTATACATATAAATTTGAGTATCTTGAGTTTTAGTGATTACACATGAGATACATATTGATGGGTTTTATTTTGTTTTTGATCTAGATGAATTGAAAAAGGTGAATTTAGGAGTGGACGAAGTTATTAAGCTGCCAGCATTATCAGTTGGACATGGGCTATATAATTATGTTTATTTTAGGTTTGATCCTACAATTTATAACCACGAGAATTCATAATACATCATGAGGAGTTCCATATACTGATATTTGATCCATGAGCGGATAAATTTTTCCATATTCTTACTTGCATTGTTGACATTTTCTTTATGATCAATTCTCTGGGTAAGAATTATGGTTATGATTTGTATGAAATTACTAACTTAGTCTATTTTGATGTAGAGCCAGATTTGAGGACAAATTATTTTTAAAATAAGGGGAATGATACGAAAGCTATATCAAACGAGAAAGATTCAATTCAAGTCAATATCATCATAGGGGCTAAAAAGTTCAAGAAAATCATTATTGGATGGATTTCAAGCAAATAGGCTACAATTTGTTCAAGGATGCTTGAAATGGAGATTGATTCAAACCTAATTAAAGTCTAATTCGGTATCAGAAGAGGGAAGGCTAAGCTATCTCATGTGGAACATTTAAACTTAACATATTCTGCAAGCCCAAATCAAGGATGCATGAATTGGAGTAAAGGATTGGTGGATCAACGATTAGAGTTGCTGTAGTTGAGTTTTTAGCTTGACATTTACACTATAGTCACTTGAAGGCCAATTTAGGACTTGGTCCAGCTAGAATCTATCCAAATCTATAACATGAAAGTTGTATATCTACTTCTCAGCTTTTCAGAACATCTTGAATAATCTCAATTGGAGTTATAGATCAAAAGTTATGACTGTTTTCCCAAAAGGTGTCACTGCAAAAAATTGACTGTGTCGGGGCATGGTTTTCTAGCCCAAACACTACGCCAAGGCGCTGTTTGGTAGAAAAATTCTAGCTGACATCGCGTTTTAGCATGACGGGCGTAGTGTTCACAGACCAGTTGACTAGTTTTAACTTTTGACGCGTTTTTGAGTAGTTTTTATGATTCTAATTGGATTTTGTTACCTAATTTGACTAAATTTGCTCGTATTCTTAATTCCTATCAATTAAACGATTAAGATTTCATGGCATTAGTATAAATAGACATTAAAGCTCTTGTAAACAAGAACAATTAACTTTTATTCATTTAAAATATTCTTGAGATGATTTATTCTTCATCTTTAGGTTCTTTGAGAGTTTTTGAGCGTTTCTTAGATATTCTTGATATTCAATTTTTCTATCAATTATAGGATTAGGATTTCTTGGCATTAGTATAAATAGACATCAAAGCTCTTGTAAACAAGAACAATTAACTTTTATTCGAGGATTTACTCTTCATCTTTTGGTTCTTTGAGAATTTATGAGCGTTTCTTAGATATTCTGGAGATTCAGTTTGTCTTATTATTCAACAATGTATAATTGGGTGTGGCAACTTCTACCGCATCAATCGTCGATTGTACCGAGGTTCTTGTCTCTTTATAGACAATGGGTTTAGGTGTCATTGGTGTCCATTCAATGCCAATTTCTTACACGCGCAATTATACCAAGGTTCGCGTCTCCATATAGGGGTTAGGTTCAAGTGTTGTGAGTGTTTGTGTGACGCCCCCAAATCTAGGCCCACACAGCCCAAACTTGAGTCGTCAAAAGACTACAACAAAATTATTACAACAAAGCACAACGTACAACAATACAGTGTACAATAATACACAACTAAGTCTTCACTATTATTGCCACACTATTTTACAACACGTGAAGACTAGGACAGCTATTCCTCGGACTCTCACTCCATCCCCCGGCTAGACCCCGTTACGTTCTCATCTCCTGTTGAAAACAATGGAACAAAAGAAAGGGTGAGCTCAAATAGCCCAGTAAGAAATATCATGACTAAGATAATGACGAATAAATTATCATTAGCCTTCAACAGTTGAGTTCTTGATAGAATACAATAGACTACAAGGTTTATATCAAAAACTGTAGTTAAATTCTTAAACAATGTTCAGATCAATAATAGCAGCGGAATGAACAATCTATTAGAAGAATAATGCAGACTATAATGTCCACTCGCTTCTCTTTTAGTAAAAATATCATCAACTTTTATCATCTGAAATACCATTAGTCATGATAATAAAAATTCACAGTTCCTGATCATAATCATGCAGATCAACAGTTCATCTTTGTACTACGGGCCAAAGACATTCAATATAACACCAACGGTCATGATTATACCAGATTCAGCCTTTGGTCATAATCATACCAATCAACAGTTCATCTTTGCACTACGGGCCAAAGAGAACATTCACCACGTGTCATAAAAGACACCGAACAGATGTATCGCCTTTAACCTAGTATATCGCCTTTAACCTATCATCTGTTCAACAATTATATCACATCTGTGCCCCCGGCCACAGATATTCACAACAGCTTGATTCTTGATGATTAATACAAATAACAGTGATACAAATGATGAACAGAAGAACAGGATAAACAATAAGTATCAGAAGTTTACTTTGTGCAGATTCAAATAATGTCCAAATTGCCAACATGATGTGGAGTGAAATTTAAAAATGATATTCAAGATCCACAGTTCAGAATAACGATTACAGTTCAATAGAAATGTTCAGAAAATAGGAAGGTTCAGTTGAAATAATGAAATTCAACTATTATGGAACATATAATATTTTCAGGAATTATAGAAGCAATAGTTCCATAATAAGTTTCGATTTAGGTGTATGAAAGAAAATAATATCCCTTACCGTAGCAGGTTTGATTAACAAAAGGTGAAGGGAATTAATATCCCTTACCATAGTAAGTTTGAATAATGGAAGATGAAAAAGATGGTATCCCTTATGAGTATAAAGGAAAATGATATCACTTACGAATATGGAATAAAAGTGTCATGTGATAATTCGTGTAGACAAATTATTTTCACAGGAGACAAATAAAAAGGGTTATTCACCAACAGACGATAATCCGCACCGTAAGGTTATTCCCATCAATTTGAATACGAATAGTTATTCACCAAACAGGCGATAATCCGCGCCGTAAGGTTATTCCCATCAATTTGAATACGAATAGTTATTCACCAAACAGGCGATAATCCGCGCCGTAAGGTTATTCCCATCAATTTGAATACGAAGAGTTATTCACCAAACAGGCGATAATCCGCACCGTAAGGTTATTCTCAAAGATTAATAAGGAATGAATACAAAAGGTTATTCACCAACAGGCGGTAAACCGCACCGTAAGGTTATTCCCACAATTTAATACATGGAAATAAATGGCACAAGAAAGAAACGATATTATTTTCGAGAATCAAAGAACGATAATCCCTTCAAGTAAGAAAGAAAATAATATCCATTTATGATGATGAAAAGAATGATACCCCTTACCGTAGTAAGTTTAAGAGTGTGAAAAGATTGATATTCCTTACCTTAACACGTGACTGGATATTGATTTAAATGAGGTTGATCAACCTATATATTTTTAATATAATTAGTAATTACCACATATAAATTTCAAAGTGTATGATAACTCGTATAATATGAACTATCAAAATTATATATATTTAACATAATTTTTGTAGTATAATATAACTACTTTAAAATAGTTTTTAAAATAATATTCTAAAATAAATCTTCCAAAGAAAGCTTTTAAAAATGAATCTTCTCAAAGAAGAGTCTTCTAAAGGAAGATTTGTGAATACCGTGAAAAATAGGAATTTATAAAATTACTACTCTTTAATAAAAGACTTACTTGAAAATTTTCTGCACTCCTTTTGACTTTCAAACTCTCAAAATAGCCTTACTATTCTCAGAGAAAACTCATAAAATTCTTATAGAAAAATTTTATGTTTTAGGTGTGATTTTTCTATTCAGCTGAACAAGCTATTTATAGGAGAAAATAAGGCACTATGCGTGGTAGGTGAACAGAAAAAAATTTCAGCAGAGGCTGCTGCGCAGCCTCCACCAACCCATTCCCAGCAAACACATTTCTCACATTTCGTGTGGGCCCCACAGTGGGTCCCACATGTTTCTTACTATTCACGTTACTATTCACGTCACTATTCACGTTACTATTTCAAATAGTAAAATTAATTATTTTATTTTTTTTATTTATTTATTTATTCTTCCTGTGAGTCCAACATATAAAATAATGTTACCATAATAATGTAAGAAACACGTTACATATTTTTATTAATTTAATAATATAAATTACAGTATATTTGCTACTGTGACAATTATTAGATTCAATAATTTTAAACTACAGTGCACCAACAATTATTGACTCGATGATATGAAATACAGTGTAATGACAATTATTGAATCAATAATGCAAAATACTGTGTAGCAACAATAATTGAATTGATAATATAAAATATTATGCAGTGACAATTATTGATGAAATGATGCGTAACAGTTACGGTGTCAATAATATGAGACACTGTGCAATACCGTGTGCTACTGTAGAATACCGTGTGCCACAATAAAATACCATAAATTACCGTATGCTACTATTCTTTTATCACCGGTATTTTAACAGTTAACACCGTTGACTATTTTTATTTAAAAAGGTTACTTCTGTCGTTTTCTATATCCGACAATTATTCCGTTGTGGGCTCCACCAATAATTTGTTATTTCGGCGCCGTCGTACGGCACGAATATTCCCCGACAAAACGAATATTCCCCGACAAAACGAATATTGTCCGTCAAAATAAAATTTGCACATAGCATCCTTAACTTTCAATTTCGTCAATTTAACCACTTACTGTTTCATGAAAAATATATATGAAGAAAAATTAAATTTTATATTTCATAAAATTCGGGGTCTTACAACCTCCCCTCCTTATGAAATTTCGTCCCCGAAATTGACGTACCTGGCATTTCGAAGAGGTAAGGATATTTAGATTTCATCTCGGATTCTAGCTCCCAGGTCATTTCCTCAATATCTTGGTTCCTCCATAAAACCTTAACTTGAGGTATAACCTTTGAGCATAGAATCTGCTCCTTCTTATCTAGGATCTTAACATGTACCTCCTCATACGTTAAATCTTCTGCTATAACGTCTGGTTCTAACTCAATGACGTGGTTTGGGTCCTTCACATATTTACGTAACATAGATATGTGAAAAACGTTATGGATGCGAGACATACTTGGTGGTAGGGCTAGTCTGTAGGCTACGGATCCTACTCGATCGAGGATTTCAAATGGGCCAATAAATCGAGGGTTGAACTTTCCTCTCTTTCCGAATCTCGTAACCCCTTTCCATGGAGAAACACGTAAGAATACATGATCTCCGACGTTGAAACTTTCGTTTCTCCGATGAAGATCAGCATAACTCTTTTGTCGTTCTTGCGCTGTCTGTATTCGTTGTCGGATCATTTGGATCTTTTCTGTTGTCAAGCGTACCAACTCGGGTCCCAACAATTTTGCTTCTCCTACCTCATTCCAACATACTGGAGAGCGACACTTGCGTCCATATAAAGCCTCGAATGGAGCTATACCTATACTTGCTTGGTAACTGTTGTTGTAGGAAAATTCCACCAATGGCAAGTACTTATCCCAACTTCCTTTGAAATCTAGTACGCAAAGTCTCAAAAGATCTTCGAGGGTCTGGATCGTCCTTTCCGATTGTCCGTCCGTTTGAGGATGGTATGCAGAACTAAAACGTAGTTCAGTGCCCATAGCTTTTTGTAGACTGATCCAAAAGCGTGAAGTGAATCTAGGATCTCGATCAGAAACTATGGAAACTGGCATGCCATGCAGTCTCACGATTTCATTTATGTACATACCGGCAAGACGTTAAAGTGAAAAGTTTTCTCGTATAGGCAAGAAATGAGCGGATTTGGTCAATCTATCTACGATGACCCAAATTGCATCTAAGCCTAGAGAAACTTTGGGAAGACCCGTCACGAAATCCATATTGATGTGTTCCCACTTCCATTCGGGAACCTCAAGTGGTTGTAATGGACCCTTAGGTACTTGATGCTCTGCCTTGACACGTTGACAAGTTAGGCACCTTGAGATAAACTCTGCAATCTCCCTTTTCATATTGTTCCACCAAAATGTATGTCGAAGATCTCGATACATCTTGGTACCTCCTGGGTGGATTGCAAACGGCGTGTTGTGTGCCTCCATCATGATTTTATGCTTTAATTCAGGATCGTTAGGAACACAGAGTCGAGAGTTGACTCGAAGTATTCCTTTCTCGTCGATTCTTGCTTCGGGAATGGTACCTTCTTGTACTTTTTTTTTATCATGTTTATCAGTTCCGGATCGGTAGCTTGAGCAGCTTTAATTTTATCGATTAAAGCTGGTTCTACTCGCACGTGAGCAATCTTCGAGTGGGTCCCTGGTGTCTTTAGCTCTATCTCCATCTTTTGCAAGTCGTACAAAATACGCTTTTGTGTTGTCAGCAGTGCACTTGTACTCGCATAAGATTTTCTGCTCAAAGTGTCAGCTACAACGTTCGCCTTTCCCGGGTGATACTGGATTGTGTGGTCGTAATCCTTCAACAGCTCAAGCCAACGTCGTTGTCGCATGTTGAGTTCCTTCTGGGTGAAGAAATACTTGAGACTTTTATGATCCGTATAGATATCCACTTTTTCTCCGTACAAGTAGTGTCTCCAGATCTTCAACGCGAAAACGACTGCTGCCAACTCTAGATCATGAGTAGGATAATTTTTCTCATAATCTTTGAGTTGTCGAGAGACATAAGCTATAACATTTCCATGTAGCATAAGGACACAACCTAGACCTTTGCCTGAAGCATCGCTATATATGACGAATTTTCCTGATCCTGATGGAATGGTCAGAACAGGAGCTGAAACAAGTCTCCTCTTGAGTTCTTGAAAACTCTTCTCGTATTCCTCGCTCGAATGATACCGATATCTAATAATCAAACTTTCATCTCTTGGCGTTCTATAAGAGCCATTTGGTATTGAGCTTTGGAAAAGGGTTTAGTATCGGGTTCAAGATCGATACAGAATTCAATTTCTCGGTTTGGGGATAAGTCAGGAAGTTCCTCAGGAAAAACATCAGGAACTCATTAACAATAGGAATATCATTCAAGTTTGACGTGTTTTTGTTCAAATCAATGACATGGGCTAAAAAGGCTTGACATCCGTTTTTCAATAAACGAATGACTTCATGGCTAGAAATAATAGTTATAAATTTCAATGGTTTAGTTGCTTGAATTTGCATGACAGGTTGATTAGAAATATGAAAACTAATAATCTTATGAAAACAATCAATTTTAGCATGATGGGTAGTCAACCAATCAATTCCTAAAATCACATCAAATTCATGCATCTCCAAAGAAATAAGGTCAACAGGTAATGTGAGGTTGTTGATTTGAACTAGGCAAGATTTATAGATAGTAAATGTAATAGGTATTTCTCCCAATGAGATTTCAACTGATAAGACAAGATTTAAGTTTTCAATAGGCAAATTTAAACGTTGAGTACATATAGGTGAGATAAAAGAGTGGATAGAGCCAGTATCTAACATGACATAGACTTCTAGAAAATTGATGAATAGCTTACCGGTCATCACCTCATTCGATTTCTTGATCATCAAGGCTGTCATCATCAAATCGAGTCCCATATACTTCATCCGGATCTTCACGTATTTCAACCATGGGGATACCACGAAATAGTTCTCTAACGAACTGTTTCTCAGATTCTTCAACTTCATCAGTAGTAGCGTACCAATGATTTCCATTAAAATAGTATTTTCGATAGACTACAGTTTCCACGATAGTGACTAACTTAACCTGAATTCCTCTAAATTGTAACGCCCAAAAGTATAGATACATCATTTTTAAATAATCTTGAAAATCATAGCTCGAACACCATAAATCCCAAAGACTTATATGAAACGTCCATATATTCTGATCCTTTGTTATCGAGCATAACCAGGTGATGATATGTTTCCAACTGTCGAGCAAATTAAAGGCAACAATTTCCGCAAGTTCCGGATATCCTTTAAAGAACGAATTTGGAAGAACGGCGGTAGAACTTTCACCTTCTTCTTCTTTAGATCGGATACAAATAATTTTTGCTTTAGGCAAATTATTCAACTCTGAGTTTGTAGAAGAATTGTTTGTGGCCTCTACATTCACTTCGGGTACTCCGTGGTTAACCTCCTGATTTCCAGATGCCATACTTAACTGTGGTCACAAAATAGATGTTAGTTCAAATAAACTGACTCATCACTTCATGTCCCTATATTCAAATCAACTCATTAGATAATAAAATCTAATTTAGGTGAGACACACTAGTGACTGATTATATTCGTCTCTCCCCTCCTAGTTCTACCCCAGATCTCCATTAAAGACCATATCCCTAAGCTTTGATGCCAACTGTGACGCCCCCAAATCTAGGCCCACACAGCCCAAACTTGAGTCGTCAAAAGACTACAACAAAATTATTACAACAAAGCACAACGTACAACAATACAGTGTACAATAATACACAACTAAGTCTTCACTATTATTGCCACACTATTTTACAACACGTGAAGACTAGGACAGCTATTCCTCGGACTCTCACTCCATCCCCCGGCTAGACCCCGTTACGTTCTCATCTCCTGTTGAAAACAATGGAACAAAAGAAAGGGTGAGCTCAAATAGCCCAGTAAGAAATATCATGACTAAGATAATGACGAATAAATTATCATTAGCCTTCAACAGTTGAGTTCTTGATAGAATACAATAGACTACAAGGTTTATATCAAAAACTGTAGTTAAATTCTTAAACAATGTTCAGATCAATAATAGCAGCGGAATGAGCAATCTATTAGAAGAATAATGCAGACTATAATGTCCACTCGCTTCTCTTTTAGTAAAAATATCATCAACTTTTATCATCTGAAATACCATTAGTCATGATAATAAAAATTCACAGTTCCTGATCATAATCATGCAGATCAACAGTTCATCTTTGCACTACGGGCCAAAGACATTCAATATAACACCAACGGTCATGATTATACCAGATTCAGCCTTTGGTCATAATCATACCAATCAACAGTTCATCTTTGCACTACGGGCCAAAGAGAACATTCACCACGTGTCATAAAAGACACCGAACAGATGTATCGCCTTTAACCTAGTATATCGCCTTTAACCTATCATCTGTTCAACAATTATATCACATCTGTGCCCCCGGCCACAGATATTCACAACAGCTTGATTCTTGATGATTAATACAAATAACAGTGATACAAATGATGAACAGAAGAACAGGATAAACAATAAGTATCAGAAGTTTACTTTGTGCATATTCAAATAATGTCCAAATTGCCAACATGATGTGGAGTGAAATTTAAAAATGATATTCAAGATCCACAGTTCAGAATAACGATTACAGTTCAATAGAAATGTTCAGAAAATAGGAAGGTTCAGTTGAAATAATGAAATTCAACTATTATGGAACATATAATATTTTCAGGAATTATAGAAGCAATAGTTCCATAATAAGTTTCGATTTAGGTGTATGAAAGAAAATAATATCCCTTACCGTAGCAGGTTTGATTAACAAAAGGTGAGGGGAATTAATATCCCTTACCATAGTAAGTTTGAATAATGGAAGATGAAAAAGATGGTATCCCTTATGAGTATAAAGGAAAATGATATCACTTACGAATATGGAATAAAAGTGTCATGTGATAATTCGTGTAGACAAATTATTTTCACAGGAGACAAATAAAAAGGGTTATTCACCAACAGACGATAATCCGCACCGTAAGGTTATTCCCATCAATTTGAATACGAATAGTTATTCACCAAACAGGCGATAATCCGCGCCGTAAGGTTATTCCCATCAATTTGAATACGAATAGTTATTCACCAAACAGGCGATAATCCGCGCCGTAAGGTTATTCCCATCAATTTGAATACGAAGAGTTATTCACCAAACAGGCGATAATCCGCACCGTAAGGTTATTCTCAAAGATTAATAAGGAATGAATACAAAAGGTTATTCACCAACAGGCGGTAAACCGCACCGTAAGGTTATTCCCACAATTTAATACATGGAAATAAATGGCACAAGAAAGAAACGATATTATTTTCGAGAATCAAAGAACGATAATCCCTTCAAGTAAGAAAGAAAATAATATCCATTTATGATGATGAAAAGAATGATACCCCTTACCGTAGTAAGTTTAAGAGTGTGAAAAGATTGATATTCCTTACCTTAACACGTGACTGGATATTGATTTAAATGAGGTTGATCAACCTATATATTTTTAATATAATTAGTAATTACCACATATAAATTTCAAAGTGTATGATAACTCGTATAATATGAACTATCAAAATTATATATATTTAACATAATTTTTGTAGTATAATATAACTACTTTAAAATAGTTTTTAAAATAATATTCTAAAATAAATCTTCCAAAGAAAGCTTTTAAAAATGAATCTTCTCAAAGAAGAGTCTTCTAAAGGAAGATTTGTGAATACCGTGAAAAATAGGAATTTATAAAATTACTACTCTTTAATAAAAGACTTACTTGAAAATTTTCTGCACTCCTTTTGACTTTCAAACTCTCAAAATAGCCTTACTATTCTCAGAGAAAACTCATAAAATTCTTATAGAAAAATTTTATGTTTTAGGTGTGATTTTTCTATTCAGCTGAACAAGCTATTTATAGGAGAAAATAAGGCACTATGCGTGGTAGGTGAACAGAAAAAAATTTCAGCAGAGGCTGCTGCGCAGCCTCCACCAACCCATTCCCAGCAAACACATTTCTCACATTTCGTGTGGGCCCCACAGTGGGTCCCACATGTTTCTTACTATTCACGTTACTATTCACGTTACTATTCACGTCACTATTCACGTTACTATTTCAAATAGTAAAATTAATTATTTTATTTTTTTTATTTATTTATTTATTCTTCCTGTGAGTCCAACATATAAAATAATGTTACCATAATAATGTAAGAAACACGTTACATATTTTTATTAATTTAATAATATAAATTACAGTATATTTGCTACTGTGACAATTATTAGATTCAATAATTTTAAACTACAGTGCACCAACAATTATTGACTCGATGATATGAAATACAGTGTAATGACAATTATTGAATCAATAATGCAAAATACTGTGTAGCAACAATAATTGAATTGATAATATAAAATATTATGCAGTGACAATTATTGATGAAATGATGCGTAACAGTTACGGTGTCAATAATATGAGACACTGTGCAATACCGTGTGCTACTGTAGAATACCGTGTGCCACAATAAAATACCATAAATTACCGTATGTTACTATTCTTTTATCACCGGTATTTTAACAGTTAACACCGTTGACTATTTTTATTTAAAAAGGTTACTTCTGTCGTTTTCTATATCCGACAATTATTCCGTTGTGGGCTCCACCAATAATTTGTTATTTCGGCGCCGTCGTATGGCACGAATATTCTCCGACAAAACGAATATTCCCCGACAAAACGAATATTCTCCGACAAAACGAATATTGTCCGTCAAAATAAAATTTGCACATAGCATCCTTAACTTTCAATTTCGTCAATTTAACCACTTACTGTTTCATGAAAAATATATATGAAGAAAAATTAAATTTTATATTTCATAAAATTCGGGGTCTTACAGTTTGCCCATACAACTTGGCTATAAAATGATCCGGGCAGAGTTCACCATATGTAAATGTATAGTGGACCTTATCACCTAGTGATATTAATTCTGTTTTTTGCTATTGATGTTATTCACCCTTTTGTGCTAGAAGGTGTTAAGCAAACAAGTAGGGAAAATTAGGAGGTGACCTTCAAAGTGCTTAATGCAATGGAATTTCCAAGTGCTCAAAAGGAATGCTTTCGGGTTGATTTGGTGGGATGGAAAGGTCAGTTTTCTTAGAGGAAGAGATGTTATTGACCCTTTTGTACTAGAAGGTGTTAAGCAAACAAGTAGGGAAAATTGGGAGGTGACCTTCAAAGTGCTTAATGCAATGTAATTTCCAAGTGCTCAAAAGGAATGCTTTCGGGTTGATTTAGTGGGATGGAAAGGTCAGTTTTCTTAGAGGAAGAAGGAAGAATGCAAGTTTGGGGGTCTTACGTCTCAAGGGAATGTTAAACGAATTATCAAGGAGTTACTTCCAAGGCGATTCATCAAGCATAAATTCGACCCGGGCTAGGGAAGAAGGACTGAGTCGAGCCAATTACGTTAAATAAAGGCGTTGATTGGAAGGCAACCCAAAAAACCAAATTTGAATTTATTTTTCTTTTTCTTTTCATATTTATTTGTACATTTTCTTTGCATTTTACTTTACATTGGGGATAATGTAAGTTTTAATTGTGGGGGAAGGGATTTAAGTTAGTTTAGCTATTTTCTTTACATTTTTAGGATTAATTTTTGAATTTTATGGGTAAATTAACTATAAACTCTCACGAGACAAAATTCGTCCACTTGGGTTAACCTTGGGGGTTTAAAGGCTTGTTGCACGCACTAAGTGTAACCGTGTTTTTTACGAAAATGGGTAGTTAATTTTTTTTAGGATGTGTCATTTGAGCAATGAATTAGTGGGATTTTACTTTTTAGCCAATGATAAAATTTTGATTTTTCATGTAATAACTTTTAGAGAAAGGATAAATTTTTGCTTAGTTTGAAATTTTGTTTATTTGTTAGTATTTACTGTACATATCCAAATATGTTGAATTAGTTTTAACTTAGAGGAAGTTCATGTGATTAACTGCTTGTGGAAGATGTTTATTTTCTCTATACCTTATTTTGACCATGTTTTTAAGTCTTATATAGTTAAAATATATGATTGGGGGATTGAGAGGAAAAAATAGCAAGTAAAAAATTTAATTTCACTAGTTTAATTTTGTTGCATTTGTTACTCAAGTTAATAGATTCTTAGGGGTTTCTCTACACCTAGTGTCCTAAAGTCAACTGGTTTGAGAGTCATTAGTCAAAAACTCGTTATATGGGTAACTCTGAAAAGCCTAGGAAAATTAAACATTGCACAGTCAACTATGCAAAAGAAAAGTGAGATGAAGTATAAAATGCACTCACCAAGGGAAGAAAAAATGATGCAATGTGAAAAAGTATGTGTGAAGAAGAAGAATATTATCGAGGAAGAATAAAAAAAGAGGAACTTTTTTTTATCCTTTAATTTTTGTTTTGTCTATATTAGCTTTGAGATAAGTTGAAATTGAGTGTATAAAGTGTTAAGTATTTTTTATTTGGCATTTGGTTTATAAATTTATTTGAGTTTTGATTAGTTTGATGCATTCATATTCACACACGTACAAAATGTTTTGAGTACAGTAAGATTAATAAATATGTTAAAATTCTAGATTTTGAATAATTTTGAAATTTTATTTGAGTTATCATTTCAATAATCTTTGAGGCTAATGTTGAATTCTTATTGATTTAATGTTTGGAGTTATTTGATTTATTTAGTAGTCTTAGTTTTATAGAATTTTTTTTTGTTTTACACGAGAACGAGCAAAAGCTAAATGTGGGAAAATTTGATAGGAATGAAATATATTATATTTTTATCCCTTTATGCTTAGTAGTTTTATAAGTATTTTGTGAATAAATATATTTACTATTTATTTTATTTCATTTTAAAGGAAAAAGGGAGAATAAACAAAAGGGGCATTTTGGTAATTTCAATAAGAAGTGGTGCAACTACATGAAAAAACGAGGTAGTTTTGCTGGTGCGTTAGACGGTCAAGGCTGAAAATAGAAGCTTATGAGACAGTTACGTGACATATTAGGGCAGCTACACGAGTACCTGGAACGAAAAACAGTAGCAAGTGGTGCAGCTGCGTAGTTCAACGAAGCAGCTGCGCCGAGTAGCGTCAATTGGTTAAAAGTGAGTTGATTTTCTCGGGTAGCGCAGAAGAAGCCAACTATGAGCTGATTTTTATAGTTATTTTAATTCCTAATTATGTTCTAATTCCTTCTACACTATGAATTGTTTATGTTACTATAAATAGAGGATGTTAGACACAATTGGGGGGGGGGGGGGGGGGGGGGACTTTTTTTACATACATTCATTCATTAATAGAGATTATTATTTAGAGTATGCCAGACTAAATTCTTTAATTCAGTTATAGAGGATTTCAAACCCTATTGTAGTTAATTGTTAAATCAATTCAGTAATATTATTTCTTCTTCTTTATATGAAATTATTCATGATAATCTATTTTAATTGTTTATTTGATAATAAGTTTGGTTGGTTTGATTAGAGCTTCTTAGATTGATGAAATTATTATCAATTTCTAGATTTTGAAATTATATTACGTGTAATTGATATTGTTCTTAATCGTTGGTAGTGAATAATGATAGATGATTATGGTCAAGTTTTTGTTTATTACTACGGTTATCATGATATAAGTTAAATAATCCGAGCTTATGAGATTGTTGCTTAGAATAATATAATTTTCTTGTTATTAATACTTTCATTATATTAAATTTATAGAACTTGTTCTAGGTTGTATAATTGCTAGAATCTAATGAAGAGCTTGTTTTGTTAGATTAAAATTAAAAAAAAAAAAATTGGTAGCAGAGCTTGTTGTTACCTAGGGTTAATAGTTTTATGGAAGGATAAAAAAATATTTTGATTGATTGAATTATTAATTATAACAGTGAGATTGAACCGAAGAACTAAAGTTTTTAATTTATTGGTTAATCTTATTAATTTGCTTTCGTTTATTTAGTTAATTATAATTAATTTAAAACTCCCCTCTTTATTATTTTCTTTTATTTATTGTTAGAAACATTAGAATAGATTGTAAACAATATTGCTTTCTGTGGGATCGACCCTTACTTGCTACAATACTGAATTTGTATTCATAAATAAGAGTAAGGTTTTAATTTTGGAAGCGTTAACGACACATCCCAATGTGTTCGATGAAATGCTTGAAAAATAATACCCTTATTTGTACTTCATTTATAATATTTATGCATTGATAAATGATGTTGCTTCTGTTGTTGCGTTTGATTGTTATAAATATTATAAGAAGAGTTCAATGAGCATACATGGTTGGATATATAGTCTGATTCTTCCTATTTATTGGGTTAAATTTCCATATCGGTTAAGATCTAACAAACTCATAGTCCATTGAAGATGAAAATGTATATTTGAGACCCACCATTAGAGCTCTGGCTTAATTCCTAATCTCTTAATATGCAAGCAACTTAACTGATTAACTTGATGGTGGATGCTTAGATGATTGAATACCTAAAGCTGTGTAAATCTAATTTCTCAATTGCCAATTAATATATAGAAATAATATAACTGAACTGAATACAACAGCAAGAAAAGTTCAATGTAGGGAAAAAAATCAAATGCACTTTAGATTATTAGATTTTTAGAACAACTCATCTACTCCTCGTCTCGAATACTCTGATAGCCTCCTCGTAGCTATTTCGTGTCCCTCATCCAACATGCCATGAAAAATCAATCATTTTGATAGTTTCATATTCTTCTTCCAGAAGTGGGGATTGTTCCTTTCTATATTCATTACCTGCATATTGTAGTTTTATGCTTTATGTTAGAGAAGTTTTAGTGAGAAAACTCTTTGGGTGCCTATGGTGGAACAATGTTGGGTGCCTAGCATGACCTATTTTCATATAATTATAGGCATAATTCGTATCAACGAGATTACCTTGTAAACAGGTTCAAATCCGCCATCTCCTAACTTATTGCTCCCAAAATTATGAATGACTAAGTTTTCTTGTCTTTCCAAATTAAGAATGTTAGAACAATTGCCTATTATGCCACAATTATCTTCTCCTCTTTTTGGAAACAAGTCAATAATAGTTGCCTTTCTAAATTATATGCAGTTTTTATTCCAAAGAATAATACAGAAATATTTACCTTTTCTTCTCAGCTTTCTCTTGAATATATAAAGCAGTAAGGCTAATAGTACTGCTAGTACTAAAGGAATTGATATTATCCATATTGGTTTCTTTACTAAAGATCTTCTGTTTTCCTCTTTGTAGCCAAAAGTTTAAAAAAGTATTACATAAAATTCTAGAAAAGGAAAAAAAAATTAAGGTTGTATTTCTCTTATTCATAGTTTACTTTAGCAGTAAAAACATCCAATATGTTGAAAGAGTATTCTTATCTAATTTAGGGGCTAACATTCTTAGATAAATATCTTGTCCATCTTCAATGTAGCCTCTGGTATCTACCAGATTAAGGTCGTATTTCTCTTATTCATAGTTTACTTTAGCAGTAAAAACCTCCAATATGTTGAAAAAGTAATCTTATCTAATTCAAGGGATGCCATTCTTACATAAATATCTTGCCCACCTTTAGTGTAGCCTCTGGTATCTATCAGCTCATTAAACCATATGAAACATTATGACACCCCAAATCACTATACTTACTATAAATGATTTGATGCTCACTACAAATGCTAAATCATTAGGTCTATAGATGATTCTCTTTTTTCATAAACAAAGTTCTCATCTTAATTCCCAAAGATCTTTCATTATTTCATACTAAGTAATCGTAATCAATGCAAGGGAATTAATACTTATCTCTAATATTTTAACCTTAAAATTCAGATACTCTATAACTTTACATATTCTAAGGTTCACTACATTAAATCATTAGGACGGTTCTTGGGAACAGAGAATCTCGCGATGAATGTTTGTATCTTCATCCATGATATATGCTTGCATATTTATCCGTGACAAATGTTTGTATCTTTGTCCGGTGCAAAATTATCTTTCCGTACAAAACATAACCAACTAGTTAAAATCCTCACTTGAAACACATTTGGTTATAGTGATAGCTCTTCATATCAATAATCATACTTATCTGACATTCAGAATAGTAATAACAAGCTTGTACTTGGGGCCGAAGAACCTAACGATGAATTTGACCAGTTAACATCGAGTAGTGCTGTCTTGGATGCTTACAGTACTCACAAGTCATTTACCAATTCTCATCTAGATAAATAGATCATTATCAATACTATGTTATGTTTAACAATTTTAAGTTTTTATCAAAGTAAAGACATAACAAGAAAATGTGATAAAAAAAACTTGATAATATTAATATAATATTCGATTACATGTGTGAAACTTGTTCTTATTATAAAATTTCATTATGACTACAGTTAAGAACAAGTAGGGAAAGCAGTAAACTAGTATGTGTAATTTTTCTTTCATTTCTAATTTAAGCCGAAGCTCTCGAGTTGTCTGCAAATTATTTACAAGGGTGAGCTAAGATGTTCAGCAAGTCTTAAACACATAGAATATACGTAAACTCACACCGATGTATCTAGATTGCAAGGATTCATAGCACAGCAATTGTTATTACAAATGTTTTAACATAGTAAGACTGAGTGGTGGTTAGACCTTGAATTATTCTTTGTCTTTTGACTTTGAACCATTTACAGTGGATATAAAAAGGGGATAAACCTAATGATATCCTATGTTATGCGTAACATACACTACATTGGACAAATCATGAATAGTAATACATATTCGTTCATCATCTCAGTTTACTTCACGTGTTAGGATCGCACTAAAACAACTTGGTTTGATAAAATAAAGCATGGTTCGAAATATATCACGAATAAGAAATTTCATTCTTTAAGTTATGCCAAAACAAGAAGCAATAACTCTCATATCAAAGATTTATAACACGTTATTTGTACAAGATGTATAAATCACATAAAAAGCTAGTAAACAAAGGTTAATGATAGAAAACTTGCCTCGAAGCAATTTAAGGTTTTCCCGGTAAAGCGTTAAATGCCTACATAATTATTTACGCGTACCCGAATGTTAGTTTATTGAAATTTATTTCCTAATAAATGTTTATATAACTTGTTCAGACTATTTCCATAGATGGTTTTATTCGAAAAATTTGTTACCTCAAAAACTCATTTTTAAGGCACTTTTAAAATGTGGACAACATGTTTACTGTCAGACCTCGAGTCAGTTAAACGGTCATAACTTCTTCGTTTTAAATTTTTTTTTAGTCATTCAAAGTTTCACGCATTCGTAACTTCCGTCTGTACAATTTATATTTAGACTAAAGTTCAAAATTTCTTACTGATTTACATAGTTGTCGACAGTAAGGGGACTGCACAAAACTGTTTCATTATTTATTTGACTGAATTGATAAAACACGATACCCCAAGCATTAATTTGCTAAGATAACACGTTCTAACAGTCAATAACACTTTATAACATAAAAAATAAGAAAATCATAAACCTTCTTATATAGAGATTTATAACTTTTGCTCAAGAACACACGAAGAACACGAAAAACAAAAAATTGTACATGGTAACGACTTGTGTTCTTGAGCTTTTAGATTATATATAATTTGAGCATTATAACTGCTTACATATGTGATTATGACACTTATATTTGAAATAATTTGGTCATTATAACGGCTTGTATAATTGATTATAACAATTTATAACTATTGCTCAAGAATACATGAAGAACACGGAGAATGAAAAATCATACATGGCTACGACTTACGTTCATTGAGCTTTAGTTCTAAACTTTGAAATGAAAATTGACATAACAACGACTTGCTCAAGTCATAAGGAACACGGAGAATGAAAAATCGTATATGGGTACAACTTATGTTCTTGAGCTTGTCAATAAAAGAAAATTGAACATTATAGCTACTATAAAATGAAGAGAATCTCAAGAACACATGACGAACACGGAGAACGACAATCGTACATGGCTACGATTCGCGTTCTTAAGCTTTTAAACTAAAAAAATTAAACGAACATAATAATAACTAACGTTTTACCTTTTGAAGTGCAAGCTTTAACAACAATTGTGCACGGCTTATATGCTTCAATTCTTAAGATTTCTCTCAAAATATAACTAGAGATTATTTTCTCTCAAATTGCTTATGAAATGGTGGAGAATAATGAAGAGTGAAGGCTCCTATTTATAGAACTTTCAAAGTTAGGGCAATATGGTTATTAGGTTTAACTCGTCATCACATTGGCAAGCCACAGTGGTGAATCACCAACTCATCATCATTTTGGCAACTCACCATGGTTAGTCACCATGGTGAATCACCAACTCAATTAATGTTAATTACACTTAATCCTAATTAACCTTGATTAGTTTATTACTAATTTAACTTACATGATTAAGGAATTTACCTAATTGTAATTAATCTTTACTTAGTGAATTAGTTAGTGATTAACAAACCTCATTAGCTATGCTTGGCTTACATAAGGCCACATAGCACCAAGCTAAGCTTGAAAACACACCAAAGGAAACCAAGTCCAACTTTGCTTTCAAATTTACTAGCCAAAATGCATACTTACAAATTTTGTAAGTATTGCATACTTTCATAATGGCATAAATGCCCTCAAAATCTCTACAAAAGTTAGTAGCCACTATTGTTGACTTTTATTATTCATTAGTTGACTTTTCATATTTATACCTTATAATTTTCATATTCTATCCATATAATTTTCGTATTTATACGCGTATTTGTGACTAGTACTTTTCTAGGGTTTAAGGTTTGAATCTTATGGTTTAAACGTGGGTCTTTCACGTCCCTAGAAATTTCACACCTGAATACTTCATAAAACCCTCTCATTTCCCACAATCCAGTAGAGTTTTGTGGATACACCCGTCAGACCAATCTATTGCTTCCCATTTCTTTGGGAATTTTGGCACAAGTCCTGTCAAGCATTCATATCTAAGGGAGTTGTTAAGGTTGCAACTACCATATGCACCGCCACATAATCCATAACGGACACAGTCACTCACCTTAGTTCTAAAACGAGGGATACAATTTGAATTTTGAGATTAAACGATGAATCTAACTGCTTATGCACTAAATGAATGTGTAGGGTTTTAACACTCTGCAGGAAAAGTTTCGATTTGAGACAATTTCTAAATATTTATGTGTTATTAGTATATTCTAAGATTGTTCATATTATTATGTAATAGTTGATATGTGAAAGTTCATGAATGAAGGTCTTATGTGATTAAATGATTAAGTATTTGTTCTTGATTAACTGTTAAATATTAATTGATATTTGATGATGTATATATAAGTATGCATAAAATATGTTTATTGTTAAGCATAAATTAATATGATTATTAACTTAGATGAATGTTTAGTCAAAGTATGTTAAAGTTGAAAGCATAAACTATATATGTGATAATATGTTAGACTTGTTGAGCAATCGTGCTCATTCTTGTGAATAAAATCTTATTTGCATATTTAAAGATGGACGTTAAGAAGATCATGAACATAAACAAAAAGCGTAGATTTTTCATGCTTTATTACTTCTATTTGTATAAAGTCAGAACGACTATTGTAATACGTACAAACAAACCATATAACCGAATATTATATGAATAATATCATGTTATCATCATCAATAGAGTGTTATGTCTTTAAATTTTATATAACGTAGAATTGTTAAACATTAAAACAATATTGATAAAGAACTATAAATATGAATGAGGATATTGAATAACATTGTGAGTGCTGTAAGAATTTGAGACATAATCATCGATGAAGAAGGCAAATTCATCGTAAGATTCCTCGGTTCCAAGTACAAGTTTGTTATTAATATTCTGAATTTTAGATAGATATGGAATATCGATATAAAGAGATATTACTATGAAGATATGTATTCAAGTGAGGACGTTGAATAATTTGTTATGTTCTGTAAAAAAAAGCAATCTTACCACAGTTAAAGATACAAACATTTATCGCAAAATTCTTCTGTTCCAAAAATCATCTTATTACTAATGTTGTGAACCTTGGATATATAGAAGCGTAGAATGTCTAAATCTTAAGGTTAAAATTGAACCGTTATATATGATATTATCCATTTATACGGATGAACTACAAGTTGATACTTGTATAAATAATGAGATCGAGATTAAGTTAAGATCCAGGGACAAAGTAAAATAAAATTTTAATGTATAGTCTATAATAGACTAATTCAACCAATATTATTATGGGATTATTGGTTAAGTCGGTAGATGTATGAAGTTTAACGCACAAGGTCCGTCGTAGCTAGTTTAGGGATTTTGGGGGCGTTACAGAATTTTTCTTGTTTGGTTCTTTGATGAACGGCTAAACTTATTAGTTATTATGTGCATTCAATTTGACTTATCAACCAATATCACATAATTGAATGTTTCGTCTTTTACCTATACCAAGGTTCTTACTTCGTTATAAACAACGAGTCAAGGTTCCATTCAACACTGATTTCAATATATCAATTGTTGACTGTACCAAGGTTCTCGCTTCAATATAAGTGAAATATTGCAGTGTCGTTAGTGTTCTAGCAATACATCTTTACTAGATCTGTGACGACCACCTCACACAAGCGTACCTTGATTATTAACTTTTGTCACGGATTTTTCTACTGTGTCTATGTTTGACATTTCATCGCGCACTATAACAGACGTGTCGTAATTATTAAGAGTGTCATTACTGTTATACTTATCTTCCATCGAATTTTGTTTTTAAAAAAATAAAGTCGCAAAACTTATAAATATTAAGTTTATATTTTTATGTTTATCTAAAAAATAATTTAATAGTTCACTTTCAAGTAGACTCGCCGTTGTGCTTAAAGTGAAAAAGACGATTCCTAGGTTTTAGTGAGTGCGTGCTTAGGGGTGGGATGAAATTTAGAAGGTGGACCTCCCTTCAGTGGCAGTCGCCGATAGGCTGATCTGGACTCCCAAGTATACTCATCCAAAACGAACGGTGACTTGTCCTCCTTTGTTAGGTAGGCATAGAGAGGACCCCCAACTCTTAGGTAATCTCATTTCACATTGGACCCCCATCGAATTCAAAAAAGATCGATAGAACAAATGATTTTCGCAGCGTTGTGCTTGGAAGAGCTCTCATTTGCATAGCATATTATAAGACAATGACACAACATATTCGATATAAATATATGAGTACAAAAATTGTTTTAATTGGTGTAAGACAATGATACTTAATACATTTTTATATGTGTATTATTTCATACACATTTTAGAACATTTTTTTGGCATAGAGAAAATATTAATCTTATATTCTAAGATAGTAACTAGTAACTCAAATAAAAGTAATACTGTGTTACTATATTTTAAAATAGACAAAAAAATAAATAAATATAATGTACTATATCCTGTTGTATTGTTATTAATAAGTTTTGTAATAAATAAAAAATAGAAAAGAAAAATGAAATCACTTTTCTTACCAAAGTTATATGATCTAAAAATAAATAGATTTAAACAAAAAATAAAATAACATACATTTTACATTATAAATATAACAAATTTATGTAATACTAGTTGTTAACGCCTAAATTTGTATGTTTGCCCAAATCACCAAAGATCAAGTTAACCTAAACAGGAAATAAATAGTGATCACATCAATAAGTTGATGGCTTAGGCCGTCAAATGATAGCTCCTGTGTGAGAATCAGTTAAGGCAAAAGCGTTAATAATGAAGGGTTTAGATTGCTAAAATTTTATGTTAATAATGTGATTGATTGTGTTGCTAACCTCCTCCTATAAAGATATTTATAGTTGCTCAACACCCCTGTCCATGTATGTCCGAAACCAATTAGAATTAAAAGTCCTAATTAGAGTTCATTTACAACTGAAACCCATAATTAGATAAATTCATAATAGGATAAGTCATTATCCCTTCAATGTCAGAAATCCAATCAAAAGCTAATTTGGACTCTAACTCTTCTAGAATATCAATCCGTCAAAATACATTGTACTAGGCCAGCATCCATACCGGGCCCTAAGTACAATTTTAATATGGGTCAATACCTGAACCAAGCCCAAAATAAAAAATTGATATGGGACAACAGCTGAACCGGACCCTAAATAATTTCATCCCAATCGTAGTAGTATCTTTTTTGAATGAAACAATTTAAAATTGTGAATGTTAGAACTAATGCCTTTTTTTCTTTCTCATCATCTTCTTTAAGATTAAAACCACAGTGGTAGCAATGGCGATAATAATGCAATAGTCTAATCGATCTTTGTGGCTTTTGTAGTTTAACAATTTGTTTAATCTACAAACCTCGCATTTGGATAAATGTTGCTTAATTACAAAGTTTAGAGATGGAGCATTTCAAATTACTTTCATTCTCAACAACAAACAATCCATATTTGAAAATGTCGTGGTCAAGCTTTGTGGAAAATTTGCCTCATCTTTAGAAAAGATTTATGGTGATCTAATGATTTGTTAGTCCATCGGTTCTTAGCCTAATTGGGTAGTCAAAATGACGCCTTCCTAGGTAATAAAATATCACCTTATGTAAAGTCTAGTAGAATGGATTCTGGACGAGGTGTGTTTAATGAAATGCTTGAGATAAATGAAATACTTTTTTTTTGTTGATAAAATAAGAAATTTCATTAATAAAAAAGAAATGATACAATAAAAAGGAAATAAAGTCCACCCTCAATAGACTAAAAAAATAATAATAAAAGAACACTTAAAAAAGTGTAGTCCTCCAATCTCTACACAAATTAGTTGTAGAGATATCTCTAAAAGCCCCTATAGAAGAAGCCCAAATAGAAGCAAGAAAAAAAATAATCATATCACTCAACAACATAAACAAGGAGCAATTTCCTTTAAATAGTCTACCATTACACTCATTCCAAAGAATCCATAAAATATAAGGAAAAAAAGGCGTACTTCCATCTAATTTTGGCATCCCTCTTGTTTCCAAATTCTAGAAAACAAATCAGCAACACATCTTTCACTGAAGTAGAACATTCCCACACCTTCCTAACACTCCAAAAAGAGAGCTCCACAAGCCCTAACCAACATGACAATGAATAAATATATGACCATAAGTCTAATTACTCTGTCTGCACATAAAACAAATGTCCGGAGATAAAACTTTGTAAGACCTACGATTTTGATAGAGATCATTAGTATTTAATCTTTATAAAACTAGATACCACACAAAAACCTTGACTTTGGAAGGGACCTTAGTTTTCCAAATATACGAAGCCATTGAAAATGGATTATGAACTATAAATAGAGTCAAAAAAGTGAAGTAACTCTTACAACAAAAAGAGTCAGTTGGATCTAAAGTACAAATGTACTTATCAAAGGAGGATAAATGAACCGAATCAAGCAAGATAAACAGAGATTCCATTTCAATAGCCTCCATATTAGTGGGATTTCTAAAGAAATGAAAATCTCAAGAAGAGAAATTCCCTTCACATTGTATGAAACTAGAATTGGGAACATCATGTAGTGAAGAAACACGATACAATTGATTAAAGAAAGAGAAAATTGATTATTTCCCAAAGTTGAATTTGATGACCATCCCCAACCTCATATCTCAAATATCGAATAAAAGTAGTATAAACTTGGGAGATGAATTTCCAAGGACTTGCTTGAGTAACATAAACCCTAGATCTGACACCCCACATATTCAAATGCATACGAACTTCCTCCTAATAATCTTATGCCAAAGGGAAATCTCCAATGCCATTTACCAACTAGAGAAACATTCTTAAGGACCAAATTACCCAGCCCCAAACCACCTCCTGCTTAGAAAGACACACCGTTTTCCACTAAACCTAATGATCCTTCCTCTCATCACTAGCTCCTAACCAAAAAAAATCACTCATTAACTTCTCTAATTTATCAGCTACACTAACTGGATCCTTTACAAAGAAAGATAATAAAGGGGAGTATTAGACAAATAAGTCTGAATCAAAGTAATTCTACCCCCAAAGAAAAATATGCATCTTTCCACCTATCTAAATGTTGAGCCACTCTCTCAACAATAGGGTCCCAAAGGGAGATTGACATAGGATTCTCACAAAGAGGAACCCCGAGATAAGTAAGCAGGAAGCTCTTAATAGTATAACCAGTCATAGATGAATATGTTAAAAACTCCTCCATAAGCATATTAATCCCTGCTAAATTGCACATAGACAAATTAATCCTCATACCAAAAATAGCCTCAAAATCTTGAAGAATTGTAAACACATTTTTACAACCTTAGATCCCCTTTTAAAAAAAAAAAAAGAATAGTATCATGAACAAATTGGAGGTGAGAAACCCTCACCTCCTTGCACCCCACTACACAACCCGCAAGAATAGCACACTCATTTCCCTGACTAATCATCCTACTCAAAACAACAACAACTAAAGTAAATAAGAGAGGAAACAAAGGGTCACACTGCCTCAAACCTCACGAAGCCTTAAACATAGCTTTGGGTTTCCTAGTCACAATCACAAAAAAATATGAGAAGAGAAAAAAAATCATTTCATCCAAGAACGCCACATAACTCCAAACCTTTTTATCTCCAAAACCTTATCCAAGAAAACCCAGCAAACCCTATCATGAGCTTTCTCAAAATTTAACTTAAGCACAAGAACCTTTCTCTTTCTCCTATGAACAGCCTCCACAACCTCATTAGTGATAAATGTTACATCAATAATTTGCCTACCACCCACAAAGGCACTCAAAAAATCCAAAATTATTATTAGTTTATAAAAATATGGCATACATATAATCTAATTGTAATAATGCAACGGAAGCAAGGAAAATTAAATTTTAAAAACTAATAACCAGGATATTTCCTATGCGACTATTATTAATTGAGGAAGGATAAAAAGATTTATACATTTATAGAACCAAGCTTTCACAGGTACAAGTTCAACTTTCTTTAATGCTTCGTGTTCATCTTTAAATTCATAAATTAGATTCCACAAATCAATGTTAGCTCCCCAAGTGTGAAGTCTCTAGAGGTGATCCACCAAGAAATTTATGAATTAGAGAAGTGAATTTTGGTTTCTCCAAACCATGGGTGGCTAGCCCTAATTTTCTCTCTCTTCTAGTTCTAGAGAAAATATGAAGTACTCTCTCAAATCTTGTGAAAGAGTGTGTAATCTTAATCTATGATAAAAACTCATCTTATTTATTGATATAGACAACCCTCCTAAACTATTTACAATGAGGATTTTAATTTAATTCTCAATCTAATAAGAAATTAAATTAATTAATTACAATTTCTAAACTATTTAGAACTTAACTATTTAATATTGAGAATACTTCTTATTAATTAATTACTAAATTACTTAGTGACTTAATTAATTATTATAATTACAATTCCTAAACCATGTAGAAACTTAATTATTTTTAATAATACTACTACTTATTAATTAATTCCTAAACCATTTAGGAACTAGATAATAATACTACTAATAATAATAAGACTCCTCTTATTAATTTATAATTAGTATTTCTAAAATACTAAATTATAAATATTAAGCTATTAATTTATTCTACCACCATAGTATAAATTAAATATTCTTAATTTATTATTATGATTATGTTATCCACTTCTAAAATTAATATTACTCTTTTATGATGTGATCTTTTAGGTTCTCCATATTAAATCGATTTGTATAATAAATAAATTAGAACAATTATAAATTTATTTATTACGAATTAACTTTTTAATTCAGAATAAATATTTATTTCACAATAAGGGTAAGCCCCCTTAGCGATTAATCATCATTCTAGATAATATAGATTTTAACATTTGATCGTAAAATAACCTTTTAGCAAATAGCTACTATACAATTCAATTTTTTTACCATACAATGTCTTAATCAAATATAAGATATGAACTTTCTTTCAAGTCTTATTTTATTTGATCATATACATTTCAATTCTCAAATGCACAACTCAAATATAAATTAGAAACTCCTTTCTAATTTTCATTCCACATTGACAAAGGATTTATGAGTTTTCATTTATTGAATTACATAGGACATTTTCTCCCTTTAATGGAAGTTATAGATTATTTGTTGACCATTCACCTACCTCTATGTACAACTTGTTATACCCGATCATACCCTTTGATATACCCTAAGGTCTTAAGGAACAGGCCAATGTATAACTCATCATACACAAAGTACTACGATGATCTCAAGTCCAGTGATCACTTATACTACTATCACATAAGGAACTCCTATTAACAGACAAGTAAAATTCCATTAGGTGTTTCTTGAGAGAGTCACGTTCAGTGAACTTATTTTCTAATAAGCAACTATATACTTGTTTTAGTGTCTTTACACAAATGATTATAAGATCAATCACTCTCTTCATAAGAGCAAGCATAGCATGTACTAATCTATCTGAATTATCGCACGATTAAGAACATTTTAGTTTTGAGCTATCTTAAATTTAGATCTCATTAGCAAGATCATCATCATGGTTCTAAAAGCATTGCTAAAAAACTATGAATTTATCTATTTAATTAATTCAACCAATTAATCATGAATAAAGAAATGTCTTGAGTCTTTCATTAATAAATTAAAAAAGATTACAAAGTATATGATTGTCACATCAAATATGATTGACTTTTAGGGCATATTACTTTTAATCTCACACTTGCACTAAGGTCAATCGCCCTTGTGTATCCCCATATCATTGTTCTCTAAGTGGCGTACGAATTGCTTAATAAATGCTTTAGTTAATAGATCTATAATGTTGTACTAAGAGTCAACCATATTTATAGTCCCATCTCCTTTTCAATGATTCCTCTAATCATACGGAAGTGCTACAATATATGTTTGGAATTCAGATGAGACCTGAGTTCCTTGGTTAATTAAACTCCTTTAATGCTAGAAACCATTTTAAGTTCTGTAATGAACTTGTTGAACCAAACGATCACCTTTGCTGCTTCACTTATAGTTATTTACTATGTTTTTGTCAATAAATCAACAACTCTTTGCTGTTTGAAACCTTTCCAACTCACTGCACCATAGTTAAAGGAAATTATATAACCTAAAATGGATCTGCTGTTGTCTTGGTTAGTCTGGAAAGTGGAGTCCATTAAGCCCTCTTAGTTTAAATTAGAGCAACCATTAGAAAAACTTTTCTAATCTTTTTCTCCAAGATCGAACAGATATCTTCTTATCATAAATAAGTAACATCAGGTCTTGTACATATCATCGAATCAATGTACGTTCCTTGGGTCAAGTTAAGCATCCTTTACAATCTATCTCTATAGATATTTATTCCTGATATTAGGATGTTTCTTCCAAGTCCTTGATGGAGAAGTGTTTAGGCAACCACATCTTTACTGATTGTAGCATCGGTATGTTATCCCTTATCGGTAGTATATTAACATATAGTACTAAAAATGTCACGGGGCTTCCACTAACCATTTTATACACATTTGGTTCATCCACGTTTTTGATAAAATCAAACTCTTTTGATTGTATCATAAAAACGGATATTTCATTTTTGAGAAGTTTGTTTCAATCCATAATTGGATCGTTCTAGCTTACGTACTTGATTTACTCCATCTCTATGAAGACAAATTCCCTTGGTTGTATCATGCATACATCCTTTGTATAGTAAGCTGCAACTGCAAGTAAAATCCGAATGGATATAAGCATTTTTACAAGTGCAAAATTTTATTATAGTCAACTCATTGACCTTGTATGAAATCTTTATACCACTAGTCATGTCTTATAAGTGTTTACCTTGCCATGTGCTTTAGTCTTTCTAAAAGACCTATTTTGATTTTCATGGTCATTAGTCATTTCAATTGAGTCTATAATACTTATACATCATCGTATGTAACTAGATCATCATCATTTATGATGCGTACCTCATCATCATCATCTACGATGAATCCATACATTATTCAGGTATCTTCGATGCTAAATTAGATTTATGACTTGGTTATGATACAATAGATTTATCTACTTGTATAAATTTCTTTTACTTGATCTATAGTGTTTTATGGTTCTTGAACTTTCTTCAAGATCTATCTAACTCCTACTAACCCCTTCAAGGATAAACTCATTTTCCTAGAAGGCAGCGTGTTTCGATAAACACATTTTAATTAGTCAAATTATTGAAGTAATACGCTAAACTTTCTTTAGGATATCCCATAAGTTTACACTTATTAGATCTTGTCCCAAACTTATCACTGTCAAACCTTTTGATATAAGTTAGACAATCCAAATCTTAACATACTTAAGACTTAGTTTTTTCCCTAACCATAATTCATATGGAGTCTTAGGAAAGGATATTTAAGGTATCTTGTTTAGTAGATATGCTATCGTTTCTAGGACAAAACCTAAAAAGATACTGTAAGATTGGTAAAAACTCATCATGGATCATTACCATGTCTATTATGAGAGAATACCATTTTGCTAGAGATGGTGTAGAAACTCAGTGCTCAAGTATTCCATTCTCGATATAATCAAAGAACTTTAATACCTTGGGCTCTTTGTTTCTGTACTTCACTTTCGAATTCTTTGAATGTTTCAAATGATTTAGATTTTGATTTCATCAAATGCAAATATCGAAATCTAGAATCATCAGTGAAAGTAATGAATGAATACCCTCTTATTGCAAGTGTTCTCATAGGTCCCCACACATAACTGTATGTACCATCTCTAACAACTCTGTAACTCTCTCTTCATGTTCACGAAATGGAGATTTAGTCATATTGTTTATGATACAAGATTCACAAGTTGTATTTGATATATAATTAAAAGGCTCGAAAACCCTTTCTTTATACAATCTTGTTTAGTTTTCTTTCATTAACATGACCGAGTTAACAGTGTTGCATGAATGTATGATTCATGTCATCCCTTTGTCTTTAGTTTGGTCAATTTGAAATATTTCTCATGTAAGTCAAATATACAATGTCTATCAAGTAATCAACATAGTAATAACTTACTAACTTAATAGACTTACCCGTAGGCAATGTTAAACTGTAAGTTTTTATAGTTAATGTAGAAACCTTTGACTCCATCCCCACGTACATAATTATTTATCTTTAGTTCAGCTTTCTACCTCTGCCTAGACTTTACAACCGCTTGCCGGTATCTAATACACAAGTAAAACTTAACTTATTGAAAGTTCTATTTCATTATGAACAAATCTATATATGCAGTAGAAGCTTCTCGAAGCTTCTTCCGCTTAGGTACTACAACTTTCTTGCGGTTGTTCTTCCAATGTATCATCTTATCGCAATAAAAGAAAACTCTTTTGCTCTCGGGATCACTTTTATTTATGTCCTTTGTTTAGTGTCTTTCTATTGCCTTCTATCTTTTTTGACTCATCATAAACACCTTTGGTCTTCTTCCTCCAATTAGAAGATTCATTTAGGAGTAAGACTTGGTCTTTCTTAAAAGGAAAATGACTCTCAACAGTCTTCAACATGTTTAGCTAATTAGGTAAACTAACATCTAGCTTACTAATGTTTGAAGTACACAATAAATTATGATTAAGAGTCAGTGAGTGACTGCAAAATCGAATCTTGACATAACTCTCCATCCTTGACAGAACCCAGTTGTCCCAATTGATCAATCTAATTGATCATCTTTGGGACATGTGTCTTTACTGTAGTGCCATTAGTTATTATAGATCAGAAGAGCTCCTTAGATACTTATATCTAGTTGACCTATTTTGTTCACCATACAACTCATAAAGGTGTAGAAGTACAATAGGTGTATCCATTTTCTCATGTTGATGTTGTAACTCGGTACTTATAGATGCGAGTATAATGCGTTGAGCCATAGTTGCATCATCTTGTCAATTTTAAAGTAACAATCTCTTCCTCAAAGGCATTGTAAGCAACATATCTTGTGAAAGAGTGTGTAACCTTATTTTATGATAAGACTTCTCTTATTTATAGTATAGACAACCCTCCTAAACTATTTAGGATTTTAATTTAATTTTCAATCTAATAATGAACAAAATTAATTAATTACTAAACTATTTAAAAAAAAAAAATAATAATAATAATAATAATAATAATAATAATAATAATAATAATAATAATAATAATAATAATAATAATAATAATAATAATAAGACCCCTCTTATTAATTTATAATTAATATTTTCAAAATACTAAATTATAAATATTAAGCTATTTAATTTATTCTATCACCATAGTATCAATTAAATATTCTTACTTTATTAGTATGATTATGTCATACACTTCTAAAATAAATATTACTCTTTTGTGGTGTGATCCTTTAAGTTCTCCATCTTAAACCGGTTGTATAATAAATAAATTAGAACAATTCTAAATTCATTTATTATGAATTAATCCTTTAATTCAGAATAAATATTTATTCCACAATAAGGGTAAGTCCCCTTAGCGCTTAATCGTCATTACAGATAATATAGATTTCAACACTTGATCATAAAAGAACCTTTCAGATAATAGTTACCATACAATTCAATCTTTCTACCACGCAATGTCCTAATCAAATATAAGACATAAAATTTATGTCAAGTCCTATTTTAATTGATCATATGAATTTCAATTCTCAAATGCATAACTCAAATATAAATTTGAAATTCCTTTCTAATTTTCATTCCATATTGGCCAGTGATTTGTGAGTTGCTATTTATCGAATTACATAGGACATTTTCTCCTTTTACTAGAAGTGGTAGATCCTTTGTTGACCATTCACCTACCTCTATGTACAACTTATTATACCCGATCATACATTTTGATATACCCTGAGATTTGAAGGAATATGCCAAAGTATAACCCATCATACACAAGGTACTATGATAATCTCAAGTCCAAAGATCACTTATACTACTATCACATAAGGAACTCCTATTGACAAACAAGTAAAATTCCATTAAGTGTTCCTTGAGAGAGTCACGTTCAGTGAATTTATGAATTCTTTAATAAGTGCTTACATACTTGCATTATTGTCTCTACACAAATGATTATGAGATCAATCATTCTCTTTATAAGAGTAAGCATATTATGTATTAATCTAACTGAATTCACTAATCCCCATTTTAGTAATCCAACGATTAAGAACATTTTAGTTTTAAGATATCTTGAATTTAGATCTCATTAGCACGATCCTCATCATGGTTCTGAAAGCATTGCTAAAAACTATGTGTTTATCCGTTTAATTAATTTAGCCAATTAATCATAAATAAAGAAATGCCTTGAATCTTTTATTAATAAATTAAAAAAAGATTATAAAGTATATGTTTATCACATCAAATGTGATTGGCTTTGACATCATATTACTTTTAATCTCCCACTTGCAATAAAGTCAATTGTCATTTGGCATCCCTATACCATTCTTCTCTAAGTGGCATGTTTATTGCTAAGTAAATGCTTTAGTTAATAGATCTGTAATGTTGTACTGAGAGTCTACTATCTATATGATGTCATCTTTTTTTCAATGATTCCTCTAATCATACGGAAGTGCTGCAACACATGGTTAGAAATCAGATGAGACCGAGGTTCCTTGGAGAATTAAACTCCTTTAATGCTATGAACCATTTCAAGTTCTATAATGAGTTTGTTAAACCAAAAGATCACCTTTGTTGCTTCACTTATAGTTATTTACTTTGTCTTTGTCACTAAATCAATAACTCTTTGCTGTTTAGAACCTTTCCATCAAACTGCACCACCGTTCAAGGTAATCATATAACCTAAAATAGATTTGTTCTTGCCTTGGTTAGTCTAAAAAGTGGAATCTATTAAGCCCTTAGTCTTAATTAGACCAACCATTAAAAACTCTTTTCTAATCTTTTTCTCCAAGATTGAACTGATATCTGTTTACGGTACATAAGCAACATTAGGTCTTGTACATATCATTGAATCAATATACGTTCCTTGGGTCAAGCCGAGCATCCTTTATAATCTATCATTGTATATATTTATCCCCGATATTAGGATGCTTCTTCCAAGTCCTTGATGGAAAAGTGTTTAGACAACCATATCCTTACTAATTTTAGCATCAGTTTGTCATTCCTTATCGGTAGTATATCAACATATAGTACTATGAATGTCATGGTACTCCCACTAACCCTTTAGTACACATTTGGTTCATCCACATTTTTGATAAAATTAAACTCTTTTGATTGTCTCATCAAAACGGATGTTCTATTTTTGAAAAGTTTGCTTCAATCCATAATTGGATCGTTGTAGCTTACATACTTGATTTACTCCATCTTTATTGGGACAAATCCCCTTGGTTGTATCACACGTACATCATTTTGTATAGTAAGCTGCAACTGCAAGTAAAATTCGAATGGATATAAGCATTTTTACTAGTGAAAAGTTTCATTATAGTCAATTCCTCGACCTTGTATGAAATATTTTTACCACTAGTCAGGTCTTATAGGTCTCCACCTTGCCATGTGTTTTAGTCTTTCTAAAATACCCATTTCAATTTTTATAATCATCAGTCATTTCTCTTGAGTCTCTACTACTCATACCTCATCGTATGTAACTGGATCATCATCCTTTATGAAGCGTACCTCATCATCATCATCTATGATGAATCCATACATTTTTTAGGTATCTTCGATACTAAAGCAGATTAACGACTTGATTGTGGTACAGTAGGTTTTTCTACTTGTACAGATTCTTTTCACTTGATCTGTAGTGTTTTGTGTTTCTTGAACTTCTTTAAGATCTATCGTACTCCCACTAACCCCTTCAAGGATAAACACCTTTTGCTAGAACGCATCGTATTTCGACAAACACCTTTTAATTCGTTGGATTCTAGAAGTAATACCCTAAACTTTCTTTAGGATATCCTACAAGTTTACACACGTCAGATCTTGTCACAAGCTTATCACTATCAAACATTTTGACATAAGGCGGACAATCCAAATCTTAACATACTTAAGACTTGCTTTCCTCCCTATGCATAATTCATATGCAGTCTTAGGGAATGATATTTAAGGTATCTTGTTTAGTAGATATGACCTCATTTCTAGGGCAAAACCTAGAAGGATACTGGAAGATTAGTAAAAACCCATCATGGATCATTACCATGTGACAACCCAAAATTTCGAATATATTTTATAAGAATTTAATATATATATATATATATATATATATATATATATATATATATATATATAATTCTTATTATAAGACGAAACGGGTCAAATGAATAAAATATATATTTATTTTTGAATATATGATATATTTGGTGGATAAAATATGTATATATTTTAATGTGAAATATATACAATTATTTTAAAAAGGAAATTTAATAGTTAATTAAAACTATTAATTAATTAATTGGTATTGAGTTAAGATTATAATATAAATTAATATAATTTGTAAGCCTTGAATGGCAATGGAGCCTTTATGAATTAAATTTCATAAACGTGTAATTAATTCACTTAAATAAAATAGTGAATTAATGAATATATATTATATTATGCCAAACAGAAAAAAATTAAATATGAAATGAGGGAAGTAATTTATTAATCTTTATTAGTGGATGAATATGTTAATTTTAATTAATTGAATAAATAAAGTTATTTTCTTTTATGTAGTTAATGTTGAGGAGTATTTTATACTAATTAAAAATGTAACATAAACAAGGGTATAATATTTAATATTATATCAAATTGAGGTGAATTAAATATTATGAATGGTTCAATACATAAAATGTGTAACTAGAACCAAATGTGTAAATTACATTCATAATTTGAATTGTGATTACTTGTTAATGTATTTAATATTATACTAAGTGGATGTGAATTGAAAATATGGAATAAGTGAACAATATTCATTAAATAAATATTGGATGATTAAAATTGGCGTTGAAGCTGGTTACCAAGCGAAATGTTGTTTTCTTTAGTTGAATTGTGCAAAGTCAAAACGACTTACTATATCCCAACGGTACTAGTTGTGATAACCTTTGAGGTTTGCGAATAAAAGGTTATTCGTTTTGGAAACTAGTTCTTAAATATTATATTTGTTGTTGTAAGGTAATAGTATGCGGTTGAGGTATTATATTATAAATGATGTACATTACGTAGATGACTTACTGCATTGAGAAGTTAGGTTGTTATTTTGAGAATTTAATTTATTATATTTAAACTGCCTGGGTTATACCAAAGTGTATAAAAGAAATAGTTTCATGATGTAGTTGAAGCTTTATATTCATAGTTAATGAATTAAAAATTATTTATAGAATGTATGATTCTCAAAAGTAAAGACGATTTATAAATGTTGCGATTTTGGAACCCAAGACTTACAAAGTTTTAATATTAACATTGATATGGAATATTATTGAATGTTGTCACAAAAAGTTTTTTAAAATTTACGAAATTTATCAATTATACTATTGATTATGACGTGGAAGTTAGAATAAGGTCGGATCGTGAGCACTGAACTCGTGGTTTAAAAGAACCGGATTTGGGGGCATCACAGGTTGGTATCAGAGCTGATAGGTTATAGTTCTTAGGTGGCAGTACCTTAGGCAATAATCATGGATATATATTGAAGGCAATGAAAGGATAAACTCAGATGAAGTTTAATCAATAAGAGCTAAATATAGTAAATCCGTAAAGAAGAAAATAAGTGTATATATGAGGAGATTCAAAGAAGGATCTTCATGGGTGTATTCCAAATGAATAGAAAAGAATCAGGGAACACTTGATTCGAGAATTTAAAAAGATGGATCGTAAAGTAAAATGATCAAAGAGGAGTGAGAAGATTGTAGAATTAAACAATCTTAGAATAAACGAGAAATCATACAAGTGAAATTAATTATAAATAAGATCACACTGTGAACAGAGTGAAATCATGGGATGTAGATGACCTATTAAATGATTAAGAGGACGTGTAAATAGTATGATGCTATAAAAAGGAGGATACTGTGAAATAGTAATAAGTGAACTCGTAAGGCATTGAATGTGATAAGGTATAGATTGAGAAAATTTATATCAAGTTAAGAAGAAGTTAGAGGTTTATGGATTTTTAATTGAGGACACATGTTAGTGGTTGAGTTGTATAATTACTTGTATGGGCGGGGAATTTGTTCTTAGTTTTAAAATCACTTAGCTTCCTATCTTAATATAGTGGTTGAGTTGAACAGTTCTTTGTATGGGCGGAGAATTTGTTCTTGGTTTAACGACCGCTTAACTTCCTATATTGATTAGTGGCTGAGTTGACCAATTTCTTGTATGGCAGGAGATTGTGTTTAGTTTGACGACCACTTGGCTTCCTATAGTGATAATCAATTGAAACCTGGTGTTGCGCTATTCGTTATATGTATGTTAAGAAGGTGATTCTTTTCGCATGTGTATAACAGATAGGTAGAGGATTTTAAGATAAGTTCGTGTTCTGAGAACCAACACGTATGGTAAGTTCGTGACTCATAGTCATGTGGTGGAGCCCCTCAGCGAATGGGTGACTTTGGCCTGACTAGGACAAACTCCTCAAACCATATGATTGTGGTAAGTTCTTGAACCCAAATACGTGGTAAGTTTGATGAACAGTGAGTGTGGGTAGAGTTAAGTAGCAAGATTAAAGCTATAATAGATATAGTTATTAAGCTGAAAAAGATGAAGAGTAAAATTGGTGATTATTTGAGGTTTTAGGATATTCTAAATCTTCTAACTATGCTAGACTTTGAAATTCTTAAAAATCGTGCCAAAATTCGCACTTTTTTGCTTTTGAAAAGACAAATGTATTTTAGAAATCATTAATGCATTTAGTGCAAATATGATAAACGATGGAGTCATCAATGCAGAGTAACCTAGTGTTGGATGTATTTTAAGCCCACTATGGTATGATGTAGACAAAGTCATAAAATGATTTTCAAATGATTTTGAAACGTTTAAATAAGAGTCTATGCTATTTGATTCGGCTAGATCATAATGATTTGAAGACATCAAAATGTATTTCTAAAAGCGTCAACATACCATGTGGTGCGGATATGACAATGACTAAATCCTCAATGTATTTTCTGTGAAGGTACGGTATCATGATATCATAAAGTAATTTGAACCATAAAGATGGCGTCCAAGTTACTATTGATAGAATCCTCAACGTACTGTGCCAAAGATGCGGTATCATGAAGTCATAAAATGATTTTTCAGTTTCACTTAAAATAGTTTAAAAAGTTCTAGAGTTCATGGTTCATAAACAATTTAATAATGGTGGTCTAGGCCATTTGCTTCTGCTAGACAACTTTTAATCGAAAGTGATAAACTTTAAAATTTTATTGCACGTGTGTGCTCTTGAAGAGTTTTAAAGTTCTGATTAATATCCGAACTATTATTGTAGGTCTATGCCAATTGTTTCGGCTAGACGTTTGCATGCTGGACATTTAAAAAATTATGCAAACCTGTTTTTGGTACGGATTCTTAAACTGAGAGAACAACCCTGAATGAGGGGAAATTTAAGTATCAACTATCCGATACGCGCAGGGTTAAATGTTATGCATATACATGGTGTACCAAAGGTTGATCCCCTCAAGTACAACTGACGGATTTTAAGTATCGGTTATCCGATGCAGTCAAAGTTAAATGTTATTCATACACATAGTGTACGAGAGGGTGATTTCCTCCAGTACGTATCATGAGCTAGTAACCAAAGGGTCAATCAGCTATTGATTCCATTAGAAGTTTATAGTTCATGGTCTTTATGACCCCTCAGTCAGATATAAATTTATTTTAAAGGAATTTTTTTTTTACTTCCTAGTTATTCAAGCTCCTTCACAATTATTGAACAATTGTTGAAGACTTCTGTAAAATATTCCAATATTCTGGAAATTAAATGGGTATAGGTGTAAATTTTAGAGGAGATTGGTTATAGAATTAAATGATTAATGAAGAATCCTCAGAAAATGGAAAATTTGATAGGTTAGATCGAGAACCTAATGGATAGAATGAGCAGAATTAAGTATGCTGAAATTTCGAGGACGAAATTCTTAGAAGGAAAGGTGAATGTGGAGACCCGTGTCTTTATGCGGTTATATATAAACCGTGTATGGGTGTGTTTTGTAATTGCGATTTCGAGGACGGAATCTTTATAAGGAGGGAAGAATGTGACAACCCGAAATTTCGAATATATTTTACAAGAATTTAATATATATAAAATTCTTATTATAAGACGAAACGGGTCAAATGAATAAATTATATATTTATTTTCGAATATATGATATATGTGGTGGATAAAATATGTATATATTTTAATGTGAAATATATACAATTATTTTTAAAAGGAAATTTAATAGTTAATTAAAACTATTAATTAATTAATTGGTATTAAGTTAAGATTATAATATAAATCAATATAATTTGTAAACCTTGAATGGCAATGAAGCCTTTATGAATTAAATTTCATAAACGTGTAATTAATTCACTTAAATAAAATAGTGAATTAATGAATATTTATTATATTATGCCAAACAGAAATAAATTAAATATGAAATGAGGGAAGTAATTCATTAATCTTTATTAGTGGATGAATATGTTGATTTTAATTAATTGAATAAAGAAAGTTATTTTCTTTTATTTAGTTAATGTTGACGATTATGTTATACTAATTAAAAATGTAACATAAACAAGGTTATATAATATTTAATATTATATCAAATTGAGGTGAATTAAATATTATGAATGGTTCAATACATAAAATGTGTCATTGGAACCAAATGTGTAAATTACATTCATAATTTGAATTGTGATTACTTGTTAATGTATTTAATATTATACTAAGTGGATGTGAATTGAAAATATGGAATAAGTGAACAATATTCATTAAATAAATATTGGATGATTAAAATTGGTAAATTAAAATAATATTTAATTTATGGTTAAAGATATTAAATTAGTATACTTAATATTTTAAATAAAATGGCATGAAACAATTTATGGAAAGAAAGAGATAATTTAATTATGAAATATTGATTGGATAAATTAAATTCATGTTTAAATTATGATGAAATATATTATATTAATATATTTGATGATTAAATAAATTGTTCGGAAAATCGTTTATAGAATGAAGGAGGTAAATAAATTGGTACAAAATTAAATGTACAAATTAAATGAGGTAATTAAAAATGATTAATAAATTGTACATTAATTATTTTAATAATTAGTTCGTTTTGCAAATAGTGTTAAATTTAATTATGGATTAAATCCATAATTAATGAAATGAATTTATCAATAATTATAAATGTATAAAATTACTAAATTAAGTTTTATTTCTAATACATGTATTTAGATTATAATAGATTTATTAATATTATATTTATATATTTATGTGTTGCGTGTATATATATATAATGTATACTAGATGACTTGTATGCATTAGTGGGATACTAGAATACTAAATTGCATTGGTATATGCATGAAATGATTAGATGGCAGTGGGTTTTGATGAGTAATTCACTAGAGCCCTATGATCACGCCACCTAATTGCTTATTACTATGAAAGTGGACTGACACCAGTTGCGTGCTTGGCTTGTGGAGTGGAGTCTTCAGTAAGCTGGTTTCTATTACCCTTAGTTCAGGAGACGAAAAAGTCTTTCAAGATTCAGCAAATTCCAAGATCAAAATTTCTAAAGCCATTACTCCTAAAGTTCTCTACCAAAGTTCCATCAAAATGGATACAAATTAAAGGTGCAAGTTGAAATTAAAAGAAGAACAGAAAAACTTCTGTTAAGGGATGATTTTAATTCCATCTCAAATCTAGTATTGAACTAGAGTTCCATCAATTAATATACCAAGGCCAAAGCTTAAAGGTATAAGACTTTTCTCTTCTTATTCATAAGAATTGTTTATGTATTAGCTATTATTTTCTGAAATTGGATGTGGAAGTTGATTTGATTGGGAACCATGAAGGGTTCAAGGGGTTATAAGGTTGGGATTTAGATGGAGGTTATGTGTTGCATGTTTAAATTGACATGAAAATTTGAGTTTTAAAGCATGCATGTGAGGTATTTGATGAAATGTCCAAATAAAGTTATTTCCTAAAAACATAAGTAATTGATGACTATTTGTGAAACAAATCACATGAGTGGATTCCTGAGAATATGTAGATAATTTCTGGACAGAAAAACTCTCCGAAAAATTTTTGGATCGCCGGAGAAAATGACCGGAAAGTCGCTGTCGGCGAACTCTCCGGCAGTACTGTTTATGCTATTTTTCAACCATAATTTGAAGAAACTTTGTACTAGAAAGTTGTAGAGAATTAAATTTCACGTGAAATGGACACAAAATTCGTAATTTTCAAACAAGCGGTTTATTTTCTATGGATTTTTGAAGTTTTAGCATTTTGAAAATTATAAATAAATTACTGAAAATAAATTTTGGGCTGAAATAAATTTACAGTAATATTATGATAGTATTTATGAATTACTGTAAATATTTGGAAAATTATTGATGAGAAAAAGTTTTTATTATACTTTTTAAGCCATTTAAAGTTAGTTTTAAAATGGTGGAAATCCATAGAAAATTTTGTGAATAGTGAAAAATTATGAAACTTGGTGAAAAATCCTATAATATTACTTCAGAATTTCTGAAAAGTTTTGGAAAATTATTGAAAGGAACATGTATTTATGTATTTTTAAGCTATTTAAAGTTAATTTAAAATTTTGTGAAAATTCATAGAAAATCCTATGAATGGTGGAAAATTATGAAATTTTGTGAAAAATCTTATAATAATATCATATTAATATTTATAGTATTTGAAGGATATAAAAGTATGTTGAGTTATTTTTTTTTTATTTTCAAGCTATTAAATGATAATTTTTATAAATAGAAATAATTACAGAAAATGGTCGGATAATCCGAAAAATGTGAAAATTGGTTGGAAAGCCTAGAATAATATTCTAAAGCCTTTAGAATGTCTAGTGGACTTGTGAGGTGTTGGGATATTATGTATCATATGTTGACGGACTAATGAACTTAAATAGTTAAGTAACGGAGGAATTACAACATTGTTAAAAAAACCTAATACATGAATTTAGGAGAATGTTAATTTTCGAATGAGATTATTGAATACATTGTAACCCAAGTTATGATATATAGGTTTTTCGACGATGGTTTTGGTTCAGATTATGTTAGCCGACATTGAGATTATTACATCGGGGGTTTGTTACGCGTAAAGCAATAAACGCAAAAACCAAGGCAAGTTTTTCAGTCCTATTTACTAATTGTAAACTTGATATTGATTATGTGCGATCAGTGCTGAATCATAATGAAATCGTTCTGAGTATGTAAAAATACGTGATTTGTAATACAATGTTATCTGATTTGTTGATGTCAAATTATGACTAAATTTAATTGGGTTATGGAAACTCAATTTACTTGTGATATGCGATATGTGCACAATGATATGTTGATAAAGCCTGACGTGTTATTTATATACAATGCATAATAAACTAGAAGCATGTATATAGAATTGCTAAGTATGTAAACTATAAACCGTGTATGTAGTGTGAATTATGTGAAGCATGAAAGGTGATTACTGTTAGACTTGTTGAGCCGTCGCGCTCATTCTTGCAATAAATTTTGCAGTTATAGATCGAGGCGTTGAAGCTGGTTACCAAGCGAAATGGTGTTGTCTTCTTTAGTTGAATTGTGCAAAGTCAAAACGACTTACTATATCCCAACGGTACTAGTTGTGATAACCTTTGAGGTTTGCGAATAAAAGGTTATTCGTTTTGGAAACTAGTTCTTAAATATTATATTTGTTGTTGTAAGGTAATAGTATGCGGTTAAGGTATTATATTATAAATGATGTACATTACGTAGATGACTTATCGCATTGAGAAGTTGGGTTGTTGTTTTGAGAATTCAATTTATTATATTTAAACTACCTGGGTTATACCAAAGTGTATAAAAGAAATAGTTTCATGATGTAGTTGAAGCTTTATATTCATAGTTAATGAATTAAAAATTAATTATAGAATGTATGATTCTAAAAAGTAAAGACGATTTATAAAGGTTGCGATTTTGGAACCCAAGACTTTTAAAGTTTTAATATTAATATTGATATGGAATATTATTGAATGTTGTCACAAAAAGTTTTTTAAAATTTACGAAATTTATCGATTATACTATTGATTATGACGTGGAAGTTTGAATAAGGTCGGATTTAAAAACTTACTGCTAAGGTATTCTCTTCTTGATCAAACCAAAAAATTAAAACTTTTGGCTCTTTGTTTCTGTACTTCACTTTTAAATTCTTTGAACGCTTCAATTGATTTGAATTAGTATTTTATCAAATACATATATCGAAATCTAGAATCGTCAGGGAAAGTAATGAATGAATACCCTCATATTGCAAGTGTTGTCATAGGTCCCACACCTAACTGTGTGTATTATCTCTAAAAACTCGGCAACTCTCTCTTCATATCCATTAAATGGAGATTTAGTCATATTATCCATGATACAAGATTCACAAGTTATATTTGATACATAATCAAAAGGCTCTAAAAGCCTATCTTCATACAATCTTGTTTAGTTTTGTTTCATTAACATGGCCGATTTAACAATGTTACATGAATGTATGATTCATATTATCTCTTTACCTTTAGTTTGTTCAATTTGAAATATTTTTCATGTAAGTCAAGTATACAATGTTCATCAAGTAATCAACATAGTAACAACTTACTAACTTAATAGACTTGCCTATAGGAAATGCTAAACTGTAAGTTCCTATAGTTAATGTAACAACATTTTGGTCCATCCCCACGCACATGATTACTTATCTTTAGTTCAGCCTTCTACTTCTGCCTAGTCTCTACAATGGCTTGCATATGTGAGACCACCAGCTGGTATCTAATACCCAAGTACAACTTGACTTATAGAAAGTTCTATTTTATTATGAATAAATCTATATTTGCAGTAGAAGCTTCTCCAAGCTTCTTCTGCTTAGGTACTGCAACTCTCTTGCAGTTGTTCTTCTAGTGTCCCAGCTTATCGCAATAAAAGCAAACTCATTTGCCCTCAGGATCACTTTTATTTATGTCCTTTGTTTAGTAAATTTTTATTGCCTTATATCTTTTCTGACTCATCATAAACACCTTTGGCCTTCTTCCTCCTATTAGAATATTCATTTACGTGTAAAACTTGGTCTTTCTTAGAAGGAAAGTGACTCTCAATAATTTTCAATGTGTTTAACTAATTAGGTAAACCAACATCTAGCTTACTAATGTTTGGAGTTCACAACAAATTATGAATAGGAGTCTGTGAGTGACTGCAAAATCGAATCTTCTCAACTCTCCATCCTTGACAGAACTCAGTTCTCCCAATTGATCATCTTTGAGACATGTGTCTTTACTGTAGTGCTATTAATTATCATAGATCAGAAGAGCTCATTAGATATCTTATATCTAGTTGACCTACTTTGCTCACCATACAACTCATGAAGGTGTAGCAGTGTAGTAGGTGCATCTATTTCCTCGTGTTGACGCTGTAACTCGGTACTTATGGATGCAAGTATGATGCACTGAGCTATAGTTGTATCATCTTGTCACTTCTAAAGTAACAATCTCTTCCTCAAAGTCATTGTAAACAACATTTGCAGTGACAGACAAATTAAGAACATTTGCTAACTTTCGAACACTTGAGAACTATTCTCAAATTTGTTTAATCAATCTGAACAATTTGATTTGATTAATTTTTAGCATCCAATATGCCATGTAGTGTTAATGAATTAAACATAACAATATTTTTTGAGTGAATTAATAACAACATTAACATACATTCATTTTATTAATCAACAAGTTAATTAAGTCTTTATTTAAAATGGCGTCTCCCGCTATTTTCATCAAACTATATTATCCTCTGTATATAGTTCGACAAATCTAGTTAAAGATTTGCTACTAGGAATAAGGATCCTATTTTAAATGTATATAGCCTTGTGTTACACAATAAACTATATATAAATAAATAGGTAGACAACTCCTTGTCAATTACATCATCATATAACTCCTTTTATTTTGCTTCTTGGATTATTATGATCATGTGCGACACATCTAGATCAAAATTATTCAAGTTAAGTCTGACCTAGCACTTCCATATAAGTGAAGAGAAAAACATTGTCCTTGTGTGACACAACAAAACAGCATTGTTCAATTTTTTTATAAGTATAAAATGTGATAAAACAATATCTCAAAAAATTAATATAAGCCTTGTATGACATAACAAACTTATATTGATTATTTGACTCACTTTCATTTTATCATGCTAGAAAGCGAAGTTCGATATTGCAAATATCTTTAAACGTTACAACTTAATATTATGAGTAGTAAAATAAATAAATTAGAATCATTCTAATTTTATTTAATCGAATTAAACTCATTTAATTTATGAATTAAACCTTTTAGTTTATTTTATAAATAATATTTTTTCTACATCACAAGGGATTTGTTAATATTCATTATTTCATCTTGTTTAGTGCGTATGCACACATATATGTAAAATACACATCATATTAATTAACATGCGAAGTATATTTGATAATACATAATATATATAAATAAGCATGCAAATATAGAATACTATATTCTACTTAAATTGATTATGGACTTTATTCTTGTTCGGTTTATGCGAGCCACCAAATAAATCAGAAGGTCAAACCTAGGGTGCAAGAATAAATACATAAATATAACTATTATATTTAACCTAGGCTCCAATACAAATGAGTTTTCACTCGTTCCTTGCTCTTCGGGGAAAATTCTTCAAATAAATCTAATTAATCCTATTACAAAACTATTTTCAAAAAATAGAAATTTTGATCAATAGTCAATAGGAAGTATGTAATGACCGCGAATATTCTAACCTATATAAATGAAATTAACTATTGGTAAATTAAATTTTTGTGCCATTAAATTAAATCATTGTATGATAGCTTGGTTTATTTAATTATGTGTTGAGTTATTTAAAGGGAGGTCCACTTAATGGGTTACTTAAATTAATGGATTGACCTAGGGTATTTAATATCAAATTATTGATAGGGCTTGTAAGATGTGTAATAATTCAAGTAACTTGATTCCTAGCAAGTCTAATTGGATTATGTAAATTAATTAATGTGGTTCTTAATTAATGTAAATGTGTAAATATAATAATAATAATAATAATAATAATAATTTATAGTTCCACTAGTAATTTATTAAAAGTGGACTAGTTCAATTTGCGTATTAAAGAAGCTCAATCTAAATTAATTGCTAGTGGACTTGTAATTGGTCCTGTACATAATTTTAATTGGTCCAACATTGATAAATATGGCAAGCTATATAGGAGGTCCAATGATTTATTTATTTGAACCCAAAATGAATTTAATTAGTGGCCCTAAGGATGACACATAATATGTATATAGGTATATATATGTGTATAATTAACCATGTTATCAATTAAAATTAATGTAAAAATGGTTGGTAAACGGATGAAGTTGTCGGCACATTGGGGAGGAGCCCTAAGAGGGTGCAATGCTCCAAGTGCCTAAAGAACATCATCCCTTATTTCCTCCCAAACACCCATCAAATCCCCCTCAAAATGTGGATCTATGTTTGGTGATTAATTAGCTTAAAACAACTATTGTTGGTAGATTAATGGAGCCTAAGTACACTTAGTCATCTTATATAAATAAGAGCCTCTCCTAATAGTTCTAGAGTTGGTTCATTTGGTGAAAATGCTAGAGAGCAAAAGAGAGAGGTTAGAGAGAAAATAGGAGGAAAACTTAGTGTTCTTGAGATATTATCAAAGATAAAACACCAAGAAGGTTTGAAGGTAGTGCACGACAACTAGAGAGTGATCTTGGATGTCATCTAGCATCATTACATACTTTGGAAAAGCTAGGAAAAAAGTTATCAAGAGCAAGAGGTATAAAATACCCTAAAAACCCTAACTTTATGCTTATCTTTATGTGGTATGTGACTTTCATGGTAGAAAACTATTTTTAAAGCTCTAAATATTTATATCTATGCTAGATTAGTAAATCTAGGGTTCAATAGATTTAACTTGTGTATTTGTGTGTATTTATTATATAAAGTTTAGTAAAAAGCATGAAAACGATTTTTATAGACTGAACCCAAATCGTAAGTTAAGATCGAAGCTTTATATTTTGAAACCTACATGTTGTATGTGTGATTTTCTTTATTCATATGGTAGATATGCAAGTTAAAAGCAAAACCTAGTTGAAATCATGTCGAAAGGTTTTAAAATTAGTGTGTTATGATTTTTGAAACAAAAGGAGTTCATTATCAAAATCCTAAACACAACAATCCACTTTAAGCCCATTTTTCGTGATAAAACATGTCCAAAAAATATGTTCCAATGATGGAATCTAATCGTTCAAGAATATACAAATCCAACAAGACCAATTTGAGGTCATTTGGATCTATAGATTTTATTTTATTCAGGTTTGTGCAAATGAGATTAAAATCAGAAAAACAAAATTGTAAACTAACCAAAACCCTGGAAGGCAGGCACTTAAGCACTTGTTCCAACACCCTTAGGCGCCTAAGTAGGCAACCTTGACGCTGCTTTTTGGTCCGTTGGTCGGTTTGGGTCGGTTTTAATTAATTAAACAGGTCGAATAATGTTTTAATATTAATATAATTAATATGAGACCCGAATAAATTAAATATTTATTATTTGAATAACTTTAAATAATAAATAAAGTAAACTAAAAATATTTAAGGTAATTAATTATTATTTAAATAATAAAATTTAATTATTTAATTATTATTAAATAATAAATAAAAGGAATTAAAATTAAATAATTATCTATTTTTTAAATAAATAATAAATAAAGGAAATGAAGAATAATTTATTATGAGTAAAAAATAATTAAATTAATTATTTATTATTTAATTAATATTAAATAATAAGTAAAGCAATTAAGTTCATCAATTGATAATTACATGTTGAATAAAGTTAAAAAAAATAATTATTTATTATTTAATTAGATAATAAATAAGGGTAATAATTAATAAATTATTATTTAATTGATATTAAATAATAATTAAAGAAGAATAAATTTATTAAATCTAATTATTTAATATTTAACTAACATTAAATACTAAGTAAAGATAAGTAATTATTATTTAATTGACCTTAAATAATAATTAAAATGGGTTAAGATTAATAAACTAATTATTTATTATTAAATAATGTATAAGGATGATTAATTAATTAATTATTATTTATTTAACATTAAATAATAATTAAAGGAGATTAAGATTAATAAACTTATTATTTAATTAACATCAAATAATGAATATAAATTATTAATTAATTATTATTTAATTAAAGATTAAATAATAATTAAAGGGAATATAACTAACAAAATACTTAATAGATTTTAATTAATTAATTATTGTTCAACAATAATTAAGGATATTTATCATTTATTATTTAAATAATGTTTAAGAATAAATGAGGTAATGTAACAATTATAATAAATTGTTTAAGAGTTTAAATAAGTATATGAAGATGTTTAATGCATACATAAGTTAATACCACTTAAAATGAGGTGATATTTGATGGTTAAATCATTTACCTAAATACAACTAAATGTAAATGCTATAAAATTCTTTGCAATGTGCAATGTGATGATCATCGATGATTAGATACTAGATTTAGTAAACTTAAATGTTTAAGTGCACGATTATATGCTATACTAATTGATAGGCCGACGTTATCAATGTTAGGTCTTTTAAAATGAGTCTAATTAAACTAAACTAATAGTACGTCACGAACAAGACAAGTTCTCTATCTTTACTTAAATTTAAATTGAGAAAATTTACAAATTCAAACCCAAATTATTATTTCTAAATAATGGCAGTGGGTTAATTATTGTAAATTACTCCATAACAATGATAATTATTGATATTCGCACTGTGTGCATGTAAATTCCTGATCTATTATTAAACTGTAAAATATTTAAAGTTTTTCAATCATGAACTGTTTAAAGAATTAGTCTACTCTATTTGTTCGGCTAGACATACATATGTTAATTTTTTTCAAATATATCACAACCAGTAGTTGGTACGGATTCTAGGACTGAGAGAGCAACCCTTGATAAGGGGAATATAAGTGTTGGTTATCCGATGTATCAAAGTTTAATGTTATGCATATACATGGTGTACAAGAGGTTGATCCCCTCAAGCACAAATTGATAGGCTAAAATATAAAAGGGTCAGTCAAATGATTGATTCCTCGAAAATGTTCATGGTCTATTAGACCACTCAGCAGTAAATAATTAATATTCATTCTTTCATTGGAAGTTTGATTATATTGTTCAGTTATTTTAAATCATTGATTCGATTGTCATTTCTTATTCATTCATGATATACCTTCATTATTTATTTTAAACTTGCTGAGCAAAGTGGTCGCTCACTCTTGTTATATCATGAACTAATTTGCAGCTAAGCCAGAAACTTTCGGAAAGGATAAAGGCATAACTGATTTATTGAGTAGTTAGTTTATTTATGTTTAAACCTATGTAACACGAACCCTACTGAATATTTTGTAATTCGTGATGACTTTATTTAAGGTTTAAGACCTTAGGTTTAGTAAAACCGTGTATTAATGAACAACATATGTTTATTTATTTTCGGATTAGTATTAAATGTTATTTAGTGGTGACTGGATTTATTATTGTGTAAGTACCAAATCTGAGGTATTGGTATTTGAATTTGGGGGTGTCACAAAGTACATAGTAGGGAGATAAAATTTACATCAGAAAAATTAGAAAGGTCGAGGTACGTAGACCCCTTTAATTAAAATCCTTTCATTCAGGCATCCACATAAAATAAATCCAATCATACATTGGTTAATAGTCCACAATCAAACTCATTTATTATCATATATATCAACAAATAAAAATATTTTTCTCATGAATTAAATAAACCATTTCATATATATATATATATATATATATATATATATATATATATATATATATATATATATATATATATATATATATATATCGGTATCATTTAATGGGCAATTTAAAGTTGCATGAAATTCAATTTCATGTTTAAAATAAATCTTTATTTTAATTATAAAATCATCAAAAATAATTCTTTATTTTGATTTTGAAAAATTAATATAAATAATCTGAATATACATATATATATATATATATATATATATATATATATATATATCGGTATCATTTAATGGGCAATTTAAAGTTGCATGAAATTCAATTTCATGTTTAAAATAAATCTTTATTTTAATTATAAAATCATCCAAAATAATTCTTTATTTTGATTTTGAAAAATTAATATAAACAATCTGAATGCGCTTGAAATTTATATATATATATATATATATATATATATATATATATATATATATATATATATATATATATTAGTTATGATTCATGAAAACTTTACAAGTAATCCATGAATCTTGTAACAATTCGGCTACCAAACATGCGAACCCATTCCACAAACTATTCACAGAATCAATTCTACGATTTAAATAATTTTTCATAAAATAAATAAATAAAATTTTCTATACAACAAATTATATCTAATAAATTATTCTAAACACATACTCATACATATACGAAAGCAAAGTAATTAATAATTTGCATAAGTTTGCCTCTTGATGTCACTGTTGGTTTGTTAAAATATGACATGTATACAATCCACTTGTAATAGTACAACAGAAGCAAATAAAATTAGATTTTAAAATTTTTACAAACCAATAACTAGGATTTTTCTTACGCAACTACTATTAATTGAGGAATGATAAAAGATTTATACCTTTGTAGAACCAAGCTTTCACAGATACAAGTTTAACTCCCTCTAATCCTTCGCGTTCTTCTTCAAATTCACTGATTAGATTCCATGAATCAATATTAACTCCCCAAGTGTGAAACCTTTAGAGGTGATCCACTAAGAGATATGTGAGGACCCGAATTTTCGGGATTTCTTTAATAAAAATTTAATCGATAAAATTATCAAGATTGTGTAAATTAATTATTATTTTATGTGATTTAAGGTATATGATGAGATTTAATTAGTAAATTAAATTTGTACGGAGACCATGATAAATTGTGAGGAAATAAATAATTAAAAAGTAAATAAATTGTTTAAAAATAATTTATGAGGAATAAAAGAAATTTTAGGTAGAAGTACAATAAATTGTACAATTAAATTATCGTGGAAGTACAGAAATTAGTATTTAAATGATGTTATGTGGTAATGTGAGATGTATGAATTAGATATATATATATATATGTGTGTGTGTTTGTGTGTGTGTGTGTGTGTGTGTGTGGTTAATTGATGTAATTATAAATTTCATTAATTATGAAAATTAAGGGATTAATAATTAAATTAATTCAAAAATTTATGAAAAGTTAATGAGGAAATTAGTAAAATTATAATTATTTATTTTAGATTTAATCAAGAATTATGAAGGAAGTTTAGAAATTAATTTAGACGAAAAGTAATTATATAAATTATATAATAATAAATTATATAATTTATATAAGGAAATTAAAATAAAGCATGAAGAAAATAATAATATAAATTATATATGAGAGAATTTAATTGGATAAGGATGGAAGAAAATTTTATAAATTGTATTTTGTGTAAAATGAAAATTATATAAGGATAATGTAATTATATAAATTATATAATATATATTAGGAAAGTTAGTGTAAATTGTAAAGAAATGAAAATAAATGAGAAAAATGAATGTTTTAAGTTATTAAAGATTATGGTCATGTATAATGGAATTTTTATAACTTTTATGGAAGATAATATTTTAGAAACGTGAACATGTTAGTGTAATATGTTGTCCAAGTAATGAAGTGAAAAATGATGAAAAATAATTTTTATATGTTATATGAATTATTTTATGAATTTTGGAGGTATAAATTACCTATGCATGTCATTATGCGTGTAAAAAATTTGTCAAGTAAAGTATCCAAAAGATGTATTAAAATTATTTATAAATCATGTTATGATTTTTGGTGAATTAAAATAAATATTTTATATACATTATATAAAATATTTATTATACGAAATAATTACGTAATGTATTAAAAAGTAAATTTGCATGTTATTTTTGAAAAAGTCTGGAAGTTTCACGTTGGTTGGCAAATAAGTCGGTGGGTAAATTTTTATCCAAGTTGGCTAACTACCTTGAGATATATATATATATATATATATATATATATATATATATATATATATATATATAACGGAAAGCAAGAAAAGAAAAAGAAAAAGAAAACACAAAACAAACACAAAAACTCTCTTTCTTTCTCTTTGCACCACCCGAAGCCACACACCATGTCCACCGGCAACCACCATAGCCACCACCATGAGAGAGGGGGTTTATGCCATTAAATGAAAGATTTTTTAAAGCCAAAGAAGGTATAATTCAATTTTTTTTGTGATTTATTTTGGTAGTTATTGTGTAAAATTATTATTGTGGAAAATTAGAAAGTAATTGGAATAATTATTCTAAATAATTTTTAGTGGTATATCTATGAATTATATGATTTATGAAATAATTATGTTGTGAAAGTTTGGGTCAAAAATGGTGAATGTTGGAAAGTTGGTCTACTGTTTGTGGGGAAAAAGATGAAATCTGGTAAGGGTAGGCCGCGCATGGCGCGCGGTCAATTTTTTTTCTTCCGCTTCGGAAGAAACGGCGTCGTTTTGGAGGCAGAAAAGGGAGCCGCGCAAGGCGCGACCACCATTGTCTGGAGCAGGGCAGAAAACGACGTCGTTTTGGGACGACCGGGGGTCGGTCCGCGCAATGCGCTGCCGATCAATTTCTTGATAATTACGGTTGTGCCCCTAGGCTTCTTCGATAATGCCGAGCGTGTACTAGATGCGCCAAAATTACCAAAATACCCCTGGACTTTCCGAGAAATACTGGTTGTGTCCTAAAGCCGAGAAAAGTACGAAAATGCCCACAGAACTTGATTTTCATTAAATAAATGTTTAAAAATTGTTTAAAAATTATAGAAAATTATAGAAAAATACTAAAAGTATAGAAATGATGTTTGAGCATTAAATTTAATATTTTTGTAAAAATATTAAATATTGGAGATTAATATTTAAATATTTTAAATATTAATCTAATGAGTTTAAAATTTAGAAAATGAATAAATGAAAATACGGACAACCGAATACGCTAAAATTTATCTGATAAGCTGGGTTGTCCGTGTCGAATGTGTTTCATATTAAGTTATATTAATATTTTAGGGAACGAGGTTAATATAATTAACCATATTATTTAATAATTGACCTGGTACCCTAAAATAAATCGACGGGTAGGGTTAATTATAAATGAATTAATTAAGGTGATTAAAGATCTATTAACAAACCGAAATTTGGACGTTATAAAGATAATGTATAATAAATACAAAGTTTAATGGAATAAAGTTGGTCGAATTTCGGGGTCATTATAAGATATATGTATTAGAGATGTGGATTTTAGTTTCTCCAAATCATGGGTAGTTTCTCCACATGTATAATAAATACTGCTGAACAAGCAGTGATTGCTTATTTTCTCTGACTTCTTCTGTTCCTTCATACATGATCAACAGAGTTTGCCAGACTTCTTGAGCTGTTTTACAGTTGACAATGTTCTCAAATAGATCATCATCCAGAGATTGAAATAAGATGTTCTTAGCCCTTTTGTCTCTTTGAACGTCCTTCTTTTCATTGTCTGTCCATTCGTCTCTTTTCTTTGCTACTAGCTTGCTTGGATCTTCAGTTGATAGTGCAAGCTTCATTGGTACGATCGGCCCATTTAGCATTGTCTCGAACATTTCATCATCTATAGCATCCATGTAAGCCTACATACGAACTTTCGAGTTAGCAAATTTTTCTTTATTACACATAGGTGGTCTGTTACCTCCACCGAGTTCCGATCCATTCTTGTTGAGTGCCATTTGATCTACTCAAGCTTGTAAGGCTTTAGATGTGAGAACCTGTTCTGATACCAATTATTAGTTCCCAATGACACGATAGAAATCTAGAAGGGGGGGTTAAATAGATTCTTTTAAAAATTTCTTCTGTTTAAAAAGATCTTACTTAATTAATTCTTAAACAGAAAGTTTAACACAGCGGAATATGATTTAGTTATCCTTTTCTTGATGAGTTAGAGTAATAATTCACCAAGCAATTATATGGCAGATATAGCAAATGAAAGACACAATAAAAAAGACTCTGGGTTTTAAGTGGTTCATAGCTCACAAGACTCCTACTCCACTGTTCTGCTCTTCCAGCAGCAAATCCACTAAGGATACTTTTACAATATCTGAATCACTAAGATTCCTTCAAGACCCGCAGTCTTGGAACTTTAGTTCATAAAGAACTTTACAAGTCTAACAGACTTGGATACACTAGTTCACAAAGAACTCTTCTGGAGTGATGTATATTTGGATGTGCTACTAAGTTGCTTATTAGCTTGAGTTTTTTGAAGGACTTAGCAGCAATGCAAGCTTTCTTATGAGTTTGATCTTTTTCACTTCTTGCGTATATTTTTCTTTTTGTGCAGAGCTATTTTTTGTTGTCTTGTTGATCTTAGTATATAAGAAGTTAGGGCTTCATTTTTCTTCCCGTTGGACCATCTGTTTGAGCTTGTGTTTCTTTCCGTTAGACCATCTGCTTGAGCTTGTATTTCTTTCCGTTACCTCACAGAGTAGAGCTGTTGTATATTATATTAATATAGCTCATTAAAGCTCTGATGAGATTTTATTTGATCTGACCTGTTAGTCCATGGAAGGTTGTTTTCTTTTTCCTTTGGGACAGATATGTCAGTCGTAGGTTCCCACCAACTTTCATAGAGTCGTTTGGTTCTTCCAAACTATAGGATTGATAAGACACAGTCCTCTGACTTTTTTGCCTTGAAAGTCTTCTTTCTGTTCCATAGTGCGCTTGGGTCAGTCCCCTGACTTTTCTGACTTTGATCGATTTGCAGAGGCTTCCTTTTTGGTTACTTCAATGAAGATTGAATGCTTGAATAGAATAGCTCCTGATCTGAGAGTCATGAAATCTCTTGTCTTTTTGCTCAACGACCTTTTGTGATCAACTCTACGAATATCCTTGCTGACGTGATTGATCTGTAAAGGATCATCTCTTACTATCATCGTAGAGTTTACTCAACTGTTAGACTGTTGATCGTAGAGTTCGATTAAGAACATAGTCTGTTTGGTCGTAGAGTCTTTTGGACCAAAATCGTAGAGTCCATTCTACGATTGGTTGCCTTGGTCGTAGAGTCTGTTCAAATCGTAGAGTTTCCTTGACAGAAATCGTAGAGTTCATTCTACGATTTTATTACACCAACATATCAACCTAATACTTTTGATCTATCTAAGTCTTAGTACAACACAAAAGACTTTTATACATTTATATCAAGAGATCAACCTAACAGTTTTGATCTTATCTAATACATCATTTGTACATTATTTTTTATCATCAAATTTAACCATTCAATGTTCAACAATCTCCCCCAATTTGATGATGACAACATTATTAACAGATAGTTAATTGAACACATTCAAATAAGCAAAATGCAAGAGTAATTGAATGCCTAATCATACAGTGAGCATCTGTATTTTCTAGAGAAAAAATATGAATTTTATTGATGTTTTAGTCAGATGATACAATTGAGAAAACAACAGAAAAGGAGAAAAAAAACTTATCTCCTTCTGCTAGGAGGTCCTCTGCTTTCTTCTTCCCTCTGCCTGAAGAATGCTCTCCTTTCTTCTTCAGCTTTTCTTAGTTTTTCTTCACTCAACACAGCTTCTTCTTCTTTAATTTAAAACCATTCTTGTGAGCTAGATGGCCTCGTAGTTGAGGAAGAAGGTCTTGTTATCACCTCCTGTCTGGGATGAGATGGTACTGCTTCGAATCTAGGAGGATGTATTGAAGTTTGAACCATCCTCATCCCTTGAGGTGCTCTTCCTCTTCTGCTGTAGTCTGAGCTCGTTCTTGTTTGTTCTGCTGTGCTCAGTTTCTTCTCCCCCTTGTTGGCATCATTAATTGTTGCTACCTGTTCTGAAAGCTGTTATATGCCCTGAATAATTTCTTGAAGTTGAGTCTTAGTGGCAGCGACATCATCTTGGTGGGCTTGGAGTCGTTCGTCAGCCATGATTTGTTTTTGCTCCACCAATGACAAAGTGTCATTCAACCGATGTTGTTGTTATGTGAGAGAGTGCTTCAAGGCAATGATCTCATTACTGAGGAGAGTGATAGATTTATCATTGGTTTCTTGAAGAATAACAACAGCCTGCTGATGTTTGTTCAAGGCTTCAAGAACAATTTTATCCCTTTCTTGGAGATTTTCAGAGACTGCTGCTGTTAACTGCCTTAATATTGTGGAGAATTGTTTATTCAGGCTGGTAGAAAGACCATTGGCAGCATCAATGACATCGTCCATTCTTCGTTGAAGGTTGTGGGATTTCGATGCCAGGTCGTTTTGTATCTCTGTATGGATATGGCTTGTCAAGTCAATTAAGCCCTCAGTTGTAGGAAGCCGAGATACCTTGTCTAAAATTTGCTGAAGGAGTTGAGATGATTGTCCCTGGTCAGCCGTAGAGCTTGGAATGTGAAAGTATTCGTGACCAGAGGTGGAGGGAATATCCTCGTGGGTTAAGAGGAGTCTTGAAGATGGAACCGGAGGCATTGTTTGCTGAGTAGGCAGAATTTCAGGAGAGTCTAAAGGGCACTCTACGTTTTGATTATTTAGGCTTTGTTGACCACCAGTCATAGAGGGTGGTGACTCTACGGTCGGGGAAGTGTTGATCATAGAGTTTGATGTAGAGTTGGTATTTGAGGACTCCTCAAATTTATTGAACATTGATGAGGGTGTATGAATTTGAATGAGGGCTAGAGGAATAAAATGTACCTTTTGCCCTGAAGAATGTGAGAAGGGGCTGCAAGAAATGAGCTTTTGGGCATAAAATAGATTCTGAGGATAGCCTTGAGCTATAATTACCACATTTGGGTAAGTTTTGAACGTCCAGAAGATCTGATCCCATGCATTATGCACCAGAGCTTGGTGGAATGGCATCAGTGGCAAAAATTTCAGCAGACAGTGGTAGTTCAGATGCCTTTGCTCATCTCTTCCAACGGCCACTATTTCGATGTCATCCTCTTCATCATTATTCATTGTAGCTGAAGGTACTGAAGTACCTTCGTGAATCTCCCCCTCAGCCAGAGCATCCATAGGCTCAGCTGCTTTAGATGACTCCTTCTCAACTGGAGAAATGAAAGCTTTTTTCAAGTAGCTCCCCCTTAGCTATTAAGTCTTTGTCGGCTAATTTAACTATCATTCTTCTCTTTCTTTTTGGCTCTTTTGGGATTGCCTCTTCAGCTTCATACTTGCTGCGAGTTTCTCTTCGCAGATCAGAATCTTCATCCTCTGATGCAGCCTTTTCTTCAGGAGCAGCATCAGGAGCCTCATTAGATGAGCCCTGAGGTTCTTCAATCTCAAGGGCTTTCTTTCCTTTTCTCTTTCTGATGAGACCCTGAGATTGTTTGCTAACTTCCTAAGATTCTTCTTTTGTAGGAGTGTTCTTTAATAGAGACGGCCCTGCCCCACTCTACGTTCCTTCACTATCCCCTGACCGGGATAGTTTCTTGTTTTCAACTGGATTCCTCCTCCAGTTATCAAATATTCTCTGGGTGATTCTTTTCTTAGTATTTAGGGCTTCTCCTTCGTCAGGCTCAATTAGATCCCCCAAAGATGATCTAAGGAGAATACTGATGAATCTCCCATAGAATATTTTTCTAGTGCCCTTTGCTTTTTTCGTATTCTGGATCCAGTTCCCTATCCATTCCATCAGCAAAGAGCCATAGTTGATGTTTGTCTTCTTGACTATAGCTGTCATCAATTTCAGCTGCACCTCACTGACTGAGTCATGAGCCGAGTCTTTGCATAGTAGGCATTTACCAACCACATCTACCAGGAACTTATATTTCTGAGGAAATTCTTTCTTCTTTAAATCTTTCAGTCCTGGATTCTTTTGGTGGTGCATTCTTCTCAGGCCTTCTTCGGTATTCACCATATTTAGAGATGTGAGGCCTCCTTGCTTGAATCCTAGGGCAAGATTAAATTCTTCTACTGTGAGGTTGAGCTGTACTCCTCTTATAGTAGTGGTTAGAGTTCCATTTGCATAGGATCCATTTATGTAGAACTCTCAGCTAAAGCTTTGACAGAATCCTCGTATTAGTTCCCAGAGCTTCTCACAGACCCGCCTTTTCTAGCAACTGGATTATCCTTTTGAAATGCTTATTTGCCGATGTGAAGGCTTCGAAGTTGAGCTCGTTTCCAGAAATGACTTGAGCAGGTGCCATTTGATAGTTTTCCTGAAATAGTAGGAATGATTTATCTGAGTATTGGAAACTTAGGGTTTTGGATTGAGAGAGATGGATAGGAATGATAGATTTTTGATTTGAAGAAATAAACGACGTACAGTTTTCAAAGTATTTAAAAACTTCCCTCTATGTTTGCTGAGATGCGTGTCATGTTCTGATAGGAGCATCTCATTTGGTTGATGACCTTTTTGCCCCTAGAGCTTTACGATCCCTCATGTCACTTTAAATCTTTTATTGATGTTCGTTGAGTTAGCTTTACGATAAAGGAATACTCTGCGATCCTTGGCTTGCCAATCGTTAAGTAAGCTCTTCGGTTTGTAGTGTGCTATACGATTCTTGGTTTGTTGATCGTTGAGTGATCTGTACGATCTACAGTGTACTCTACGATCCTTTGCCTGACGATCGTTGAGTGATCTCTACAATCTTCAGCGTACTTTACGATCCTTTGCTTGATGATCGTTGAGTGTATTTCACGATTTTGTCTTTTACTTATTTTCCTTGCTCACTTTTATTCCTGCAGAGTTAGTATCTTAAAAAAAACATTATATATATATTAAGGGTCTAGATTTAGCATTCCTAACTCACTTATGAGTTTATTAAATCTTGATTCATCTAAAGGTTTTGTAAATACATCTGCTAGTTGATCTTCAGTTGGGATGTAGTGAAGTGATATATTTCCATTTTGTACATGATCCCTGATGAAATGATATCGTATATCTATGTGCTTAGTTCTTGAGTGCATAACAGGATTATGAGTTATAGCAATTGCACTAGTATTATCACAGTATATAGGAATAGAATTAAGCTCAAACCCATAGTCTGCAAGTTGAGTCTTCATCCATAGGATTTGTGCACAGCAACTGCCTGCGGCTATATATTCAGCTTCTACAGTAGATGTCGACACTGAGTTCTACTTTTTACTAAACCAAGAAACAAGTCTGTTGCCAAACATCTGGTAAGTTCCACTTGTGCTTTTTCTGTCTATTTTGCATCTTGCATAGTCAGCATCTGAGTATTCCATAAGATCAAAGGAGGACTCCTTGGGATATCATAATCCTAAATTTGGAGTTCCTTTAAGATACTTGAAAATTCTTTTCACAGCTAATAGATGAGACTCTTTGGGGTTAGCCTGAAATCTAGCACATATACATGTAGCAAACATTATATCTGGTCGGCTCGCAGTAAGATATAATAGTGAACCTATCATACCTCTTACTGAGTGATTTCAGTGGATTTACCATTTTCATCTTTGTCAAGCTTGGTGGCAGGTGGCATAGGAGTCTTCATGATAGATGCAGATTCCATGCCATATTTCTTTAATAAGTCTTTGATGTATTTGGCTTGATTAATGAATATGCATTCATCAGTCTGCTTCACTTGTAGTCCAAGGAAAAAGTTGAGTTCGACCATCATGCTCATTTCAAATTTGCTCTGCATAAGCTTGGCAAATCTTTCACATAATTTTTCATTAGAAGAACCAAATATGATATCATCTACATAAATTTGAACTAGCAGTGTCGTAACCTTATGTTTTCTCAAAAATAAGGTAGTATCTATTCTTCCTCTAGTGAATCCCTTTTCAATGAGAAAGTTAGTTAAGGTTTCATACCATGCTCTAGGTGCTTGTTTTAGACCATATAGTGCTTTATCTAATTTATAAACATAATTTGAAAAAGTTGGATTGATAAAACCTGGAGGTTGTTCCACGTAAACCTCTTCTTGGAGTTCCCCATTTAGAAAAGCACTCTTGACATCCATTTGGAAGACTTTGAACTTCATGTGAGCAGTATGGGCAAGGAAGATCCTTATGGCTTCCAACTTGGCAACTGGAGCATATGTTTCATCGTAGTCAATTCCTTCTTCTTGAGAGTAACCTTTGCCACTAGTCTTGCTTTGTTCCTTGTTATCACACCATTTTCATCCATGTTATTTCTGAAAACCCAATTGTTGCCAATGACAGGTTTATGCTGAGGCCTGACCACTAATCTCCAGACCTTGCTTCTTTCAAATTGATTTAGCTCCTCTTGCATGGCCTCTATCCAACTTGAATCTCCTAAGGCTTCTTCGATCTTCTTGGGTTCCTCTTGAGAGAGAAAGCTTAGGTAAAAGCATTCATTCGAGATTGCAGCTCTAGTCTTGATTCCGGTGTTTGGATCTCCAATAATTAGATCTTGAGTGTGATCTTTGGTCCATTTTATTCTGCTAGGGATATCTGTTCTGGTACCTTCCTGTCTGAGTTCCTCTAAATCAGCTTCTGGTTCTGATCGTAAAGTTTCAGTGTCTGGTGTGGTGTGCTCTACGATTTTCTCTCATTGCTCAACGATTTCTGTCGCTGGTTCCATGGTCGTAGAGTCGGACTCTATAATTTTGAGTTCTTCGATCGTTGAGCTAGTGTCTGCTGACTCGTTGAATGGTGATCTTTTCTTTTCAGGATCTGATTCATCGAATGTGACGTGGATGGAGGTTTCAACAGTTAATGACTCCTTGTTGAACACTCTAAATGCTCTGCTATCTATTGCATAACCAAGGAAGATTCCTTCATCTGATTTTGGCTGGAATTTGGTTAGATGCTTCTTGCCATTTTTGAGTACGTAGCACAGGCAACCAAACGCATGGAAATAACTTATATTTGGCTTTCTTCCTTTCCATAATTCGTACGGAGTCTTCTTCAATGTTGAGTGTATGAGTGACCTGTTTTGAGTGTAACATGTAGTGTTGATGGCTTCAGCCCAGAAATATTCAGGAAGATAAGCTGCTACTAAAAGGGTTCTTCCTGCTTTAATAAGAGTCATATTCTTCCTTTCTGCTACTCCATTTGGCTGAGGCGTTCGTGGAGCTGAGAAGTTGTGATTTATTCCATTTTCTTCACAGAACAGGTCCATATCTGAGAAATCAAACTCTCGTCCATGATCACTTCTGATGGCCTTGATCTTTTTGCCCTTTTCATTCATGATCAGTCTGAAGAGCTTGATAAGATGTGAAATGGTTTCATCTTTAGAGCTTAGAAAAGATACTCATGTATATCTGGTGTAGTCATCTACTACTACTAGAGAGTATCTCTTTCCTCCGAGGTTGGTCGTTGATACTGGTCCGAACAAATCCATGTGAAGTAATTGAAGAGCCCTATCATTTGAGTTTACTCATTTGCTTTGGAATGACGTCTTTGTTTGCTTTCCAAACTGACAAGCTTTGCAGGGTTTTTCTTTAATGAAGTTTAACTTTGGCAATCCTTTTACTAGATCTTTGGAGGCAAGCTTTGAAATACTCTTGAAGTTAAGATGAGATAACCTCCTATGCCAAAGCCAGCACATATCTTCAGAGGCTTTAGCAAGAAAACAGACAGTTTGTTCTGAACTTAATTTAGCAAGATTGACCACATAGACATTTCCTTCTCGAACTCCTTCTAGCTTTAGAGAGTTAGTTATCAAGTCTCTAACTTGGCATTGGTTGTTGAGGAAGGTGACTTGATGTCCTTTGTCACAGAGCTGACTTATACTTAGCAAGTTGTGCTTTAGTACCTCAACATATGCCACTTTACTGAAAGATATTGCACCATTCCCAGTTAAGCCATAACCTCTGGTTTTCCCCGAGTTGTTGTTTCCAAAAATAACAGTAGGTCCATCTTTTTCTTTAAACTCTGATAGAAGAGCCTTATCTCCTGTCATATGTCGTGAGCATCCACTGTCAAGATACCAGATGGATCTCTTTACCTGCATAACAAATCAATCTTCATTTTGGTACCCATATCTGTTTGGGTCCTGCTTTGTTAGTACCTTTTGGGACCCAAATCTGTTTGATTTTAAATCCTTGCATTCTATGATATCTTAAGAAATATTTATCATTTTTATGATAATGCCTATGATTGATGTGATATTGATGATGATATGTGTGTATTTGTGACTTCTTGTTTGTCCAGGACTTGTATGGATTATGATTTCTCATAGTCTTTTGCTGATCTACATTCTTCTTCCATACTACTCTACGATTCTCATGATTCGTAGAGTGAGTTTTGCTTGACTTATTTTTCAATTTTCTGAATCCAAGACTTGTGCGAGTTTTATTGTTAAAAATGATTGTAGGTTTAGCAGAATGTGGATGGATGGGAGATATCGAATCTGAGGATTTGATGAACACAATTCTTTTAATAAAATTAAAGGATTTGCCTTCATTTATTTCCATTGACTTATCCATATTGGGCTTTGAGAATGAATTCTCAAATCCTAATCCTGATCTATCAGTCACATCTCTTTGACTTGAGATCAGGGTGTCCATAGACGAACTAGACTTGTTCCACATAAAAATTGTCTTTTCTAGTTCCTGAATCTTAGAGACTAGTGAGGATTCTTTATGAGTGATCAACTCATTTATCTCCTTTAGTCTTTCATTCTCAGTCTTAAGATTAGAGTAAAGTTTTGCAGTTTGAACTGAGGCTTCTAATTCCATGCTTATTTTTTCTTTATCCTCTTTTAGATGAGAGTAGTCTTTAGATAACCTTCTAAACAATTTTATGTATTTGTGCAATTCTGTCATTAAGTCATGCATGCCTTCTCTAAGATCATCAATGCTTAAATCAGGAGAGTAGAAATCAAATACCTCATCTATGATGAATTCCTTTTTGCTGCTTCCTTCTTCATTTGCCATTAAGCACAGGTTGGCCTTCTGTGGCTCTTCATCGTCACTTGACTCAGAATTCAGTTCTTCTTCTGAGTCACTCCAGGAGCCTTCAGCTATAAAGCTTTTGACTTTCTTCTTTTATTTGTGGAAGCTCTTGAATTCTCTTTTTGGATTTGCTCTCGTTTTGTCCCTCTTCAGCTCTTCTCTTAAGGGTTTTGGACATTTAACAATGAAGTGACCTGGCTTTTTGCAATTATAGCAAAGGTCATTTGGTTGTTCTTTGCTACTGTTGCTTCTGAACTTCTGAGGTCTGTTCCTATTGATGAATCTTTTAAAGTGTCTGACTAGCATGGCAGCTCCATCATCATCATTTGATTCATCCTTGTCAGAGTCAGAGATATCCTTGTGTTTGTTTCTGTGAATTGAGGTTGAGGCTTTAAGAGTAATGTTTTTCTCCTTCTTTCTTTCCCCAGATAGATTCTCTGCTCTTTGATTTAGCTCCAGCTCATAGGTGAGAAGATTTTCATATAACTGCTGTACAGTCATCTCGTGCAGGTTCTTTGACTCCAGGATGGCTGTGGTTTTGGCATCCCATTTTCTTGGCAAAGATCTCATGAATTTAATGATAAGATCTCTATTTGGATAGATTTTCCATAAGATCTGAGAGAGTTTAGTAGCAAGTTAAATCTCTCGTAGGTGGTTGTAATATTTTCACCTGAGATGTGGGTGAACATTTCATACCGCTGAACAAGCAGTGATTGCTCATTTTCTCTGATTTCTTCTGTTCCTTCATGCATATGCTTGAGCTTGTGTTTCTTTCCGTTAGACCATCTGCTTGAGCTTGTATTTCTTTCCGTTACCTCACAGAGGAGAGCTGTTGTATATTATATTAATATAGCTCATTAAAGCTCTGATGAGATTTTATTTGATCTGACCTGTTAGTCCATGGAAGGTTGTTTTCTTTTTCCTTTGGGACAGATATTTCAGTCGTAGGTTCCCACCAACTTTCATAGAGTCGTTTGGTTCTTCCAAACTATAGGATTGATAGGACACAGTCCTCTAACTTTTCTGCCTTGAAAGTCTTCTTTCTGTTCCATAGTGCGCTTGGGTCAGTCCCCTGATTTTTCTGACTTTGATCGATTTGCAGAGGCTTCCTTTTTGGTTACTTCAATGAAGATTAAATGCTTGAATAGAATAGCTCCTGATCTGAGAGTCGTGAAATCTCTTGCCTTTTTGCTCAACGACCTTTTGTGATCAACTCTACGAATATCCTTGCTGATGTGATTGATCTGTAAAGGATCATCTCTTACTATCATCGTAGAGTTTACTCAACTGTTAGACTGTTGATCGTAGAGTTCGATTTAAGGTTTCTCGTTAAGAACATAGTCTGTTTGATCGTAGAGTCTTCTGGACCAAAATCATAGAGTCCATTCTACGATTGGTTGCCTTGGTCGTAGAGTCTGTTCAAATCGTAGAGCTTCCTTGACAGAAATCGTAGAGTTCATTCTACGATTTTATTACACCAACAAATCAACATAACAGTTTTGATCTATCTAAGTCTTAGTACAACACAAAAGACTTTTATACATTTATATCAAGAGATCAACCTAACAGTTTTGATCTTATCTAATACATCATTTGTACATTATTTCTTATCATCAAATTTAACCATTCAATGTTCAACAAATTTATTCTATCACCATAGTATAAATTAAATATTCTTAACTTATTATTACGATTATGCCATTCACTTCTAAAAAACATATTACTTTTTTGCGGGGTGATTTTTTAGGTTCTCCACATTAAATCGGTTATATGATAAATGAATTAGAATAATTCTAAATTTATTTATTATGAATTAACTCTTTAATTCAGAATAAATATTTATTCCACAATAAGGGTAAGCCCCATTAGCGATCAATCGTCATTCCAGATAATATAGATTTCAATATTTGATCGTAAAAGAACCTTTCAGCAAATAGTTATCGTACAATTCAATATTTCTACCACACAATGTCCTAATCAAATATAATACATGAAATTTCTGTCAAGTCTTATTTTATTTGATCATATGCATTTCAATTCTCAAATGCACAACTCAAATGTAAATTAGAAACTCCTTTCTAATTTTCATTCCACATTGACTAAGGATTTATGAGTCGTCTTTTATCGAATTACATATGACATTCTCTCCCTTTACTAGAAGTGGTAGATCCTTTGTTGACCATTCACCTACCTCCATGTACAACTTATTATACCTGATTATACCCTTCGATATACCATGAGGTCTTAAAGAATATGCCAAACTATAATTCATCATACACAAGATACTATGATGATCTCAAGTCCAAGGATCACTTGTATTACTATCACATAAAAAATTCATATTGATAGATAAGTAAAACTCCATTAAGTGTTCCTTGAGCAAGTCACGTTCAGTGAATTTATTCCCTAATAAACACCTACATGTATGCTTTAGTGTCTCTACACAAATGATTATGAAATCAATCATTCTTGTCATATTTTCCATGATACAAGATTCACAAGTTGTATTTAAAAGGCTCTAAAAGCCTATCTTTATAAAATCTTGTTTACTTTTGTTTCATTAACATGACTGAGTTAATAGTGTTACATGAAGGTATGATTTATATCATCTCTTTGCTTTTCGTTTGTTCAATTTGAAATATTTTCATGTAAGTTAAGTATATAATGTTCATCAAGTAATCAACATAGTAACAACTTACTAACTTAATAGACTTGACTATAGGCAATGTTAAACTATAAGTTCCTATGGTTAATGCAGCAATCTTTTGCTCCATCCCCATGCACAAGATTACTTATCTTTAGTTCAGTCTTCTACTTCTACCTAGTCTCTGCAACGGCTTGCATATGTGAGACCACCAGTCGGTATCTAATACCCAAGTAGAATTTGACTTATAGAAAGTTCTATTTCATTATGAACAAATCTATATTTGTAGTAGAAGCTTCTCTAAGCTTCTTTTGCTTAGGTACTGCAACTCTCTTGCAGTTGTTCATATAGTGTCCCAGCTTATCGCAGTGAAAGCAAACTTCTTCGCCCTCAGAATCACTTTTATTTATGACATTTGTTTAGTGTCTTTCTATTGCTTTCTATTTTTTATTTTTTTTGACTCATCATAAACACCATTGGCCTTCTTCTTCTTATTAGAAGATTCATCTACGAGTAAGACTCGGTCTTTCTTAGAAAGAGTGACTCTCAACAGTCTTCAACATGTTTAGCTAATCAGGTAAACTGACATCAAGCTTACTAATGTTTGAAGTTCACAATAAATTATGAATAGGAGTCAGTGAGTGACTACAAGATCGAATCTTGACTCAGCTCTCCATTCTTGACAGAACCTAATTGTCCCAAATGATCAATCGAATTGATCATCTTTGAGACATGTGTCTTTACTACAGTGTCATTAGTTATTATAGATCGAAAGAGCTCCTTAGATATCTTATATTTAGTTGACCAACTTTGTTTACTATTCAACTCATGAAGGTGGTAGCAGTATAGTAGGTGCATCCAATGTCTCATGTTAACACTATAACTCAATACTTATGGATGTGAATATGATGCACTGAGCCATAGTTACATCATCTTGTCACTTCTAAAGTAACAATCTCTTCCTCAAAGGTATTATAAGCAACATTTACAACGACAGACAAATTAATAACATTTGCTAGATTTTTAGCACTTGAGAACCATTCTCAAATTTGTTTAATCAATCCGAACAATCCGATTCGATTAATTATTAGTATCCAATATGCTATGCACTGTTAGTGAATTAAATATAACAATATTCTTTAAGTGAATTAATAACAACATTAATATGCATTCATTTTATTAATCACCAAGTTAATTAGGTCTTTATTTAAAATAGTATCTCCCACTATTTTTATCAAACTATATTACCCTCTGTATATAGTTTAGCAAATCTAGTTAAAGATTTACTAGTGAGAATAAGGATGTTATTTCAAATGTATATAGCCTTGTGTAACATAACAAACTATATATAAATAAATAGGTAGACAAACACTGTCCTTGTGTGACTCAACAAAACAGCTTTGTTCAATTCTTTTATAAGCATAAAATGTGATAAAACAACATTTCAAAAAATTAATATAAGACTTGTGTGACACAACAAACTTATAATGATTATCTGATACTATATCGTTTTACCATGTTAGAAGGAGAAGTTTGATATTTCAAATATCTTTGAACGTTACAGCTTAATATTATGTGGAGTAGAATAAATAAATTAGAACAATTCTAATTTTATTTAATTAAATTAAACTCCCGTAATTCATGAATTAAACATTTTAGTTCATTTTATAAATAATATTTATTCTACATTATGAGGGGTTTGTTTATATTAATTGTCTCATCTTGTTTAACGCGTATGCACACATATATATAAAATATGTGTCATATTAATTAACATGCGAAGCATGTTTGATAATATATAATATATATAAATAAGCATGCACATATAGAATACTATATTCTACTTGAATTGATTATGAAATTTATTCTAGTTCGGTTTATTCGAGCGACCAAATAAATCAAAAGGTCAAACCTAGGGAGCAAGAATAAATACATAAATGTAACTATTACATTTAGCCCAGGCTCCAAAACAAACGGGTATTCACGTGTTCCTTTCTCTTCGGCTCTAATTCTTTAAATAAATCTAATTAATTATATTACAAAACTATTTACAATAACTAGAAACTTTGATCAGCAGTCAAGGGGAAGTACGTAGGAGAGAGATAGAATTTACATCAGAAAAATTAAAAACGTCGAGGTACGTTGACCCCATTTATTAAAACACTTTCATTCATGCATCCACATAAAATAAATTCAATCACACATTGGTCAATAGTCCATAATCAAGCCTATTTATTATCATATATATCAATAAAAAAAAATATTTTTCTCGTTAATTAAATAAATCATTCTATATATATATATATATATATATATATATATCAGTATCATTTAATGGGAAATTTAAAGTTGCATGAAATCCAATTTCATGTTAAAAATAACTCTTTATTTTGATTTTGAAAAATTAATATATATAATCCAAATGCAGATGAAACTTATTCATAGCATTTAACTTAAGTAATTACTAAACAATTTAGTGACTTAATTAATTATTATACTCTTACTAATTTATAATTCGTATTTTCAAATTACTAAATTATAAATATTAAGTTATTTAATTTATTCTATCACCATAGTATAAATTAAATATTCTTAATTTATTATTACGATTATGACATCCACTTCTAAAATACATATTACTCTTTTGCGTTGTGACCCTTTAGGTTCTCCATATTAAATCGGTTGTATAATAAATAAATTAGAACAATTCTAAATTCATTTATTAAGAATTAACTCTTCAATTCAAAATAAATATTTATTCCACAATAAGGGTAAGCCTCTTTAGAGATTAATCGTCATTTCAGATAATATATGTAATGCACCGAAATCCCTACGTTCCTTAATTCTATCCATTCAATTCTGGACTTCATAATCATTAATCTTAAAATCATATTTTATTATCATAAAACATATTAACGACGATCTTGGGCGTTAAAACATAACTTTTAACCTTTAAAGACATTAATTAACCATAATGCGGTCCATAAATCTATTTATTTATTTATAGTCCTTACTTGTCTCAGGATCGTAACGTTCACTTTCTATACTTTAGGACTTAGGTCAAACATTAATAAATTGTGACCTAAGCTATTACGATTTCATAATCATATATATTTATGATTTATAAGACATAACCTGTGGATAAATTTTGTCATTAATTATTCATAGATGGCCCTGTTTATATCGTACATGTTCCATGCCTGATCCTGTTCATATATTTCTGTATCATACATAACTCGTCTACTTATAACTGATCCATACATACAAGTTTATTACATATACAACTCGATTAACAACAGTATAATAAACTATCTCTTTACATCATCTCTTTGGATAATACATACATATCATTCAATCTTTACGGATTTACAAAACATTCATTCCCTTGTTAACAACCAAGTTTATAATTAAAACCTAGACGTTAATTACATATACCATTATAGGTTTACATTTAACTGCATTACACGCAAATACATATAACAAATTTCCTCACGCTTCTTTGAGTATTCATCACTCTTTACTTTTAACTGCACTGGAACCTCCCGCCTTCTCGCACTTTTACCTAAAATGTTAGTTCATGGCAAGAGTGAGCGCATAGGCTCAGCAAGTCAATCAGATAACACATTTCATGCTTACAGTTTATATTCATGCGTCATGCATCCTTTACTTTACCATGCTATGCTTAATGCCACATATTCCACTTAACAATTATACACATAGTTGCACGGAGTGCACATTTTAACTATCACATAGTACACGTAGATCAATTAGTACACTTAAGTCTGAAAAACTTGTCTGATACGCATTTATCTTACACTTAACCTTTACCGCCTTGCTTGGCCTTTCTATCTTTTCTTGCCTTAGGTTGTTAGTCTGAACCTTATCTATTAACATTGTACCTATATATATCAATATAGGATCATCAAACTTAATATAAGTTGTCAAACTTATCTTATAATCACACGACCATTCATCTCTAATCATTTCATTTTCGATGTATTAAGCATTATTTAGGTTAATAATATATCCTAGCTTGTCTCCGACCTAGCACACAATCATTGCAATGCTTTTATATAGCTGTAGGTATGTTATAGTATACCATTTCCCATTTCATTATCTTAATATCCTTTACTCTTGTTTACCTTTACTAGTAATATCTTACCTCGATTGGGTCCTACACAACCGTCATATTGGTTCATACATTGGTTACATACATGTGTATGTTAAACCTGGTCATACAAATTATCACTTAACTTTACATAACCTTATCACGGAACACATAGTTTATTTATACCTTAACATCTACCACATTGATTATTTTTATCAATTTGTGTCTTATATTTCTTGTCTCTATCATTTTATATCAAATCATTTCAATTTGGACTTAAAATAAAAATTTCTTGGCTGGAATAGTACATTTCGCCCCAGCGAGATGTTTCGCCTGGAAGATCTCACTGGCCACGAGATCTTCTCGACCACACCGCGCCCCAGCGCCCCCTGATTTCACCCTGGTGAGCTTCTTCACAGAGTATTATGCCCCGGTGCAGTTTCCAGTTCAAATAATTGCGCCCCAGCGCAATACTAGTTCTTTTGGAAAAACAATCTTTCAAAAATTCATACTATTTTTGGTCCCTTTTTGTAAAACTTGGTTCCAACATGTCAAATAACACATATAACACATAATTGACTTTCTTGGGCCTCCAAAACATTTAAAAATTTTCAATTAGTTTCATTTTTTCAATGTTTTCATTTTAGGCGTTAGCGAACGTTTTAAAACGTTTAAAATTCACAATTGTCACTATTGACACCAAATAACTTTCAAAATGACTCTAACACATATATTTACATAAAACTTAATTGTTTGGCCTTATTTGATCATTAATTAGCCAAAATGGCCAAAAATCATACGTTAGTGGAATTTTTACCGACTTTCAAAACTTTGCTCTTTAACCTATACTTCAATTCTTAACTCCACACATCATATACATTATCACATGCTCATTTAGCAACTTTATGAATTCACATAAATTCTATATGTACATTCTAATGCACTTCTCAGATTATAATTTAGTCTATACACAAAGTATAGTCTAATATTGTAACTTTTATCACAAAACATACATTACAATCTTTCATAAATCTTTTATGCTATCTATCATGGAATTTCTTCATATATTAACCATGATCAATACTTTTGATTAGGTTTTCATCATTTCTAACAACATATAACACACGACCATCCCTTAAATCATGGTTTCAAGCCTTGAACATGAATACTATATCACCTTTATTCTACCAACTTAAGCCTATGGTTTCATCATAATTCAATCAAGAAGCACATAAACTTACATAAACCTTTCATCTAGCCATTAATTCATGCAAGACTATCCTTATTCTTGAACTTAAGCACTTAGATGATGAATTTCATAGCAAAACATGCTCATACCTTCTTTAAGCCCTTCCTTTTCTTGCTATGAAGCTTACTAGTGCTTGATTCTTCACTTTTGATGGCTATTTTCTCTTCTCTTGAGCAACTTTCTTGAAATCCTCCAAGGCTTTTGACAAACCCTAGCTCATTCTCTCTTATGCTCTCTATGCTTGCAACTTGGAAATGAAATTTGATGAGCAAGACTTAATACTTGAAAATAATATACATAGATGTATTGTATATAAATTCTCCAACATCTAACTCACCATAGTTAGTTTAACTCATGTATGGTTAGGGGCATATAAGTCATTTCCCATTATAAAACAAGGCTAACTTGGTCAATATACCAACATAGGACACCAAGGTCATTCCATAAGTTGTCAAGGGCAGTTTTGGTCATTTATCCCAAACTCTAGAGAAATTTAATCCATTTAATTCCTTAAAAATCATTTCTTGCTTATTTTCAATCCAATTCAAGTCCTTTTTTATCCAACTTTGTTTCCATAGGCTTGAATTTTATTCCTCATCAAACTAATTCATACTTGACTTGTCCCAAATCACTTGTCACTCTTTGAAAATTGAATTTCATTAATTATCTATAATAATTACAATTATGCCATGTTGCATATCATTTCATTCTAAATTTTTCTACTAACCTTTTCGTTTCCACATTCAATCAATTTCAATTTTCGACATCTCAATAAAGTCGAATTGCTCATTTGTCCGTAAACTGCTTTCTCGAAAAGTGAATCTCGACCGGATTATCAAAATCCATTATCATTTATCCTTAGTCACTTATAATATCGTAATTATGACTTTAATGTCCATTCACATATTTACTTACACACATAATGCCAATTTGTACCCTGCTTGCATATTACATTCTTTATACATATTCTCGGGATATTACATTGTGTATCTACACATCGTATATATGATTATCTTATTTCAATCATTCAAGATCAATTTCTTAATAACTGTAAACGCTCAACGATCAATATCCTTATTATTCCTTTAATCCCAATAAACCTATTAAGTTAAACAATTATTTCCTTTTACGCATATTATCTTGCCTTAACTTGCCATTCTCGTACCCTCGCATCTCCAGGCCAATTCATTAAGCTCGTTGTTAACATTCATAACTAAAGTATCAATTCACATATTATTTCTTCATTTCCTTTACTCTCTGACTTAACTTTTCTTCTTTCTTTATCTGCTTAAATATATATCTACACATATTAAATATATTACCTACTGACACAGCATAGTGTCTTACCATAATTCTTTTCAAATTACCATATTGTGGGCATTACAATCAATCAATCATCTTAAATCCATTATATTAACACATAACCATCAAAATTCATATTTATAATAATTTCATTAGCTGTTACGTCACTAATACACTTTAAATAACTAACTAATTCATATACGATCTATAGATCCTCATTTACACTAAGAGTATTTCTATACCATTTCAACCACATAGGTCATTTCTAGTACCTTGATTAAATATTAATTCATATTTAATCACCCTTAATAAATTCTGTCATTCAAACTAGGTTTTATCTGCTAACCTTTACTAAATTAATCAAAAATTTCATTTGGAAATTCTGTAAAAATCCAGGATGTCATAATATAGATTTTAATATTTACTCGTAAAAAAACCTTTCAGCGAATAGTTACCATAAAAATCAATCCTTTCACCACATAATGTCTCAATCAAATATAAGATATGAAATTTTTGTCAGGTCTTATTTTTTTGATCATATGAATTTCAATTCTCAAATTCACAACTTAGATGTAAATTAAAAACTCCTTTCTAACTTTCATTCCACCTTGGCCAATGATTTATGAGTTGTCAGTTATCGAATTACATTGGACATTCTCTCCCTTTACTGGAAGTGGTAGATCATTTGTTGATCATTCACCTACCTCCATGTACAACTTATTATACCCAATCATACCTTTTGATATACCCTAAGGTCTTAAGGAATATGCCAAAGTATAACTCATCATACATAAGGTACTATTATGATCTCAAGTCCAATGATCACTTGTACTACTATCACATAAAGAACTCATATTGACAGAAAAATAAAACTCCATTAGGTGTTCCTTGAGCTAGTCACATTCAGTGAACTTATTCTCTAATAAGCACCTACATACTTGCTTTAGTGTCTCTACACAAATGATTATGAGATCAATCATTACCTTCATAAGAGCAAGCATAATATGTACTAATCTATCCGGATTCACTAATCCTCATTTTAGTGATCTCACAATTAAGAACATTTTAGTTTTGAACTATCTGGAATTTAGATCTCATTATCATGATCCTTTTTATTGCTAAAAAAACTACGGTTTTATCCATTTAATTAATTCAGCCAATTAATCATGAATAAAGAAATGCCTTGAATCTTTTATTAATAAATTGAAAAGGATTACAAAGTATGTGTTTATAACATCAAATATGATTAGATTGAGTGCATACTACTTTTAATTGTATTCCCAACAACATTACCTAATCTCATAGAAAGAACTTTAATATGAATTTCCACTAGTCACATGACTAAAAATCTGTCACCTTTAATTTCCTTGCACTAATTAATTGATATACAATGAGATATGATATATGTTTGATTTTGTTTTGTATGGATTATGTTATATATATATATATTAGAAGAATAGTTTAATGAGTATACTTGGTTTGCTAATAGGTACTATTATTCTCACACAAAGGAAAGGATGGAACAGAGGGTTGGCACGGATAGTCCCTGTCCTTAAGGTGTTTATTGTCCTTACCACTAAGATTTGCTAAAAGCTACTGAAAATATACCTCTAGGATATATGTTAAGCCTATACTATTTCACTGTGATAATAATTCACGAGTGAAAAACTCTACCAAAGTTTCTTATAAAGGTTGTAAGAAAAAAAAAGGAAAAGAAAAGAGACTACACATAGAGAGAGAATAATATTTAGTTTCAAGAAACAAAACTGAAATCCACAATTTATTCAACAATGTCAGTTAGGAAAATTAATTCCGTAATAACATTTTGGAATTAAAAAATAGAAATTTTTTTTCAAGCAAAGCTAAACTTCACAATTTATTCAAAAATGTCAGTTACAAAAATTAATTCTATAATAACATTTTTGAACTAAAAACTGAACATCTTTTTTTTTTTTCCTAGTTATTATGTGCGTATTAATTCTTTTGTAACTGTTTAAATTAACTTTGTTTGTAATTCAACTTGGGCCTGGTTCATCAAATTGATTCGAGATCTATCTAGAAAGATAGGCTCATAGCTTGGGCGAGGCTCTAGCGATGATGAAAATTTATGAAGTGCAAAATATGCCTAAAGCGCCAATGTGACTTTATGATATTTACCCAGACATGGCCCCTGCCTAGGGTCATGGGCACGTACATGTAGTGTTTTACACCACGTCATGGTGACCATTTTCAAGCCTTCCCTTTAGTACCACAAGTAAATTAAATTATTCTACTTATGCTTATAAATAATTAAATAATTTTACTTCGTATCAATGTCGGACTTAAGAAAATTAGTTTTGCAAATAATAATGTACTTTTTCACATACCCCACTTTAGGTATAATTAAAACACAATATATAATTCTTACTTGAATTATATAATACTCTATCTTAATCTCCTTTTGATAGACTATCAAAAGCACCTTTAATTTCATCTAAAATCGATCAATTAATGGGTTAAAATTAAACCCAAAATTGACCAAAAGTCATTAATTAAAAGGTAAAATTTAAAAATCCTCCATTTGTTTGAAAAACTACTTTTCTTCAAATGACTCTTTAACTATCAACTCCAAGACTTATATTCATAAAAGAAAATGTGACAAACATTGAACATTCTCTTAGGATAAACAACTCAAAGTCACATCAAAATATATGGTGTCTGCAGAATGAACCTCTATTCGTAAATGACCTAACCAAAGTTGTCTTATACATTCAAAACCTCCCTTTACGGTGAGCATTCTCATCGCTTTACGTTATTATGGTCATGTGCAATTTCTTTTGTCATAAACCTCTAAGAGAGTAAACCATAACCTTCTATAAGAAGATGCTCCACTTCTAGTTCATATAGGCAAATTGTTTCTCTTGCACTTCTGTTGCTAAGAATGCAACACTTTGTTAAGAGCATAACTCATCCTCAGTCATGCAACAAACGTTACTTCATAAACAATATATGTGACCAAGTAGATAGTAACACAGCCAACAACTGTGACTTGTTTTTCCTACTAAACCTATAAACAAGGGGTAACCTAGATATAGGTTGGGTTCCCACCATCCCTGGTTCAGAATGGTTTAAGTCCCTTATCTCGTGTAGTCAAACTTATTTAATCTCTCGTCAAAGACTTAGTGGATCAACCAAGTTTTTACGTGACTTCACAAAGGCAATAGTTATGATACTATCTTGTATCAATTGTCTCATAAACTCATGTCTCGTACTATTGTTCTAGAATTACCATTATAGGTACCAATATACACTTTTATAGTGTAACTTCACTATCACAATATAGCGAAATTGAAGGCATTGGACTTGGCCATAGATTTATATCTAACAAAATATTTTTAATCATGACAGCCTTTCTTCTTGCTTGAGCCAGAGTTATAAACTCTGATCCCATAGTAGAGTGAAAAGTAAAAATATTTTTCTTACTTCCCTAAGAAACAGCACCACTAGTAAGAGTGAAAATCCACCTAGTTGTTAATTTATTATCTCTCACATTAGTAACCCGGCTTACATCAGAGCTTCCCTCTAAAACACTAGAGAATTTATCATAGAACAATCCTAAACCACTAGTTCTCTTCAAGTAATAAATATCTGGCATAATGCAGTACATAGCATACATAAGGCTACCAATAGAACTTGTGTATTCTAGCTGGATAATGAGACCAGTATTTTCTTTGAGTTTAACTTCATTCTCAAAAAGAGTGTTCATCACCTTAAACTCGAGGTGACTAAATTTAGTATCTTTTCAATATAATTTGATTGGTTTAACACAAAACCCCTATTATATTTTTTTACTTTGATGCCTAAAATAGTATATACTTCACCTAAGTCTTTCATCTTAAAGACAAACGATAGACATTCTTTAGTTTATTTACTCCAACCATATTTGTAATGATCAACATATCATCTACGTATATACAGACTATCATCATATAGTCAGAAGTAGTTTTAGAATATATGAACCCATCTGCTGTTATATTTAAACCCAAAGTACAAAATAGCAGTGTTAAATCTCTCATGCCACTGTTTTGGTGCTTGTTTTAGACCATGAAGGAATTTAACTAATTTGCATACTTTAGCCTCATTACCAGGAGCAACAAACCATTCTAGTTATTCTATATATACTTCCTCATTCAAATTGCCATTAAATAATGATGTATTAACTTCCATTTGATGAACAAAACGATCAAACAATGAAGTTAATTAAAAAAATTCAAATAAAAATAACTCGTGCTTGGCTGTTGCAGGCTACCAAAAATAAAATTTTACTTTGAAAAAATATTTATGCAGTAATGTAAGTAAGAATCGATCCCACATATAATGATTAATTTAATTTTATGCAATGTAAACTAAAATTAGGGGGTTTTGAATTAATTATAATTAACTAAATAAATAAAAATAAATTAATAAGATTAACCAATAAATTAAATATTTCAGTTCTTCAGCTCAGTATCACATTTTCACAACAATAGATTAATTAACTTTAACATTATTTATTGCTTCAATGAAATTAATAACTCTAGACAACAACAATCATTAATTACCCACAATTTCCTTTAGGTTTTAAATCTAATGTGAAAATCTCTCCCATTAGACCCTAACTATCATACAACTTAAAATTATCAGTCTAGATTTAATATAACAGTAGTATTAAGAATTAGGGAATTAGATTATTCCATGCAGCAATCACATAATCGCGAATTATTTAACTTGCCTTCTTGATAACCATAACAATACTTAAAAGCTTGACCACAATCATGTATTACTAATCGCTACTTATGATCAAATGCAATATCGTTTGCTTAATACTATACCTTAATCTAACATATGATAATAGCTTGATCAATTTAAATAGTCATAATCAAATTAACCAAAATAAATATCATTCATCAATTAAAATAGATTATCAAGAACAGAGCTCGTATAAGAAGGAATAGAAAATATAAATTTAATCAAACCATTAATTTCTAATAAGGTTCAACATCCTTTAGAACTGAATAAGAAAACTTTGTCTGACGTGTCTTCAATCTTGCCTCCAAATCTCTATCTTCACTCACTTTCCTATGTTAAACTATGATAAAACTAAGTTAACCTCTCTAAAATATGAGTTTTGACATATATTTATAGGTTACATATCAAATCCCTAGCTTTGGAAGGAAATCCAATCCAATTTGGAGTAAAAAACATCACAAACGAGTCAAAAAATCAAGTCTGGCCTGACACTAGCGCCTTTGCCCTGTTTAGAGCGCTCCCAGCGTTATTTGGTTATGCTAACAAGGGCCCCAACCCTCTTTTTATACCACGAATGTGCTGTCGCTGACACCCAAAAATAATATCTTACTTTGAAAAAATATTTATGCAGCAGTGTAAGTAAGAGTCGATCCCATAGAGAACAATTAATTTTATTTTATGCAATGTAAACTAAAATTGAGGGGTTTTGAATTAATTATAATTAATTAAATAAACAAAAATAAATTATTAAGATTAACCAATAAATTAAATATTTCAGTTCTTTAGTTCAATATCCTATTTTCACAACAATAGATTAATTAAGTTTGACATTATTTATTTCTTCAATGAAATTAATAACACTAGGTAACAACAATCGTTAATTATCCGTAATTCCCCTTAGGTTTTAAATCTAATATGACAATCGCCCCCACTAGACCCTAACTATTATACAACCTATAACTATCAGTCTAGATTTAATAAAATAACAGTAGCATTAAGAATTAGAGAATTAGATTATTCCAAGCAAAAATCAGACAATCGCAGATTATTTAACTTGTCTTCTTGATATCCATAGCAATACTCAAAAGTTTGGCCACAATCATGTATTACTAATCGCTACTTATGATCAGATATAATATCATTTGCTTAATACTATATCATAATCTAGCATATGATAATTTCTTGATCAATTTTATTGGCCATAATCAAATTAACCAAATTAAATATCATTCATTAATTAAAATAGATTATCAAGAACAAATCTCATATAAGAAGGAATTGGACATATAAACTTAATCAAACCATTAATTGCTAATAAGGTTCAACATCCCTTAGAACTGAATAAGAAAATATAGCCTGACATAGGTAAGATTACCAAATAGCCTCAAATCCTTACACTAGTAGAGTTGTGTATCTCTTCTCCTACGTTAGACTACGATAAAACTATGTTAGCCTCTCTGTATCTCTTCTCCTACGTTAGACTACGATAAAACTATGTTAGCCTCTCTAAAATATGAGTTTTGACATATATTTATAGGTTACATATCAAATCTCTAGCTTTGGAAGGAAACTCAATCCAATTTGGAGTCAAAAAAATCACAAACGCATCAAGAAACCAAGTATGGCCTAATACTAGCTCCCCAACCCTATTTAGAACGCCCTCAACCCTGTTTAGTTCTACTAACAAGGTCCCTGACCCTCTTTTTATACTGCGAAAAGGGACCCCTTCCCTCTTCTATTTTTAGCACTGATGTCCTTTAAGAAAATAGTCTGAACTTCTTCATACGAACTCTGATTGAGGCAGTTCGAGATGTTCTGAAAAGTTGAGATAACTTTTATGTTTTAAGATTTTATAAATTCTACTCGTAACAAAGATAAAATTAGGCCTGAAGTGATTGTTGTATAATTGACAAGCTGAAAATGCAATTATAGCAGCTCCAAACTTCGATCCACCAAGCTTTTACTCCAATTCTTACAAAATAACATCAAAACATATAAAACACTTAAAACTAATATAAAAAAGTTAAGAACTCACAAATTATTAAGGTAAAAGATAATCAAAATGTAGGTATAAAACTAACTTATCAAATACCCCCAAACTTAATCATTTGCTTTCACTCAAAAAAAAATAAAAAATAAAAAATAAAACTAAAATAAAAATATTAGCCCAGGAACTTTTTTCCATCTGAACTTCCGGTCCAACAATTTCTTCAAATGTTTTAAACATTTCTCGGTTATTAAAGATATGGACAATAGATTTGGAGTCCAACCACAAACCATTAGGCTCATTAGCCATGTTAACCTTAGAAATTATAGTCGCATTAAGACTAAAATCAGAGACCATGGCAACAAGGTTATCCTTAACCATGTTAGCAGTGCTCCTTTTGCCATGCTTACATTTTCTAGCATAATGTCCAATTTTTTCCACAAACATGACACTTGCCCTTTCTTTTATTAGCATTAGGCTTATTATTTTTCTGTCCAAGTTTTTTGAACTTATTATTATCCTTTTTAATACTAGGTCATTTCTCTTTAGATGAACTTGCCTCCACATAGTTGACAAGCAACTGTCCTTACGTCAAATTCTTAGCATCACGTTTTCGGGCCTCTTCTTCAATACGATGCTTCTAAATTTGATCTAAAGAAAAGTTCTCAGACTTATGCATCATTTTTTTTGGCAAAATCCTTTCAAGATGGGGATAACTTTATAATTATTTCTCCAACTTGAAAGGTTCCAGGAAATACAATTTTAAGAACCCTTAATTTGTTAACAATAACCTAGGGCTCATGTACTTACTCCAAAATAAGTTTATTGTCAACCATTTTAAAATAAAAATATTTTAAAACAAAATATTTCTTTGTACCTTCTTCCTCAGTTTTGTATTTAAATTCCAAAGTCTCCCATAACTACCTTAATGAATGCATAATACTGCAAAAATCATAGAGACGATCTGACAACGTGTTGAGGATATGTCCACATGTAAAATCCTCATCTTTAGTCCTTTTAATTTTTCTTTACTCCTTCAATGCCTCAATTTCATCAGTGTATGACTGCTGAACTTTTGCAAGTTTGGGATCTTCTTGAATAGGTTGAAGGTTGGGGTCCAACATATATACGATTTTGAGCATTGTCAGCAGAAACTTTAACTTAACTTGCCAATGGCTGAAGTTATTTTGGTCAAAAAGATCGAGCTTGACAAAGTCCTAGTTCATGATTTTGAACGACTCTGTATCCATCACTAACAATAAACACCTTAAGATTGTTATTCTCACACAAAGGAAAAAATGGAACAGAGGATTGACACGGGTAGTTCCTGTCCTTAAGGTGTTTACTGCTCTTATCACTAAGGTTTGTTAAAGGCAATATACCTCCAAGATATATGTCAAGCCTATACTATTTCACTATGAAAGTAATTCATGAGTGAAAACTCTACGAAAGCTGCTTTGTAAAGGTTGTAAGAAAAATCAAAAAGAAAATAGACTACACACAAAGAGAATAATATTCAGTTTCAAGAAACAAAACCATACTTAACAATTTATTCAAATATGTCAATTATAAAAATTAATTCTACATTAATATTTTTGAATTAAAAAACAGAATAATTTTTTTTCAAATAAAACTGAACTCAAAATTTATTCAAATATATCAGTTGCACAAATTAATTTTGCAATAACATTTTTGAATTAAAAACAGAACAATTTTTTTCTAGATATTATATGCATATTAATTCTTTTGTAACGGTTTAGTTTAACTTTGTTTGCAATTCATCTTAGGTCAGGTTCACCAAACTAATTTGAGTAGCGACGATACATACATGCAAAGTGCGCCTAAAATTAAGTACTAATGCAACTTGTACCTAACTTTAGGGTGCGAGCGGGTGGAGATTGGTGACCATTTCCAAGCTTTCCCTTTAGTAGCACAACTTAATTAAACTATTTTACTCATGCTTATAAAATATTAAATAGTTTTACTTCTTACCAATGTGAGACTTAAAAAATATAATTTTGTAAAAAAAAATGCACATTTTCATATACCCACTTTGGGTATAATTAAAAAACAATATATAATTCCTACTTGAATTATGTAATATTCTCTCTTAATCTCCTTGTGATAGACTATCAAAAGCACATTTAATTTCATTTAAATTCAATCAATTAATAAGTCAAAATTAAACCCAAAATTGACCAAAACTCGTTATTTAAAAGGTACATATTTTAACAATAAGGGCCTTCTTTTTCATAAAATCCATCCATTAACTTTGGTAGACCAAATCCAAATTTATCTCCGTGTGAAACACCCAACCTTTAATATCTAACAAACTCACTGATGAATGAGAGACAGAGAAACAGTGATAATCAATACCCACCATTAAAGCTCTGGCTCAATCTTGAACTTCTTATATGCAACTAATTAACTTAATTTTGAATGTTTTTGGATGATTGGATAAAAGCTATGTAAATCTAATTTCTCAATTCACAATGAATGTAAATAAATTAGTAATAGCTGGAAGAGAAAAAAACTACAGATGCACTACAGAATTGCAGAACAAGACATGACATTTTAACACCTACTTAAGTCGTCGTTGCCTTCTCCGATGGTGGTGGTGCTGATCATATGGTATTAGAAAATGAGAAATAATATATGAGTAATGAAAATACCTACATATCCTTAATGATTTCTTGCTTAATGCATTTGGATATTTCATGTCAAAAATAAAGTTTATGTTCTAGAAATTCATGTAATTATAAATATTGGGGTTGAAAATATTATGGTAAAAAAATCTCTTAAGCCCAAAACACGTAACTGTCAATGCTTTGATGAAATTAGGCCAACTATTTTCATAGCAGTTAACTTATGAAAGTCTTTTGATCCTTTGGAATCATTTTTTATGTAGTTTGGCAATCTAGATCATTATCTCTGTTTATGTGTATTCCCGACTAACAAGTATGAACATGTGGCAGTATTAGTTTTTCATTTTTTATGATAACAACTAGGGGGGGGGGGGGGGGGAATCAGCTTCGAAGCTCCTGCCTGCCAATGTGATTACCTCCATTATGTAGAATAATTTACTTCTTGCATTGATTGATTACATCATGTTCACACTTTTACAATAAACTTGAGGTATTAAAGGCACTAAGCATTACAATCGAGGTGCGAGAACTGTAATAGTTAATTGGTTGGATGATGATAGATAATCTATTTCATGCAATTTTCTTTCGGTTAAAAAACCTGGTTGTTTAGGATGAGGCAGTGCAATATTACTACTCAACATCAGAACCACATTCGACATACTCGGTCTGTCTTCTGGATATTGTTGAACGCATAATAATCCAATTTGGATAACTCGAAGCACTTCATTATGGTTACTTAACTCCAAGATCACCTCATCGATTAGTCCTAAAAGGTCGTCTTCTTTGTAACTTCTCCATGCCTAAAAAGGTTGATTTTTTAATTAATCCAAAGTAGGTAAGTGTGTAACATAAGAGCGTTAGAATATATTCATATGCACTTACATGTTCAAGAAGATTAAAGCAGTGATCAAGATTACTGAATAATCTGTTTTTCTTCCCACTCACAATTTCGATCACCAAAACACCGAAACTATAGACATCAGATTTAATTGAGAATAGTCCATTAATAGCATACTCAGGAGGCATGTAACCACTGTAGGAGGTAAAAGAAAATGATGTTAGTTTCTAAGCAAATGAGATAAAAAAAATATTTGCAGTGTTACAGAAATTCTTACTATGTCCCAACAACTCTTGTGGTATTTGCTTCAGTTTGACTTCCCCCGAAACTTCTTGCCATGCCAAAATCTGAAATTTTTGGATTCATCTCGTGATCGAGTAAAATATTACTTGCTTTGAGATCTCTATGTATGATTCTTAGTTTGGAGTCTTGGTGAAGATAAAGAAGTCCCCTAGCAATGCCATTTATAATGTTGTAGCGCTTTGACCAATCCAATGACTTACTTAAATCTTCATCTATGCATATATCGTAAAGTTAATCCATAATGCTCGATATTTGAAAGATATAAAGGATAATTCCATAGGAACAAAACAAGACTATAATAAATTTGTATACCAGGTTATCAAAAAGTCACGAAAATGTATTAACATTTAAGGAGAGCCATACCGAAAACAAAGGAATCTAAACTTTTGTTCGGCATGTATTCATAGATCAATATCCTTTCCTCTTTTTCAGTGCAGTAACCTAGAAGTGTCACAAGATTTCGGTGCTGAAGTTTGGCAATACATGAAACTTCATTCTTGAACTCATCTACTCCTTGTCTCGAATACTTTGATAGTCTCTTCACAGCTATTTCTTGTCCATCGTCCAACACGCCCTGAAAAATCAATCATTTTGATAGTTTCATATTCTTTTCCAGAAGTGAGTATTATGCCTTTCTATATTAATTACCTGTATTATGTAGTTTTATGCTTTATGTTAGAGAAGTTTTAGTAAGAAACTACTGACATACTACTTTTTTGGTGCCTATAATGAAACAATGTTCGGTGCCTAACATAATCTATTTTCATATAATTATAGGAATAATGTGTATCAATGAAATCACCTTATAAACAGGCCCAAATCCGCCTTCTCCAAGCTTATTATTATGGGAGAAGTTATTTGTGGCATTTGCAACTTTTATGAAGTCAAAAGATGGTAACTCCAAATCTTCCCCCTCATTTTTGGTTAGGTCAACACTTCTTGAACTAAATTTCAACCTTCCTGCAAAGTGAGAAGGTAAATTAAAGCACATGGTGAACAGGCATTCAAATTCTTCGACACCAGCAATAGAAATATAATAAACTCCCAAAATGCTAAATGACTAAGTTTTCTCATCTTTCCAAATTAAGAAATAAGTCAAACAACTACTCATAAGGTTTTGAGTGCATGAGGTCTTAGGATTCATTCTTGTCAAAGGCAAGAATGTTAAAATTATGCTCAAATTACCAACAACAAAAAAAAGTCAATAACAGTTACCTTTCTAAATTATATGCAATTTTTATTTCAAAGAATAATACAGAAACACTTACCTTCTCTTCCCCGCTTTCTCTTGAATACATAAAGTAGTAAAGCAAGTAGTATTGTTAGTACTACAGCAATTACTATTATCCATATTGCCCTCTTTACTCTGGATCTCCAGCTTTCCTCTGTGTAGCCAAATTTTCAAAAAAGAAATACATAAAATTTTAGGAAAGAAAAAAAAATAAGGTCGTATTTCTCTTATTCATAGTTTACTTAGCAATAAAAACCTTTAATATGTGGACAGAGTAATCTTACCTAATTCAGAGGCTGACATTCTTACATAAATATCTTGCCCACCTTCTGAGCCTCTAATATCAATCAAGTCATCAAGCCATAACAAGCATCCACTTCCTATTTCTCTGATATCTGCATTTGCATAAGCTGTACAATTGCAGTTCTTGAAGCACACTCTCTCACATTCCTCAAGGTTCATGCTCATGTTATACCATGAGTGTCGTGTGTCCGGAAATTTCACACCCGAATACCTACTAAAACCGGCTCCATTCCCACAATCCAGTGGAGTTTTGCGGACACACCCGTCAGACCAATCTGCTGCTTCCCATTTCTTTGGGAATTTCGGCACAAATCCCGTCAAGCATTCACATCTAGCGGAGTTGTTAAGGTTGCAACTACCATAAGCGCCACATAATCCATAACGGTCACAGTCATTCAAAGTATTATAAACCATCCAATTTTGATTTCGATCATTCCATATCAGACGTTGTATCTCACCATATGGAGTCAATATCAACCGGGTAATAGGAGACCAATTTACATCGACAACAGTAAATTTATAATAGATTTCCTTCTGATTGAAAGTAAACTCATCTGCATAAAATCCATTCGGTTGCATATAAGGATTGCCACTAAACCGAGACCCAACCCACGGTCCAGTCCTAGCCCGCAACACTGACAATTTCCTCAAAAAAAACTGCGGAAAACCATTGGGATCAAGCCGGCTTGTAAAACTACCTGGAGATGGATCGTCATCACTTTTCCATGATGTGTAACACCATTCTTGTCCGGTTCCCAAGTTCAATCCAGACTTCATGTCTGGTAGCATATTATCCCCAGGATAATCAAAACTCTGCCAAAGAAAATTGTTGGGGTCTTTTTCGTCGCTGAAAACTAGATTCCCTGTATCTAATAGTCGTGCCATAGGATTCATCACAGATCTTGATGCCTTTGATGACCAAATTATTCTTTCACTATTGTTGTTAAGTACTATAATTCCCTCACTGTTGATCCTTAACAGGCCTGTAGTATTGGCGAGTGGACTCTCTCTATTAGCCACCCATACAACTGTCCCATGTGATATTTTCTTGTACCATATACCCAGGTATCTTTTTGTGGAACTACCGGGCCTGAAAAACCCAAGTTCGAATTCTCCACGGGCTGATATGATGGTGTCGCCATCTCTAATGGAATGATTTGCTCTGATGGTGTCTAGTGCACCGGATGGTATAAACGTATAGAGTAAAACGGAGCAAAACAAAATGATGGTATTGCCTGCCATTGTTTTACTAATTCCTCTCTCATCTTGTATTCATATAATAGTATGTACAGACCTGTCTTAATTGAATTAATTGTGGTGCATTTGATATCCATGTAGGTAGGTATCCTCATAAATTTCTAAACTCCAAAGGTATTGACCCTCATCCCCCGTAACTTCTAGGGTGAACATATTTTTATCTTTTGAAGTGGCCAATTTTTTCAAAGTGGTTGACCTGAGGTTCTGCAAGTTGAATAGCAAGTATGCCCCCTTGTTAATTAAATGGTTTTGTTTTTTAAATGTGCAGCTATTTTTAACTAGTTGAAATCATTATTTTCATGAAGAAAACACTTTTTCTTCGATATGTAGTACCTGTCTAGGCTGTTACCAAGTCTAATACAAACTTCATGCCTAGTTGAAAATTATCTGCAGGATAATCAAAACTCTGCCAAAGAAACTTTACATACCTAAAAACATTATTCCCAATATATAATAGTTGTGCCATAGGATTCATCAAGGATCTTGTCGAACGAATTTGATAACCAAATTATCCTATCATCCGATTTGATAATTTTTTTTACCTTATATCCAATTATCAATTTATGGAACTAGTCAAATTTTCTATCGGCTGATGCAATGGTATTGCCAAATCTTTGGTTTGATTTTCTCTTATTGATGGTATCTACTGCAGTGGAGGTTATCAACTTAAGAGAATTAAATGCATCAAAAAAAAGTGATGGTACTTCCACCCTTTATTTTTTTCTTATTCCTCTCTCATCATTTATTCATTCAGTGCTAATGCAAAGATTCTCTAACAGTAGTCAACGCTATTAAATTTCTAAGTTTCAATGTATTTACTCCCTCCCCTCTTTTTTCTAAGAGAACATTTTTATATTTTGAACTGCACAATCTGTTCAAAGTGGGGGGCTGAGCTTCTGTAGTTGTACAACTTTGAACAACCAATCATTTTCTTTTGAATAAGTTTGCAGTATTGTTGGTCAAATGCTCTGCTTTTAAAACTTCAAGGTTATTGTTAAACTAATAATTGAAATTATCATTTTCCTAAATTTAAAGAGGACGAGAAAAGCCATGTCATCAACTGCATAAATTTGCTAATCTATGCTCTTTTTATTTTGAAATTGTTTAGTCATGTACTCCATCCATTCGAAAATTAAAGATATAATTTAATTTTTAAGATTAAATAATAGCATATTAAATTTTAAAATTAATTTGACTTATAAAAATTTAATGTGACATAATTTTGTGATTAATATTTTTTGTTATATACTATATAATTATAATAATTATATCAACTAAAATTAAATAAATACACATCAATTTAAAGTTTAATATATCGTCGTTTGACCTAAAAAGTCAAATTATATCTCTATTTTTTTAAAGGAATGAGTAGCATTTTTGAATTGCAATATGCTTAAATGATTGAATTGTATTGAGCTAGTGGATCATTTATCAAAATTCAATATTAGAAAAATTAATGTACAAATATTTTTACCTTTAATTGGGTTACAAGTGCATTTAGTTTGTGCAAGTATTATTTGATGAGTTTTGTTATATATTGCAAAAGTTTATAGTTGAATTACAATTACAACATATGTGTATACGTTGGATATATAGAAATTTAAGAATAATCTTACCCTAATTTATTATATTTTATTGCATAGATTTTCACATTGATCGCAATTCAATTTTGGCTGGGAAAAAAATCAACATGTAAATCATTTCCCTTATTTGAGTACTATTTAATTTTAATAGGAGAAATAATTCGTATGCCGAATCGAACAGTCGGCTGACAAATAATAAAAGCAAAGCCCGTGAAATTATAATGAAGTGATATATCTTGCAATTTTTTTGTTATAATTGCATGAATAATTATTGTTGTTAATATTTTAATGTTATATGTCATATAACAGGTTAACCTTATAATCTTACCTGATACTATATATTAGTGTACGTCATAATCGTAATTCGACATAAAAAAATTATAATATTTAATATGGCTGTAGAAAATTTATTGAAATTATTGAATTCTAATATATATAAAACTCTAATTTTATCTCTCTTCTACTCTAAATCCCAAGAGGTTCACCTACTGGTCTAGGAGGTTTGCTCTCTTTTTTAACTTAAGTGATTCAAATTTTGGGATTAGCGCTCAAGAAAATTCTCCTAAATTCACTAAGACGTATTAGGCCAATGTGGAGAGTGAGTCTTTAAAATCGCCTAAAGAAAAATTTAATCTCAACTGATGATTAAGTTGATCCATGGATACTCTTATTATTAGGAAACTAAAGATATAGCAAGCCTTTAAAATCCAATTATGCTGAGTAGGGCCTTCTTTGGTTCCACTTAATTTTAGCAACTTTTAGCTTTTTAAACAATGTTTTGAAAATCGGTTTGAAATCATCAATCGGACTGGTTAAACCAAAAACCGGTTCACTTTCTGATCTAGTTTAAACCGGTTCTTCTAATTTGGTCAAAAATCGGTAGACCTGTTTGACCACCGGTTCGACCGATGGTTCAATCTGTAAAACTAGTTAGTTGGCCCGATTGAACTGATTTTAAAGTGTTTTTTTTTTACAAAAATAATTTTAACAATAGTATAACATAATCTCATTATATTTTTACTTTCAAAAAATTAGATATTTTAAATTTTTATTAATTATTAATAATATATATTTTTGACGTCACTGGTTCAATAATGGTTCGATCACTGGTTGAACCAGCGATCCATTCATCCGGTAGTATTTTCGGTTCGATGACCGGTCCGGTTCAAAAAATATTATTTTTAAAAGCAATACTAATTTTTCAGTTTATCCGGCTGTTAGGCAGGCAAACAAAATAGCTTATCACGTAATCTTAAAATTGAGTTCAATATCTCCAAGCACAAATAAAGATGGTTAGAAAGAATAAGTAAACATACACAACATTAAAAAATAAAATCAAACACTGCATCTATTTTAACTATTTAAAAGTGAAGTATGCTACGAATTTAATGTCATGCCCTATTTTTTTAATAATTATGATGGATGTAATGTTTGAATGTTATATACTTATAATTATTTGATTACAAAATGAGTGTTTTCAATCACTAATAACTTATTATGATATTATACTGATTCCAAACAAAATATTCAACTTAGTAAAATAGTTATTTTAAAAGAGCTATTGATATTATTGGAGCAAAAAATATATTTTTAAGGTAATAATAGTTACTTATAGAGTTATGTGTTGCTGGAACAATGTTAAAAGTGCCACAAAATATTTTTTTTCTAGGTATCATTTTTGCTCTAGCAAATTGACAATTTTTAAATGCCAATTTCAAAATGCCATGAGTTGTTTCTAAATTAATTAACTGCAACAAACTTGGCCTAGAATAGTTAAATGGAATAATTAATATGGTAATTTTAAATTTTGGATCCCCTCTATTACACATATCTTTTAATTTTTATCTATACACATTTAGCAATTTAAATATATTTGTATCGTTTAATATATACATAAATAAATTAGAAGATAACTGTAATGAAGATAATACTAATCCCTAGCTTCTTTTTATTAAAACTTATCAATTACAACAGAACAATATAGACACGAATCATGGTAATAATTTATGGGATTTTTCCACAGGATTCATGAGCATAATTTCTTAGAAAAATAATGGTTAAAACTACTAGAGATTTGTAAGCATAAGTTAGGTCTAAGCAAAAACAATGTTAACATATCAAACATGTATTTAACAACACTTTGAAAGTATTTCAGTGACACTTACTACTTTGACAATAATATTTTTTGTTGAAGGTTGTTTGATTTGATGATGATGACTGTTGTGCAAAAATGATTGTGATAAATGTGCTTACATGGTTGATTATCAAATGTGCAAAGTGCTTATGTGTTAATGTGTTTATGTGCTTACTTGATTATGTACGTTGATATTCTAAAAGTGCCTATGTGGTTAATTGACAAAGTGATTATATGTTAATCAAATTATGTGTCAACATGATCATGTGTGTATGATATATATTACTTATTTCAAGTACTGTGATTTACACACTTGTATAACACAAATATGATCTTGTTGAAAACTATCTGATGTTTATAAAAGAGAATGAAAGTTATCTGGTTCAAATGTTGTAAAGTCCTTTTAAAAGATATATGTGTAGAAAGGACTTAGATTTTAAAGATCAGAAATGTTAGGTTGATCTTTCTGTAGGAGTCACTCTGCATAAAAGATGCATGATATAAGCAGAGTAGAATAAGGATGAATCATTGTTGTATTTGTATGACAGAGTCTGTAAAGTCCTTTCAATATATATAATGTTGTAATAATGTACGAAAAGACTTAGTTAGAAAAGATCAAATCTGTTAGGTTGATCTTATGTTAGATCTGATCAGTCTATATGATTATAGAATGGACTCTACGATTCCAAGCAAATAAGACTCAACGATTTAGTATGATTCGTAGAGTGAAACATACGACTCCTTACCAGGATAACTCTACGATCATCAAAGAGAGACAGATGTGCAAGAGGTCTACTGAATATACAAGCTAAATTAAAGAACTGATCAAGTATAAATCACAGAGCAGAACTCTACGATCGTCGAACAGACAGCTAAGCAAGCCAACAGTTAACGCAGAACCAGAGAAGAAAAGTACTCTACAATATACACAATCTAGCAAGATCGTAGAGTAAACTTGAAGAACAAGCACATACGAGAACTATACGATTTGCACAGTTAGAAGAAATCATAGAATGAAACAGGATGACAAGACAATGCAGAAGATTGTTTTACACATGAATTAATTGTTGAGTAGAAATAAAGGATGTGCCAACTAAGACAACAATTCAACGATTCCATTGAAAAGCACTGCAGTCAGAAACTTCACAACGTGCACAGAAGGACAAGCTAGTAGAACGAAATCATAACACAAATCACTGCAGACAAACTCTACGATCTGAACAAATCAGCAAGATCGCAGAGTAAGAGAGAATATCGCTCCAACTCAACCTTTTACCCGACATACTTCAAGTAACGAGTGAAGCTGAATTCGTAGAGTCTGAATGGACAGACAATCACTCTACGAATTCACTATAAGAAGCAGTAAAGGAACATAACTGCAATATAATGCAAGAGAAGAGAGAATATTCCTCTTCTAGATTCAAGAAAGATTAAGTGCTTTTGAGATACAGATGCATGTCAGAGTCACAGAAGACTTTGTGCCTAAACGACTATAAGTCAGGACCCACTGCTCAAGAAAATGGTGAATAAAGTCAGACTAATGGGACATCTCTGATTGTATCAGAACAGCTGGTTCTAAAAGTCAAGGAAAGTATTTATTGATGGATCAGAAGATTACTTAGCAAAGAATATAATAATCTTTACTGAACAACTCTGGGAGTGCAACGGCTATAAATTCAGAGAAAAGCTGAGCTACAGTTTGATATATCAGAACATGTTATAAAAAGGAAAAAGAGATAACACAAGCAGCAAGAAAGTCAACAACAAAGATATTGAGGATCTGCACAAAGCCAAATGAAAGCAACGGGATTTCTTTCAACGGTAAAATATGCACAAAGATATAAAGGCTTTAATAATTCACAAGAAAAAGAGTTGTTGAAAATACAAGAAATGATGGTGGACAACAACAGATCGTAGAGTGAAATAGAAAATGAATATGCTGAAGAACTCCACGATCCATCAGAACACTAATACTGAATTGAGAGAGACATAGAGAGAAAGAACTCTATTACAAGAGAAGTGTTCAGAGCTGTTAGGCACGTGGTAGAGAGAAGCTTAAACGCCAACTTGATACAGACATGGAAGCAACTGAGTACCAAAAGGAAGGAGCATTACAGTCATCTCAGAAGCCCATCTCGAGAAGGTATAGACGGTCTATGATAAGAAGGAACAACTGAGTACCGAAAGGAAGGAGCTTCACAGTCATCTTAGGAGTTCATCTCGAGAAGTTATCAAGTACCAAAGGAGCTGAAGTACAAAGACCTAGCAGCACAATGGGTGATCACAAGAAGATATTGAGCATATAAAGAAGCCAAGCATCATTGCCAAACTCAACATCATTTCAAGAATGATCACATCCTGTTACTGAGTATTTAAAGACAATGGAACTTAAAGTACAACTCAGTAGCAACTCCAACATCTATCAACAAGCAAGGAGCCAAGTCTGTTGGACTTGAAGAGGACAGTTATGTCCTTGTCTTAGTGACTAAAGGAGCCAAGTCTGCTGGACTTGAAAATGGCAGTAATGCCCTTGTCTTAGTGACTAAACTAGCTAAACCTGCTGGGTTTGAAGGGTTCTTAGTGAACCAGAGTTTTCAGGCCTGATGTGCTTGAAGGGTTCTGTATAAACCATTTTTAGTGGATTTCCTACTCGTTGTAGTAGAAGAGTGGAGTAGGAGTTATTCAATCTTCGAACCACTTAAAACCCTCTAGTGTTATTTACATTCAGTCATTTACATTCTGTCATATATACATATATAGATATAACTGCAAAAATTGGTTTACTTGACTAGTGGCTATCTTCAATACAGTCTTAACTCAAAGAAGAAGTTTTACAAATCTTTAAGGGGAGCTTTCAAACTAATATTCCGATGTGCAAACAATTCTTGATTAAATGAATTAATTGGTAATAAACTTTTGAAGTTAAGAAAAAAGTTTTTAAGAGATCTATTCAACACCCCCCCCCCCCCCCCTTCTAGATCACTTGTGTGCCTTTGGGAACTAACATTTTTATTCTAACAATATTAATTGCCATAAATTATGAGAATAATTTGTGAGAATTTTGGGCAGAATCTAGAAACATAATTAGTAGGATTTCTTATCATTAATTTATTTATTTTTTCAAAATGGGACAACTTGTTTACATAATTGGTAAGACCTTCACAGGTCAACTCAAAAAATTCAAACTTCACATGAATAAAAAAAGGGAATTGTTATTTTTCAGCAGGAAAATTTGATATTTTTATAAAAGCTCACTTACATGAATGTGAGTCTTATTTACCATTCATGTAAAGACAGTTTTATATAATTATCAAATTCATTTGTGAAAATATCAATTCTTATAAAAAATTAAATCCTCTTGTAATTTTCCATTATTAACTGAGAAGTTCATTTTTGCAATTTTTTTTAGGATTGATTGACTGTTTGAGAGAGCATTGCATAAGCAAAAAGTCTAGGGGGATTGGGTTATTGGATTGGGAGTGGCGAGTGGTTCAATTTTTTTTTATTGTACAACCCTGATTATTTACATGCATCTAAATTACATCTAAATCGCTGAATTTTATAAATATTTGAATTAAAATAAATATTATAAAAATAGTAGGAGTCAAAAGAAAGAATAAAAAAAATTGAATCGGTCGTCACTCCCTATCCAATATCCCGATCCACCTAGAGGGACTCGCATAAGCCATGGATCATAAATGCATATATATATATATATATATATATATATATATATATATATAGAGAGAGAGAGAGAGAGAGAGAGAGAGAGAGAGAGAGAGGGAGTGATTGTCCATACGTGAGCTATGAAAAATTACATTCCGTCTTTAATAATGTGTTTGTAAGTTTTTATTTGTGGGGAAGGGAATGGAAAACAATTAAAATCTATAAATCTAATGTTCGTGAGTTTTTAGGAAGGAATGGAAGAAATTTGGAGCTAAAATTAATTTAATTTTTTGCCCAAAATTTTTCCTTAAGAAGTGAGAGGATTTGAAAAAAAGAGAAAAGATGAAAAAGTGAGATATTTTACATTATCAAAATTAACCTTATAAAATAAATAATATTACAATTATATTAATTTCACTATATTAAAGACCATTTATAACATCTCAAGAGTATTTGTTGGGTTAAATATTTTGAATCTGAGAATGATTACTGGTACGCATTTAATTTAGAAGTTGCACAGATTGAATAAGAAGTCTAATTCATATTCCTATTTCAGTTTTGATTAAGAGATGATTATAAAATTACCAGAAAAGTGATTGGGTCTGCACAAGGGTAATCTTCGCTTGTTTGCTACCATGAATAAATTAGGTGGGCTTAAGGGGGCAATGTCCCTTTCCCGAATTATTAGGGATAGTTTTGTTTTTTCTAAATAAATTAAGTTTTTTATATTACATTATATAAGAAGAGGATTTTGTACGGTATGATAAATAATATTTTGAGATAGTGAAACAGATTTGTTGTAGACTGTGAAGTAACTCAACATTTAGGTAAATCATATAAATTTTATATTTTATATGTGATTGTTTCTTCTTTAAATTTTTTATTTTTATTTTTATTTTCACTGCATTGTAATTTCTAACAATAGTGAACTCTCATAAATTTCCAAGTTTCAAAGTATTTACTCCCTCCCCAATATTTTCTTAGAGAACATATTTATATTTTGAACTGCACAATCTGTTCAAAGTGGCGGGGCTGAGCTTCTCTAGTTGTACAACTTTGAACAATCAATTATTTTCTTTTGAATAAGTTTGCAGTCTTGTTAGTCAAATGGTCTGCTTTTTAAACTTCAAGGTTATTGTTAAACTAAAAATCGAAATTTCCTAAACTTAAAGAGGACGAGACAAGTCATGTCATCAACAGCATCAACATACATTAATATCCTAATTTTTTTTTAAAAAAATTTTACTCTGGGGATTGTATTCTCAATTTTTTCAATTAAGAAATTAAATTTTTTATTTTTTTCTACTTTGAAAATTGTCATCTCAATTTTTTTAATTAAGAGATTAAACTTCTTTTTCTTCTTTTTTTTCAATTTGGAGAGTGTCTTCTCATTTTTTTTCAATTAAAGAATAAATTTTTTAATTTTTTTCCACTTTGAGTACAACTGATTGTTTGGTCTTTGAAGGTCTTTTGACATGCATGAACCCTAATTTGTTCCTCATCTTCATTGCTTCATCATCCTGATCCCTTTTGCGTATAAAATCGGAAAGATCAAAATCCCATTCATCATCATCTGTATTACTTCTTTTCTATAAAGAATGAATGTGACTTCCATTGATTTCATCAATGTCAGATTGGAAATGAAGGGATTCAAAGATTTACATAAGCAGAAAGAATTGCATTTTAGTTTATTTGAAAACACAATTCAAAATCTTCATGTATTTTAATGCTAATGGGAGAAATTGCATGACTAGATGAAGTGGTGGGAAAGTTCAGGGGCAATGATGAATTTGCATTTTAGTTTATTTGAAAACACAATTCAAAATCTTTATATATTTTAATGCTAATGAGAGAAATTGCATGACTAGAGGAAGTGGTGTGAAGGTTCAGAAACAATTATGAATGCTTGTGTGATGATATATACGTTGAATAGTTAAGAGAAATTGGTGGTCCGTTACCATCACCCGCCGTCCGTTGCCATCTGATATTCTTAGAAAAGGAGTGTTTTTAGTCAGTAATAGCTTATTCTGATATTATACTGATTCCAAACGAAATATTCAACTTAATAAAATAGCTATTTTAAAAAAGATATTGATATTATTAGAGCAAAAAATATATTTTTAAGGTAATAATAGTTACTTATATAGTTATGTGTTGCTAGAACAATTTTAAAAGTGCCACAAAATATATTTTTGCTAAGTATCATTTTTTGCTCCAGCAAAATGACAATTTCTAAAATGTCAATTTCAAAACGCCAAGAGTTGTTTCTAAATTAATTAATTGCAACAAACATGGCCTAGGACAAGTTAAATAATAATTATTATGGTAATTTTAAAATTTGGATCCCTTCTATTACACATATTTTTTAATTTTTTTTCTTATACACATTTAGCAATATAAATATATTTGTATCGTTTAATATGTACAAAAAAAAAAAAAACTAGAAGATAATTGTAATGAAGATAGTCCTAATCCGTAGCTTTGTCTTAAAACTTAACATTTACAACTGAACAATCTAGACACGAAACATGGTCATAATTTGTGGGATTTTTCCACAGGATTCATGAGCATAATTTCTTAGAAAAATCATGGTTAAAACTACTAGAGATTTATAAGCATAAGTTAGGTCTAAGCAAAAACAATGTTAACATATCAAACATGTATTTAACAACATTTTGTAAGTATTTCAATGACACTTACTATTTTGACAATAATATTTTTATTCTAACAATATTAATCGTCATAAATTATGAGAATAGTTTGTGAGAATTTTGGGCAGAATCCAAAAACATAATTAGTAGCATTTCTTATCATCAATTTATTTATTTTTTCAAACTAGGACAACTTGTTTACATAATTGGTAAGACCTTCACAGGTCAACTCAAAAATTAAAAATTCACATGAATAAAAAAGGGAATTGTTATTTTTCAGAAGGAAAATTTGATATTTTTATAAAAGCTTACTCACATGAATGTGAGTCTTATTTATTATTCATGTGCATAAAGTTTTATAGAACTATCAAATTCACTTGTGGAAATATCAACTCTCACAAAAATTAAATCCTTTTGTAATTTCCCATTATTATACTGGAAGAAGTTCAGTTTTGCAATTTTTTCTTAGGATTGATTGACTATGTGTGTGTGTGTGTGTGTGTGTGTGTGTATATATATATATATATATATATATATATATATATATGTATGTATATATATATATATATATATATATAGAGAGAGAGAGAGAGAGAGAGAGAGAGAGATTGTTCAAATGTAGATCTATGAAAAATTACATCCGGTCCGTAATGTTGTGTTTGAAAGTTTTTATTTGAGGAGAGTGGAAAATAATTAAAATCCCTCTAAATTTCATGTTTGTGAGTTTTTTAGGAAGGAATGGAAGGAATTTAAAGGTGAAATTGATTTAATTTTTAGCTCAAAATTTTTCTTTCCAAAGTGAGCGGATTTGAAAGGATGAGAAAAGATGAAAAAGGAAAAAGTGAGATATTTTAGGTTACCAAAAATAACTTTATAAAATAATTAATATGTCAATTATATTAATTTCACTATATTAAAGACCATTTATAACGTCTCAACAGTGTTAGTTGGGCCAAATATTTTGAATTTGAAAATGATTAATCGTACGCGTTTAATTTAGAGGCTGAGAGATTGCATAAGAAGTCTAATTCATATTCCTATTTCAGTTTTGAGTCAGATATAATTGTAAATCTATCCGAAAAGTGATTGGGTCTAGACAAGGGTAATCTTCGTTTGTTTGCTACTATGAATAGGTAGGTGGGCTTTTGGGGTGCCCCAGTCCTGAATTATTAAGGATAGTTCTGTATTTTCCAAATTAATTAATATTTTTATATTGTATTATATAAGAAGAAGATTCTGAACGGTATGATATGTAATATTTTGAGATAGTAAAATTAATTTGTTGTCGTCTGTGGAATAATCTAATATTTGGACAAATCATGTAAATTTTATATTTTATATGCAATAATTTTTTCTTTATTATTATTTTCGCTCCATTGTTAATCTCTAATAATATTTAACTCATAAATTTCCAAGTTTCAAAGTATTTACTCCCTCCTTATATTTTCTAAGAGAACGCATTTATATTTTGAACTGCACAATCTGTTCAAAGCGGTGGGGCTGAGCTTCTGTAGTTGTACAACTTTGAACAATCAAACATTTTCTTTGGATAAGGTTGTTTGGATAAGGTTGCAGTCTTGTTAGTCAAATGGTCTTTTTATGCTCTTTTTATTTTGAAATAGCCTAAATATATATTAATATTTTGAATTTTTTTGTTACTTTAGGAATTATCTTTTCAATTTTTTTAATTAAAAGATTAAACTTTTAAATTTTTTTCTCTTTGGGTACAACTGATCATTTGGTCTTTGAAGATCTTTTGACATGCATGAACCCTAATTTGTTCTTCATCTTCATTGCTTCATCATCCTGATTCCTTTTTCATATAAAATCGGAAAAATCAAAATCCCATTCATCATCATCTGTATTACTTCTTTTTATATAAAGAATGAATGTTATTTCCTTTGATTTCATGAATGTCAGATTGAAAATGAAGGGATTCCCAGATTTACATAAGCAGAAAGAATTGCTTTCTAGTTAACTTGAAAACACAATTCAAAATCTTCACATATTTTAATGCTAATGGGAGAAATTGCATGACTTGAGGAAGTGGTGGGAAAGGGGTTAGTGGCAATGATGAATTATTGTTTTATATATACGTTGAATAGTGAAGAGAAATTGGTGGTTGTAATTTTTTTGAATTAAAAATAAAAAATACAATTTCCAAAAGAAAAAAAAATAAAAATTTGATTTCTTAATTAAAAAATTTGAGGAGATAATCTCTAAACTAAAAAAAATTAAAAATTTATTCCCTTAATTAAAAATTCAAAGTGAAAAAAAAAAAAAAGTTTAGAGTATTAATCTATATTTAGGTCTTTTGATATTGTTTAGTCATTTACTCCCTACATTCTAAAATTAAAGATACAATTTAAATTTTAAGACTAAACGACAGCATATTAAATCTTAAAATTGATGTGACTCATAAAAATTTAGGATGAAATAAATTTTTTGATTAATATTTTTTGTTATATACTATTATATAATTATAATAATTGTATCAACTAAAAATAAACAAATGTACATGAATGTGAAGTTTCATTACAAGAAAAATAGCTATCAGCAACCGACTTTCAGCGACCGCAATCGGTTGCTGAAAGGTATTAGCAACCGAATGTAGTCACTGATGTTCGTAGCATATAAGCTGGTCGCTAAATGGTAAATTAGCGACCGGTAATAACGACCAAAACATCAGCAACCGAAGCAGTCGCAATAGCCTAGTCAGCATTTTGAACGCATGTCATGTGTCAGCGACCGACATTAGCCACCGAAGCTGACCGAAAAGTTTTAGCAACAGGCAATAACGACTAATTATAAGCGACCAACTATCAGCGATGGATAGTATCAACGACCGAATCGGTCGTTGATGTTTTAAAAATATAAATGCTTTTTTTTATATATTTTAGATTTCCCTAAATTTTTTAACCTGTATTAGAATCCTAACACAGCACAACGAATATCTACATATACAATCTCATCTAGATCTCTAACCAAATACTAAATTCAATTCAATTAAATCAAATTAAATTGTATTTTATGTGCACATAAAATCAACATCCATTCTGAATACATTTATATACAATAATCCAAAAATTACAATCATAGTTCTAATCGTGCATTTGGTACAGCATAAAGTGAGAACAAAAGAGAATATAAGAATGATATATAGCATGTAAATCATCATCGATCTATAAGGCTGGTACCTACGTTCCTGTGACAAAAAGAAAAAACGAAACATGTTTAAAGGTAGTACTATTGAATGATTAATTTAATTGTATTAATTGATAAGATTACCTCGTAATGCGAAGCCTCCTTCCGGTCCGACTGACTTACTGTTGTTGCCATTGCATCAGATAAAGACTCGGGACTTAGCACCTTCAAATGATCTTGCAGTTCGCACAAGAGGGCAGAATTTCTACATATGTCTCTAACACACTTCGCAACATTATATGTCGTCGGATTGTATGATGCATGTGCAGAGTGGCTTACCGAGCTGCCATAAGCACTAATACCAAGTCGTCTTCATTGTCCTTGACCCTTGAAAAAAATTCTTCTTTACAATAGACGCCCTTTCCAACAACTCTTGATTAATTGGCTAGTAACGACTGCCATGGGGATACCGCTCATCCATTAATTGATTGTAAGTGTCCTATAATCAAGTTATACATTGAATAGTTACAAGTAAATAATCAAGCTTAAAAATAACGTCAAATAATTATAAACATATAACATAAATAAAAACACATCTGTATCCGCAAAGCATCAAGCAAACAAACACGGGTCGCTACGCACACATCCAACCAATTTATAGTTTGGCCTTCGGACCCAGCCGACTACAAATATGACAAGTGTATGTGTGTCTATATATATATCATGCAAATGCATACTAATAAAATGATTGTAAACATAAATAAAGTAAATTTAACAAACTTCGTACCTCATGAGCGAAATGTTGCGCCTGTGATATACTATCGCCTTTATATGTACCCTTTGCCTTTTCCCCTTCAAGTACATCAGCGGATCTGTTACTGGCAGTAGTCCTATCATTCCTTGTCCATTCCTCACTCTGCCACCATTGACACATTTCAGCCTAAATATTGTGTGAGCACCACCACGGACCACACGCATGCACATACTCCTCAGCCTAGCCAGGATAGTCTATGCTAGCATTGTAGAGTGCCTTTTTCCGCTCATTCTTTATATTATCTTTTGTCCGGACATCACACTTTTGCCAGAACAGTGTCTGTATAACACCTAACTGTGCCTCGTCCCACTTGTATCTTTTTTGAAATTAAAATACAATAATAACATTAAAACAGTTATATTATAATATGATAATACTAAACATTAGTTGAATATAATATCTAAAAATTACGGGAAAAAAAACCTAAAACTCCTGCCAATATGCCTCATTGTGGGCAAGCAGTGTGCTGGCCCACGTAATAGCTAGGGTAGGCCAATTTTGCAGGCATAGTTGCACAATACATTTGACAACCTTAACATCTGTAAAATTGCTGAAATATATAATAATTTACATTAATATATACAACAATACTAAATTTATTTGCAATAAGATGTGGTTAATAACTTATGTGGCATCTGGATCAGGGCAAATCTGCAAATAAAATGTTGTCATCTAGATTATCATGGGCCTTTGGGATCTGATTTGGAGCCCAACCCAAACAGCGCTTTCTAGCTAGTGCTGAAGATGACATCTATTAAAAAAATGACATACTAATGTGACTTATATATATAATAATAATTACGCAAATAAAAAAGAGGAGACATATGTGCAACTATAAGGAACATGTAAATGATTATGACATGTGTGCAATGGTTTATGAAGAGTTAATAATATTATGTAAACATGTGTGCAATTATTAATGACAAGTGTATATAAAACATGTATATATAACTCTCCTTAATACAAATAAAATTAAACATACATTTTAATGAAACTCATTGTCATATTCAGAATCATTTTCAACAATATATGGAGAATTATAACCATCTTCTGCTTCAGATTCAGTGTTGGTATTACTTAAAAACTCTTCCTCCTTAGTATCTCTGTCCTCTAACTGTTGTACTAGATCATGATCTAATTCATCATTACCACCTCTACCCTCTAAATTGTTGAGTTGATTGTTGTCATCGACATTTAGTATAGGAGGGTATTGTAACATCTCCTTTTGGTAGACTTCTCCGTCTACTAATTGGACACGATTGCATGCTAGAGTATAAATTACAACTTGTTAATCTGTAAGCGGTCTTTCCTTTTTCGAATAAGAGTAAGAGTGTAATATACTTGTTGTGTTTGAGTTGGCATCACAAATGGTAAATTCATATATGTCTTTTGCTGAGGTTAATGTCAACAATTCTATGTCGATCGACATGTATCCTTTTTTCTGAATCAAATCAATGACACTTAAACAGATTAATCTGACTTCTGTAGGTACTTGATATGGTTAAATTATACGATATTTTTATTCCCTAATACTTAGTTTTTATATTTATTGTGTGCTTAAATGTTTAATTATTTAGTTTATTCTGGTTTTAATAGGTTTTATAGGATTTTAGTTAATTTGTGTTAATTTAGGTAATTTTATAGTATGTTTATATTTTTTTAATTTATGTGTTTTATTTATTTTTAATATTTTAGGTGTTTTATTAATTATTATATGTTTTTATTATTTTTAGTATTTTAATATTATTTTTATTTATTTTATATCTTATTTTGTAGGAAAAAATAAGCTTAGGGGCAAATCTGTAATTTTTGGAAAAGTCGGCGCGCGCGCATTGCACGGGGCTGGAACAGCAGCAAGGAACAGAACGACGTCGTTTTACAGCAAACGAAAGGCCCGCGCAACGCGCGGCTAAGTAGCAAAAGCACGGAGGAGCGGAACGACGCTGTTTCGCCAGAGAGAAGGCGTCCGCGCAATGCGCGGAGGCTGGTTGCTAGGCATTGTAGCGAAGGCATTCGCGAATTTTTGATACTTTTTTATTCCAATTTGGATTTTAATTCCAATTAGAGTTAGGATAATAATTATTTTAGTTTTCTTTTATTTTTATTTGTATTTTAAATCCTATTATGGTTTGGAAAATGTACTTCTTACTAGGGTTAGGAGAATTTTGGAGCCTATAAATAGAGGGTTTAAGACACAATGTAAGACAACTCTCATTAGAATAAAAATTCTCTCTTCTATTCTTTAGTGTTCTCTACAATTATGAGTAGCTAAATTATTTTTCTTGGTTTAAGTGATTGAAGCCATCAAGATTTATACACTGTGAGATCTAATTTATTTTAATTGTTCAATTTATATTTTGATTATTGACTATTCTTCAATGCTTAATTTTATGATTGATTTGTTTAATTGCTAGGAGCGCTACTAGTTTATTATTCTTATTAATCTATCGCTATTTGTGAAGCTATTAAGTTTAATAATTGTTTTGCAAATCAAAAGATTATTTTATCTTAGGAAGAATATTCATCTAAATTAAATGCAAACAAGTTGCTTATGTTGTTTAGTTCAACGATCTCTCTAATTCGTTATACTGCTATTAAATTAAATCTTTAGCAAGTGTCGGAGGTTGTTTATTAGTAAGGATATTTAGACCAAGTGGCTCTACTTATCTAAAATTAAGGAGAGAGGAGAAAAATTATTCCACCTGCGAGTAGTTATTTCTACGGTGAATGTTCAAAATATGAATTGAGTTATTCTTGCATCAGTGATCAGTTGTAAATTCTTGATGATGGATTTTGACTTAATCCAAGGCTTTTTCTTCTCATTTATTTCATTAAATTACTTGCATAATTATTTTAGTTAATTTTATTTAAACTATTTCTTTAATTAAAAAAAATCCCAATTTTGGTTTAAAAAATACAAAATTAAATTAATCATTCTCTGTGGGATCGACTCTTGCTTACACTACTATATTAATATTTTTCAAAAGTAAGATTTTATTTTTGGGTGCTTGCGACATCATACCAAATTTTGGCGCCGTTGCCGATGAATGATTTTAATTTAATTTTGTGCTTTTGTAAATATTTATTTAATTCAGTAATTATTCTTAGTGTTTTTATTTTTCTAGTTTTCATATTTTATTCGAGTTGTGCAGGTTAAAGATGAAAATCATGGCTAGAAATTCAACTTTGAAAGAGCTTGCAGCCCCTGATTTGAATCAATAACCTTTAAGCATAACTTTTCTAAATTTAAATGCTAACACTTTCTTTGAATTAAAATCTGGTTTAATACATCTATTGCCCAATTTTCATGGCCTTGCAGGTGAAGATCCTCACAAACATTTAAAGGAATTTCATATGGTGTGCACAAGTTTGAAACCTTCTGGAGTGACTGAAGAGCAAATCAATCTAAGAGCTTTTCTATTTTCCTTGAAGGATTTGACTAAGGATTGGCTCTACTACCTACCCTCCGGAAGCATCACCACATGGGAAGAGATGAAAAGACTATTCTTGGAAAAATATTTTCTAGCTTCAAGGGCAGTCAATATCAGAAAAGACATTTGTGGTGTGAGGCAGAACCATGAAGAATCCCTGTACGAATATTAGGAACGTTTCAAGAAACTATGTGCAAGCTGCCCCCACCATCAAATCAGCGAGCAACTCCTCATTCAATACTTCTATGAATGACTCATGTCTACTGATAGGAGCATGATCGATGCTGTTAGTGGCAGAGCTTTGGTGGACAAAACTCCCGAAGTTGCAAGAAACCTGATTGCAAATATGGCGGCTAATTCCCAACAATTCGGCACTAGGCTTAATTTTACATCCCATAATGTCAATGAGGTAGAAATTTCTTCACTTAAAGAACAAATTGCTAGTCTAACTTCTCTTGTTCGTCAAGTGGTTGTAGGTAATACGCAACAAGTAAAAGCTTGCGGAATTTGTGCGGTAGTAGGACATCCAACGGATATGTGTCCTACTCTTCAAGAGGAGTCATACGAACAAGTGAATGTAGTAGGTGGTTTTCCTGATCAACCACAAAGGAGATATGATCCTTACGCGAACACGTACAACTCAGGTTGGAGAGATCATCCGAATTTCGGCTATGGAAATCCACAAGGGAATCCGTCTGCGGCTCAAAATTTCTCAAGCTACCAACAATACAAGCAGCCATATCCTAACAAACAACATGGCCAAACATCTGATTCTCATGTCTTTGGAGGATATAGTTACACAACTTAGCACTAACACTTTGTAATTTCAACAGGAAACGAAGGCAAATATACATAATTTCAATACACAGATGGGACAAATGACAATTACCATCAGTAGATTGGAGGCGCAAATGTCTGAAAAAGTACATTCGCAAACAATGGCGAATCCAAAAGCAAATGTTAGTGCAATCACGTTAAGAAGCGGTAAAGAGATCGAAACTCCAGCAAAGACAGAGTCTGCATCAAAAGAACAAAGCAAAGCTGAAGTAGACAACAAGGAGGCAGACAACAGTCAAGAGGCCGACAGTGTTCTAGACAAAAATGGTACCCCTAAGCATAAATTTCCACCTCTCTCTGATTATAAACCGGTACCCCATTCTCCTCTTGCTCTAACAGAAAAAAGAAAATATGAAAGAGATTCAGATTTATATGAAACTTTTCATCAATGCGAGGTAAAAATTCCATTGTTAGATGCTATTAAACAAGTACCTCGTTTTGCTAGATTTCTGAAAGAGTTGTGTACACACAAGGGAAAGCAAGCATTTAAAAGATATGAAAAAGGTACAAGTAGGAAAGAATGTGTCTGTCATAATTTAAAGAAAACTCCCTATAAAGTGTCAAGATCCAGGAATTTTTACTATCCCTTGCAAGATAGGTGACACAAGATTTGAACAAGCCATGTTAGACTTAGGAGCATCTATTAATGTTATGCCATATTCTATATATGCTTCTTTGAAACTTGAACCTTTGAATAGAACTGGTACTGTAATTCAGTTGGCTAATAGGTCTAACACTTATCCTAAGGGTATAGTAGAAGATGTTCTTGTGCAAGTAGATAATTTGATTTTTCCTGCTGATTTTTATGTGTTTGATATGGAAAACGGTGATCAAAATGTTCCTATTTTGTTAGGAAGACTTTTCTTAAAGACTTCTAACACTAAGATCGATGTTCATAGTAGTACACTGACAATGGAATTTGATGATGAAATTGTTAAGTTTAAAATTTTTGATGCCATGAAATGTCATAATCCTGTTTACTCTATTGATGTGATTGATTCTTTAGCAGCAAAAGTTTCTAAAAATGATAGAAAGGGTGAATTAAAAACGACATGCCATCAGAGTTTTGGGAAAGAGAAAGAGGAGTTAGTCTTGAGTGCTGATTTGAAGAAAACTATTGCGGATGTGAATGGTTCTCCGAAAATAGGTAATGATCCATATTTTGACTTGCCAATTCCTAACAAGAAATCTTTACCTTTTGTTTTGCAGGATTACATTCCAGATTTGAAGCCTCTCCCTCATTGTCTCGAATGTATGTTCATTGAAGAGGGAGTAGAACCTTCATATCAACTGCAAGGGAGTTTGAACAAGTCCATGATAAATGGAGTAAAGATAGATGAGATTGTCAAAAATTCAAGAGGAAGGAGTAACGTAGTGTTTAAGCATGCTGTCAAGCCAAGGACAATAAACAAAGGCGCTGCTTAGGAGGTAACCCAAAAAAAACATATTTGTATTTCTTTTCCTTTTTCTTTTTATAGTTATTTTTGCTTTTTCTTTGCATTTTATTTTACATTGGGGACAATGTAAATTTTAAGTGTGGGGGAAGAGATTTAAGATTTTTGTTATTTTTAGATCGTATTTTAAAAATTTTAGGCAATTTTAATTTTTTTTGAATTTTGTGGGTAAATTTACTGCAAACCCTCACGAGAGAAAATTCGTCCACTTGGGGTAACCTTGGGATTTAAAGGCTTGTTGCACATGCTAAGTGTAACCGTGTTTCCTACGAAAATAGGGTAGTTTTTTTATTTTATTTTTAGAATGAGTCACTTGAGCAATGAGTTAATTGAATTTTAATTTTTAGCCAATGATAAAATTTTGATTTTTATTTAATAACTCTTGGAAAAATAATAATCTTTTGCTTAGTTTGAATTTTTGACTTTTTAATTTATTGATTATTACTTTATTTGAGATCCTTTAAATTTTTATGCACTTATATCCATTTGTCTGAGCTAGTTTTAATTAAGAGAAAGTTTAAATGGTTAAATACTTATGAAATATATTTTTGAACTCTATATCTTATTTGATCATTATTTAAAGTGAAATATAAGACAAAATATAATTTGGAAGAAATGATTTAGGTAATTTTTCTAGGATTATTATTGAAGAAAAAAAATCTTGTGGTGGGTTGAGATGGAGCGTAAAACACACTCACTCATAAACACATGAAAAAGTGAGATGGAACATAAAATGCACTCACTGAAAAAGAAAAGAAAAAAAAAAGAAAGAAAAAAAAATAAAAATGGGATGGAGCATAAAATGTACCTATTAAAAGGAAAGAAAAATGAAAAAATATTTGAAGAATTGATAGTAATAATCCTAGTATGCCTAATTGTTTAAAACCTTTTGATCTTCTAGTATATATTTGTCTGTATTAACTGAAAGAGTAATGTGGAAAATAGGTATATAGAGTTTTGCTGTATGTCTTTTATAAGGTAATTACTAACCTAAACTTATCCGAGTTTTGATTAGTTTGATACATTTGAATTCACACACACACAAAAGATCTTGAGTAGAGTAAGATTAATAAATATGTTAAAATTTTAGATTTTGCATGATTTTAAAATTTTCTTTGAGTTATCATTTTAATTTTTTTTTTGAGGCTGATGTTGAAATTTATATTGATCTATTACTCAAGTAAGTTGTTTGGTTATTAGTTTTAATTTTATAATTTTTGTTCTTGTTTTGCCCAAGGACGAGTAAAAGCTAAGTGTGGGGGTACTTGATAGGGTTAAATTATACGATATTTTTATTCCCTAATACTTAGTTTTTATATTTATTGTGTGCTTAAATGTTTAATTATTTAGTTTATTTTGGTTTTAATAGGTTTTATAGGATTTTAGTTAATTTGTGTTAATTTAGGTAATTTTATAGTATGTTTATATTTCTTTTTATTTATGTGTTTTTATTTAGTTTTAGTTTTTTAGGTATTTTATTAATTATTATATGTTTTTATTATTTTTAGAATTTTTATATTATTTTTATTTTTTTTATATCTTATTTTGTAGGAAAAAATAAGCTTGGAGGCAAATCTGTAATTTCTGAAAAAGTCGGGGCGCGCGCATTGCACGGTGCTAGAACAGTAGCGAGGAACAGAACGACGTCGTTTTACGGCAAACGAAAAGCCCGCGCAACGCGCGGCCAAGCAGCAAAAGCACGAAGGAGCGAAACGACGCCGTTTCGCCAGAGAGAAGGCGTTCGCGCAATGTGCGGAGGCTGGTGACCGGGCACTGTAGCGAAGGTTGTGTTTAGCAAGCGCGAAACTTGTCCAAAACGGAATTATTCGCGATTTTTTGATACTTTTTGATTCTAAATTGGATTTTAATTCCAATTAGAGTTAGGATAATAATTATTTTAGTTTTCTTTTATTTTTATTTGTATTTTAAATCCTATTAGGGTTTGAAAAATGTACTTCTTACTACGGTTAGGAGGATTTTGGGCTTAAGACACAATGTAAGACAACTCTCATTAGAATAAAAATTCCTTCTTCTATTCTTTAGTGTTCTCTACAATTATTTTTCTTGGTTTAAGTGATTGAAGCCATCAAGATTTATACACTGTGAGATCTAATTTATTTTAATTGTTCAATTTATATTTTGATTATTGACTATTCTTCTATGCTTAATTTTATGATTGATTTGTTTAATTGCTAGGAGCGCTACTAGTTTATTATTCATATTAATCTACTGCTATTTGTGAAACAACTAAGTTTAATAATTGTTTTGTAAATCAAAAGATTATTTTATCTTAAGAAGAGTATTAATCTAAATTAAATGCAAACAAGTGGCTTATGTTGTTTAGTTTAACGATCTCTCTAATTCTTTATGCTGCTATTAAATTAAATCTTTAGCAAGTGCCGGAAGTTGTTTATTAGTAATGATATTTAGACCAAGTGGCTCTACTTATCTAAAATTAAGGAGAAAGGAGAAAAATTATTCCACCTGCGAGTAGTTATTTCTACGGTGAATGTTCAAAATATGAATTAAGTTATTCTTGCATCAGTGATCAGTTGTAAATTCTTGATGGTGGATTTTGACTTAAACTAAGGCTTTTTCTTCTCATTTATTTCATTAAATTACTTACATAATTATTTTAGTTAATTTTATTTAAACTATTTCTTTAATTAAAAAACCCCTAATTTTGGTTTACAAAATACAAAATTAAATTAATCATTCTCTGTGGGATCGACTCTTGCTTACACTACTACATTAATATTTTTCAAAAGTAAGATTTTATTTTTGGGTGCTTGCAACATCACACCAAATTTAGGTACTCTTGTACGAAAACTCAATGATCTCCTCCAACTCCCCATAAAAGGCACGACCAACCTTATTGTAACAATCTCTTTGAACAAACACTCCAATATTGGTTGTTCTTTTACCGATGACATATGTCTTCGTATGAAAGTCATAACCATTTACTTTATAACCATTGCGAGTGACTTGGTCCCTGTCTGAGCCCATGACAAAGACTTGTACATTTAAAGGAATTGTACCATCATTAAGACCCTACAATTATGTAAAACAAGTTTGAATAAGTGTTTAATAAATTAAATAAAATGACTTAATTAAGTTAAATAACTTTCTTTATCCTTTAACCACTTTGCAAAATTCTGACCCCGACTTAGTTTAATATCTTTATCAGTGATGTCGTGTTGATTTGTTCTTAACTTGACATCGAACGATCTACATGTATATTATACATATAAAACAATATATATAAGATTTCAATGTACATTTATGAGATTAAGTTTAATATGAGTTTTACATGCATACCTCACAAACCCGTCAATCTCCTCATAGTTGAGAAGAATGTAATTATGTGCAGCATATAATTCTACCTCAGAAAGGAATATACGTTTTCCTTTTCCATAAGTGCGAGCAGGTAAACCAAATACAGAAAGTCGACCGTTGAGTTCAATGTTTCCCCTGTCATTATGTCTTAGAACTCGATTGGCCTTTGTCAGGAAAATATTCTAAGACAAAAGTAGATATCTCATCAAAACTGTATGCATCACATATTGACCCTTCGACATAAGCTTTATTTTTTACCTTCCTTTTACTCTTGAACGGATATATCCATCTATATTGAACTAAACCACCAACACGAGCTTCATATGGTAAATGGATTTACAAATGAATGCTCCATGGAGTCAAAAAACCCAAGTGGAAATATTTTTTCATATTTACATATAATCTCAATGATAATCCTCTTAAGTATGTCCATGTCCTTTGCATTTAACATTTTTGAATATATGTCTTCGAAGAAATGACTAAGCTCAATCAAAGCATCCCATATTGGTTTATCAAGCAAGTCCCGAAATGTTGTAGGCATGAGTCTCTCCATAAACACGTGACAATCATGACTCTTCATCCCTTGTATTTTTCCACCCATAACACACCTTGTAATATTTGACGCATATCCATCTGGTAGTTTCAGAGACTTCATCCATGCACACACATCTTTAACCTACTTTTTGGACAATGTGTATTTTGCATGCGGTTTGACTATCTTTCCATTAGGTGATTCATAAACATCTAATCTAGGACGCTTATAAATATCTTTCATATCCAACCGTGCCTTATCATTATCTTTCGTCTTGCCCTTAACACCCATCACAGTGTTAAATACATTGTCGAACACATTCTTATCAATATGTATCACATCTAGATTATGACGAATCAAGTTTGTAGACTAATAAACGAGTGCTACATCAGAAACGACCTTAGTCCCAGATAATTGTGCTACCAGCATATCATTCTCTACTTTTCCTTTTTTGAAATTTTCTCTATTTCTTCGAAAAGGATGATCTATCGGCAAGAAGTGATGATGACAGTCAAACCAGTAGGGTTTTCAACCATGTGGTAGGTTAAAAGAATTTGTATGCTTCATACAATATGGACAAGACATCTTCCCGTGTGTACTCCATCCAGATAACATACCATACGCGGGAAAATCAATGATAGTCCATATAATCGTTGCCCGAAGGTTGAAATTTATTTTTGTTGAAACATCCCAAGTCAGTATTCCATCCTCCCATAATACCTTCAACTTGTCTATAAGAGGTCTCAAGTAAATATCTAGATTCTTTTCAGGACTCTTAGGACCAGGAATCATGAGTGAAAGGAACTAGTATGGTTGTTTCATACACATCTAAGGAGGCAAGTTGTACGGAGTCATAATTATAGGCCAACAGGAGTAAGGAACAACTCAGTGGCCGAAAGGGTTGAAACTATCGGTTGACAATCTAAGCCTCATATTTCTTTGTTCTAATGCAAATCTAGGACGTGTTAAGTTAAAATCTTTTCAAGCCTTTCTATCTGCAGGATGATTAAGTTCCCCATTTTTAGTTGAAGATTTCACATGCCAATTCATGTGTTTAGCTGTTCTTTAAGACATGTACAATCTTTGTAGCTGATGTGTAATTGAAAAATGTCTTAAAGTCTTAAAATATATATTTGTTTTTTTCGTAATCACATCCTTTTTATTAGGTCTAAACTGATCATGACTGCATAATGTGCACTGTGTCTTCCGTTCTTTTTCCTTATAAAACAACATACAATCGTTCAGACATGCATTGATCTTCTGGTATCTAAGACCTAACTTATTCACCATTTTCTTACAAAAGTAATAGTTATTGGACAATTTTCACCGTCAGGCAACATACTCTTAATGGCCTTTAAGAGCGCTCAAAACACTCATGTCTCATGTTATGATCAACTTTGATATTAAGTAACGTCGCCACTGCAGGCAACGTAATTTGCTTGGAGCAACTAGGCCACAACGGTTCACTACCCTCTTCTAATAACTTAAAGAACTCTTAGGCATCAAAATTCATAAGTTGTTCTATGTCTTGTTCCCAATCAAAATTGGGCCCAGTTATATCTTAAAACCATGTCATTCTTACGATGGGTACTGCTGTCTACTGGATTATGTACTTGTGCTATGACACTCTTTATTTTCTGTTCATGTGCCCACTAACATTCTTCATAATTTTTCATGAACCCATTAACAAGTAAATGATAGGCGACTATATCTCTTTTCGCATAATTTATATTCTTATATTTCAAACAAGGGTATCTTATCTTGTTTTGAGAATTGACACATTCTTTCTAATTATAGGTGTAATCCAAAAATATATGACAACCAATTTTAAATTCAGTTGTAACACTTATTTGCCCACTTGACTTTCATTGCCTCAATCAATTATGGTTTGAATAGAAATTCATGATAGTATGGTACTTATTTTGACAAGATTTATTGTATTCATTAAAATGTGTTATCTTCATATAGATATAATGTATGTTTCCTATCTAAATACGTCTTCACCCTTATTATACTGTTCAGATTTCTATCCCATTCCTAGATGTGTTTCCTTACTAGTGCCAACACCTTGAGCACGTTTTTTCTGTTTTAAGGAAATTTTGGTAGCACGTCCCTATGGTCTCCAAGTACACGAAATAGACCAAGACAACTTAGTTTAAGTATGCACACAGAGAACATGTAAAGATACCAGCTGAAAAATCCTCAAAACAGAAAAAATGCATTAAAGCCATTAGCACTGGCCTAAGTGAGAGACATAACATCTAGGAACAGTCCCAGACTAGGGACTTTTCAGTAGTCACTCCTAATGAGTGAATGACGAACAGGTTTCTAAGCTCCTAAGTATACTACATGCACAAGTATTCAGTTTATTTTAATTGTGGCAAACTAAGCAAATGCTACTTACTTTATATTATTTTTATTTATTTGATAATATTATAATATATTATTTTACTTTCCCTTTTTTGTTCATTCCAAGTCTCCATCATTTTCTTGTATTACACGACACGATGCTATAAAATATATAAAATTAATTTCGAAATCTACTTTATATACAAAACGTTTCTTTCGCCTTTATTAGAGACTCATTTTCCATTCTTTTTTGCGGAGTTGAAAACGTCGAAAATCAAGTACTTGAACAAATTAATTAATCAATCACAATATTCGGTCGAATTTTGTAATTACTAATTACTTTAATAGTAATACGAGATAATTTTGTAAGGATAAAGTGGGTAATAATGACTTTAATATATATTATTTCCCTAATATGAATATTAAGGAAATAATGTTGAATGGAATGTGTGTGTGAGAGAGAGAGAGGGAGAGAGGGAGAGAGAGAGAGAGAGAGCACATTCAAATTGTCATTCAAAAATACTGTCTTAACGTTTATTTGATGAACCAAAAGATCAAACAATGAAGTTAAAATAAAAAAGAATTCAAAAGGAGGTAACTAGTGTTACCAATACATAAGTATCAACGTAGTAAATAGCCTCTACTTGTTTAAAACCTTTTGCTACTAATCTTGTTTTAAAAGGAGAAATAATACAATTAGTGTTATATTTTGTTCTAAAAACTCATTTGCTCCTTATGAGTTTAGAACCTTTAGGTAAATCTGTCAATACCTAAGTATTATTTTCTAAGATCAAATCCATTTTATCAATTACAGGTTTTTTAAATGATTTAGGATCAGTCTCAAGACTATAAATATAGAACATTTTATTTACAACCTCATTATACGTAGATCTATGAAAAATTACATTATGTCTTTAATACTGTGTTTATAAGTTTTTATTTAATGGGAAGGAAAGAGAAAATAATTAAAATATGCAAATCCCATGTTTATGAGTTTTTAGATAGGAATGGAAGGGATTTAGAGGTAAAATTGATTTAATTTTTTGCCCAAAATTTTTCTTTCAGAAGTGAGAGGATTTGAAAGGATGAAAAAAATTGAAAAAAATGAGATATTTTATATTACCAAAATTAACCTTATAAAATAAATAATATGACAATTATATTAATTTCACTATATTGAAGACCATTTGTAACATCTCAACAGTATTAGTTGGGTCAAATATTTTGAATTTGAGAATGATTAATGGTACACGTTTAATTTAGAAGCTTACAGATTGAATAAGAAGTTTAATTCACATTCCTATTTCAGTTTTGATTCAGAGATGATTGTAAGCTATCCGAAAAAGTGATTGACTCTGCATAAGGGTAATCTTCGTTTGTTTGCTACTATGAATAGATGGGTGGGCTTTTGGGGGCAGTGCCCTTGTCCAGAATTATTAGGGATAGTTTTGTATTTTTAAAATAAATTAAGATTCTTATATTCTACTATATAAGGAGAGGATTGTGTACCATATAATATACAATATTTTAATATGGTGAAACTGATTTGTTATCGACCGTAGAGTAACCCAACATTTAGGCAAATCATATAAATTTTATATTTTGCATGTGATTATTTTTTCTTTCAATTTATTATTATTATTATTGCGTTATTAATCTCTAACAATAGTCAACTCTCATAAACTTCCAAGTTTCAAAGTATTTACTCACTCCACTATTGTTGGGGTGTAAATATTTAGGTGATGACTCACCATTTATATATTTGTAAAGTCATACAAGTGGAGAGATGGTGACAGTTATACTTTATTAGATTTTTGGGACAGTGGTGCACTGTCATAAATATCTTTGTAATAGTAAAACATTAGAGGAGGAGCAACAGAGAGACACATGACAGAGAAGAAGAGAGAGAAACACCACAAGATACAGAGAATATATCATATCATCTTCTCCATTACACCAAATATGAGACCGGAATGCTCCATCTTGGTCACACTCCGACACACACATATATAAACAGTTATAGTGATATACAACGTGAACACACAAGCACCATTTATACACGTCGATAAACATCGGAGGGTAGTGATATACACCACGTGTATGAAGAAATATTGTTGTGTTTCGTTATAAATCATTATATTGTAACACTTCTAATATCATTTAAGTGGATTTCGGGGATCTTTCCCTCATGGTTTTTCCCAATTTGGGTTTCCACGTTAATTCTTGTTTTCTTATATTTTAAGTTCCTTCTTTACAGTACAATTTATATTTTCAGCATGTATTGATATACTTTTTGGCCTGCTCTTTTGGTGATTTTTGTCAGGTGCAAAATTGGATGTCAACATTGTCAGGTGCAAAATTGGATGTCACTAAGTTCCTTTTAAATAATTTTTGGCGAATAAAGCAGGAGATTGCAGTTGGAGGGCAGATCAACTTTTTTGCAGAATTATTTATGGCAAACTTGATATAAACGCTAAGTTGTTTATTTTCTTTAATTATTGTAATGTTTTTGATAGACGTGTGCCTATTTAGTTTTAACGATTTGTCTCCTTAGTGCAAAGACTTCCTATTCTCTATCCTCGAACAGATTTAACTAGTGGCGGCTTGGGTCAGTGCTCAATAGTGGAGTGGTGTGGGTGTTCGATCGGAAGGGGTGCAGCTCGGCGGCGACTCCACCTCGGCAGCTTGAGTGATGCTCGGCAGTGGGCTGACGTGGGGTGAAGATTTGGCTGAGGTCACCGACAGTGGGTGGCTTGGCAGTCCAGGCCAAGGTCAGCATCTTAGTGATCCGAGTTTGGGCTCAACGACTCGTGTCTGCAGGATTGGGTCAACCGTCAATGGAGTGGCACGGCAGGTCGGTCTAGGTCGTTGTTGAGCGGAATCGACACCTATAAAAAGTACGCGATTCCGAATTCGTTTGAATGAATGCAACGCGCAAGTATACGCGGTCAACAAGTAATATAATGAAAGTAAGTTATCGAACCCACGAGGAGTTATACTAACGTTATCTGCATAACAAACTTAATGCAATCTAATCCGATTTAAACTATGATTAATGATGGTGAGCTTTTGTTAACACAATATCCTAAAATAATTAAAACTTAGCAACAAAGATTCGATTAAAACAAGCTAAGATCACAACTTCACTCACTACCACATTTAACCCTCACACCCCTCTTTTCAATGCTAAGATCGCTCGAATGACAACCAGAGAAACTAAGCAACCAACAACCTCTTTCGATAGCTAAATGATTCACACCCTACTAATTAGCTCACTATATGTCTATGTGACCTAACTTAGCAAGATGACAATAAAAGCAAATCTCAACAAAGCTACACAAGGTACACCGGTATATTCCTATCCGAGATACAAATTAGGCACTCAATCCGAAGATAAAGCAACCTACAAGTGCTATCATGCTTTAGGTTAAGTTATTTAATCCATTCTTCAATATCATAAACAACCACACATTACATACAAAGTACATAATCCATACATGAAGAACAAAGCATGATAGTCATTCATTAGCAATCCATTCACATCAAAAAGAGAGATATTCGATTAAAATCAAGTAATGAGCTCCATTGTGATCCTAGAAATGAAGTTAGTTCATAGTTAAATGACTAAAAATCATTAACAAGTTACTCATTAGGCTTAAATACATAGAATGAAGATAACTAAATGGTTGAAACTTCCTAAAACACAAGTTTCAAACACATAAACTCCCTTCACAATATAGCAATTGAAGCTTGATGAGTCTTCTTGTTCTTGAGCTTAACACCAATCCAAGTGGCTTTGAAGACTGGAAGAAATGAAGAAAAACAACTCTCAGACGTGAAAAATCCGATCCCCTAGGGTTAGTCAACCTTTCACTTAAGTAGGAAAAATCTCGTCAGAATTCAGCATGGCTGACCGCCGCGGCGGTCACATCCACCGCTGCGGCGGTGGTCCTGGCAGAAAATTACCATTTTGCCCTTTCAGCTCAAAAACCCTACAAAACACCGACGAGACATTAGGGATCATAAAATTCATAAATATAAGCAATAATAACTCTCAAAAACTCACAAAATATGAAGTCAGACGTACTAATTCGCAGGTATAAAACCCATTCATCAGTCATAGCGCAGTAGCAAGTGGGTTCGACAGCTTGGGCTAGGTGGTCTGAGGGGTGATTGGCCTCGGCCGCTGGGTTGTGTCAGCGGTGGTTGGGTTAGCTCAGTGGTAGAAGCAGCTAGATGTTGCTCGGCTATTTTGGTCTAGTCTCAGTGGCAGTTTAGGGCGGCTCGACGTCACGGGGTCTGCCGGGTGGCTTGGGTCCGCACCTCGGGGTTGGCCGACAGAGAGTGGAGCTCGAGAACAATGGTGCTCGTCGGTTGGTGTGGCACGAGGGGCTGCTTGGCCATTTCGGACCTTGGTATGACAGCTCGGCAAAGTTGGGCTCGGGGGGAGGATGTAGCTCGGTAGCAGTCTAGCACCTCAGCAGTTTTGGCTTGGTGTCGGCTGGGCTGGGCTGGGCTTAGTTGGTGGTGGGTGCTCGGTGGGCGGCGCTCGAAAACGATGGTGCTCGTATGGTTTTAGAAGAAAGGAGGAGAGAGAGAAGGTGGCTGAAGAAGGAGAGAGGAAGAGAAAGAGAGAAAAAAAAAACTAAAGGAAGAAAAAGAATTAGAGGAGAGATAAGGTTATTAAAGAAATAAAAAATATGTGAACTGATATATGGCAGTGGGTGGCTCGACAGATTCAATGAACATTTGTACTACTATCCTATTATAAATTTTGTATAATAGGAGAGTGGGGCTAGGTTAGTGTGTAAATATTTGGAGTGATGACTTATAAAATAAAGTAAGGCTAAGTGGAGAGATAAGGAACAAACTCATTACAAAATAAAAGGGCAAAACATAAGTTAGATTTTTCATGTTTTTCACAACAGGGGTGAAATAGCAGTTGTAGAGCAGGAGGAAAAGTGTTAGCAAAGGCACGACTGAAAGTTAAAAGCGACGCGACGACTAGGAAAACATTGGTTGAAAAAGCAAAATTACAAGGAGAATAATGGAGCAATTTTCAGTTCTATATCAATACAATAGTTTCATGGCAATGGGCACTTGTGTAGAATAATAGTAGCACAAATCCAAAATATCTTTATGAAGACGTTACAAGTAGGAGGCAGCAGTGTAGAACCAGCGGTGTAGTGGTGGTACTAGCAGCAGGGTGGTGGCAGACAAAACAAAAGGTGGAGGCTCATTATCATATGGATTATAGCCATAATCTAAGCAATGAAAACCTAACAAGACATTCAATTATTTAGGTCGGCGGGGTCACGACATTATCATCAGAACTTACTATTGAAGCTTTGATCAAAGTATGGCGAAACATAAAGATATAAGGTAATTTCTCCCTCTCAAAGATATAAGGTGGTATCTCTTGAAGATGCAAGACTAGACAACAGCCTCCTTAAGGGTTAGAAGCGTCATCTCAGTGGATATAAAGATGGGGGGAGATATAAGGAAGCTCGGTCCTCGAACCGACACAATGAAATCAGGTCGGACAACACACATTCATTTATGTTATATATTCATTCATATATACATTCATTCATACATACATTCATTAATGCATACATACATGTGGTACATGGATGGATGACTGACGTAATGATATAAGCTAACATTTCTTTCAAACAATATATTTGTCTCGCATTGTATTATGGCGTTTTAAGGTCAGATGGCATTATAAGGTTGGCCTAACCTCTCTTGTTTCCCTCGGGGTACGGGAGAGTTGCTTTGGAGATATGGTAGGCCTTCGTATTTTGGTCTGACTGGGGGGCAGTAATGACCATTATTCTTAATTTTCTACATGACCAGGACGGTCAAGGTGAAACAAGGGATCCACACCAGTCTCAAGGTTATATGAGACAACATGACCGTGCCGGTCAAGGGGATACAAGGGATTAATACCAGTCTCAGGGTTATATGAGGCATCATGGATAGTTCAGTCAAGATAAGTTTTGTGGTTGACAATTACGGAGTAGGTCAGTTTTGTAGTCTGGGTAATTTGTATTCGGTTGGCTTCAGTTTAGGTTGACCAGTTTGAGTTGGATCGGTTTTAGTTTGGTTCGGCCAGTGTGGGTTCAATCGGCTTCGGTTGGGCTCGATCAATTTTGGTTCGATCGACTTCAAATTAGTCTGGGCAGTTTGTGTTCAGTTGGCTTCAGTTTAGGTCGACCAGTTTAAGTTCGATCGGCTTCAGTTTGGTTCGGCCAGTTTGGGTTCAGTCGACTTCAGTTTGGTTCGGCTAGTTTAGGTTCAGTCAACTTCAATTTAGTTCGGCCAGTTTGGGTTCGATCGGCTTTAGTTTAGTTCGGCTAGTATGGGGTCATCAGCTTCAGTTTGGCTCAATCAGTTTTGGTTCAATCGGTATGGTTTGCCCAGTTTGGGTTTGGTCAATTCAATTATTTGAGTTCGGCAATTTAGGTCGATTCAGCAGTTTTGAGGTGGTTCGACAGTTTTGGATTACTAGTTTGGTTCAGCTAGGCAAGTTCACTTCGCAGTTTGTTCAGCGGGTTTGAAAATTTGTGTGGTTGGTTTAGAAGTCGATGGGTTTCGTTGACTTTTTGTATTACTCTCATGTTATAAGTTTTTATAACAGGAGAGTAGGGGGCAATGTTGGGGTGTAAATATTTAGGTGATGACTCACTATTTAGATATTTGTAAAGTCATGCAAGTGGAGAGATAGTGATAGTTTTACTTTATTAGATTTTTGGGGCACCGTCATAAATATCTTTGTAATAGATAAACATTAGAGGGGGAGCAGCAGAGAAACACGTGACAGAGAAGAAGAGAGAAAAATACCACAAGATACAGAGAATATATCAACTTTTCTATTACACCAAATATGAGACCGAAATACTCCATCTTGGTTACACTCCGGCACACACAGATATAAACAGTTATAGTGATATAAAACGAGAACACACAAGCACCATTTATACACGTCGGTAAACATCGGAGGGTAGTGATATACACCACGTATATGAAGAAATATTGTTGTGTTATGTTATAAATCATTATATTGTAACACTTCTAATATCATTCTAGTAGATTTCGAGAATCTTTCCCCCGAAGTTTTTTTCAATTTGAGTTTTCACGTTAATTCTTGTATTTTTATATTTTGAGTTTTTTTTTTACAGTATAATTTATATTTCTAATATATATTAGCGTATTTTTTGACCTACTTTTTTGATAATTTTGTCAAGTGTAAAATTGGACATCAACAACTATATTTTCTAAGAGAACATATTTATATTTTGAACCGCACAATCTGTTCAAAGTGGTGAGGCCGAGCTTCTGTAGTTGTACAACTTTGAACAATCAGTCATTTTCTTTTGAATAAGTTTGCAGTCTTGTTGGTCAAATGGTTGCGTTTTTGAACTTCAAGGTTATTGTTAAACTAATAATGGAAATTATCTTTTCCAAAATTTAAAGAGGACGAGACAAGCCATGCCATCAACTGCATAAATTGGCTAATCTATGCTCTTTGTATTTTGAAATGGCCTAAATATAAATTAATATCTTAAATTTTATTTTTAAAAAAATTACTTTAGAATTATTTTTTTAATTTTTTCAATTAAGAGATTAAATTTTTTTTTTTTTTTTCACAGATTGTCTTCTCAGTTTTTTTAATTAAGAGATTAAACTTCTATTTATTTATTTTTTCACTTTGGAGAGTGTCTTCTTAATTTTTTCAATTAAAAAATTAAATTTTTAATTTTTTTCAACTTGAGTACAACTAATCGTTTGGTATTTGAAGGTCTTTTGACATGCATGAACCCGAATTTGTTCTTTATCTTCATTGTTTCATCATCCTGATTTGTTTTTTTGTATAAAATGGGAAAGATCAAAATCCCATTCACCATCATCTGTATTACTTCTTTTTCTATAAAGAATGAATGTGATTTCCATTGATTTCATGAATGTCATGTTGGAAATGAATGTGATTTCCATTGATTTCTCCCATTCACATATTTACATAAGCAGAAAGAATTGCATTTTAGTTTACTTGAAAACACAATTCAAAATATTCACATATTTTAATGCGAATGGGAGAAATTGCATGACTTGAGGAAGTGATGGGAAGGTTCCGAGAGAATGATGAATGCTTGTTTGATATATACCTTGAATAATTAAGAGAAATTGGTGGTTGTAATTTCTTTGAATTAAATCACCGAAATAAAAAAAATTAAAAATTTAATTTATTAATTGAAAAAATTGAGAAGACAACCTCCAAACTGAAAAAATAAAAAATTAATCTCTTAATTGAAAAAATTAAGAAAACAATCCTTAAAGTGGATTATTTTTTTAAAAGTTTAGAGTATTAATCTACATTTAGGCCTGTTGATATTGTTTAGTCATGTACTCCTTACGTTCTAAAATTAAAGATACAATTTAACTTTTAAGATTAAACGATAATATATTAAATTTTAAAATTGATGTGACTCATAAAAATTTAGGATGAAATAAATTTTATGATTAATACTTTTTGTTATATATTATATAATTATAATAATTGTATCAACCAAAATTAAATAAATGCACATCAATTTGAAGTTTAATATATAGTCGTTTGACCTAAAAAGTCAAATTATATCTCTATTTTTTGAACGGAAGGAGTAGCATTTTTGAATTGCAATATTCTTAAATGATTGAATTGTATTGAGCTAATTAATGGATCATTAATTAAAATTCAATATTAAAAAAATTAATGTGCAAATATTTTTACTTGTAATTGGGTTACAAGTGCATTTAGTGTGTGCAAGTATTATTTGATGAGTTTTGTTATATATTGCAAAAGCTTATAGTCGAATTACAATTACGACATATGTGTATACATTGGATTGATAGGAATTTAAGAATAATCTCACCATAATTTATTTTATTTTATCGCATAAGCTTTCACATTGATCGCAATTTAATTTCGTCATAATTTTATCAACATATAAATCATTTCCCTTATTTGAGTAATATTTCATTTTAATAGGAGAAATATTTTGAATGCTGAGTCGACAAACAGTTGACTAACAGATAATAAATGCAAAGCAAATTATAAGGAAATGATATATGTTGTAATTTTTTTGTTATAATTACATGAATAACTATTGTTAATAATAAAAATCTTATAATCTTATCCTATACTATATATCGTTGTACGTCGTAATTGTAAATCAAAATAAAATATTTTTAATATGTAATATGAATGTAGAAAATTTATTTAATTCGTATATAAAACTCTAGTTTCATCTCTCTCAACTCTAAATCCCAAGGGCTACCGGTCAAGGAAGTCTGCTCCCTCCTTTGACTTCATGGGTTTAAATTTTGAGGTTAGTGTTCAGGAGAATTCTCCTGAATGCACTAGGACGTATTAGGCCGACGTGGTGAGTGCGTCTTAAGATTGTTGAAGAAAAATTTAATCTCGGTGGATGCTTAAATTGAACAGAGGATACTTCTACCATATAACCAAAAAAAGTCTTGAGCTTGAGAAGTCTTGAACTTGCTCTACAGATTAGGGAATAAATAATGGTTCTCCTACATGTGTAGAAAAGTTTTCCGGACACAATACAATTTTATTATTATTTATTAGGAAACTAAAAATAAAGCAAGCCTTTACAATCCAATTATGCTGAGTAAGGCCTTCTTCAGTTCCACTTAATTTTAGCAACTTTAACTTTTTAAAAGCAATACTAACTTTTTCAGTTTATTGGGCTGTTAGGCAGGCAAACAAAATAGCTTATCAAATAATCTTAAAATTGAGTACAATATCTCCAAGGACAAATAAAGAAGGTCAGAAAAGGAGCGTGTTTAATCACTAATTGCTTATTCTGATATTGTACTGATTCCAATCAAAATTTTCAACTTAATAAAATAGTTATTTTAAAAAAGCTATTGATATTATTAGAGCAAAAAATATATTTTTAAGGTAATAATAGTTACTTATAGATTTATGTGTTGCTAGAACAATTTTAAAAGTGCAACAAAATATATTTTTGCTAAGTATCATTTTCGCTCTAGCAAATTAACAATTTCAAAACGCCAAGAGTTGTTTCTAAATTAATTAACTGCAACAAACATGGCCTAAGACTAGTTAAATGGAATAATTAATATGGTAATTTTAAACTTTGGATCCCCTCTGTTACACATATTCTTTAATTTTTTCTATACACATTTAGCAATATAAGTATATTTGTATCGTTTAATATATACATAAAGAAATTAGAAGATAATTGTAATAAAGATAATCCTAATCCATAGCTTTTTATTAAGACTTACCAATTACAACAGAGCAATCTAGACACGAATCATGGTCATAATTTGTGGGATTTTTCCAAAGGATTCATGAGCATAATTTCTTAGAAAAATCATGGTTAAAAGTAATAGAGTTTTATAAGCATAAGTTAGGTCAAAGCAAAAACAATGTTATCATATCAAATATATACTTAACGATACTTTGTAAGTATTTCAGTACTTTGAGAATAATATTTTTATATCAACAAAATTAACCGCCGTAATTTATGAGAATAATTTGTGAGATTTTTGGGCAGAATCCAGAAGCATACTTAGTAGGATTTCTTATCATCAATTTATTTATTTTTTTTCAAAATGGGAAAACTTGTTTACATAATTGGTAAGCCCTTCACAGGTCAACTCAAAAAAATTAAAAATTCACTTGAATAAAAAAGGGAATTGTTATTTTTTAGAAGGAAAATTTCATATTTTCATCAAAGCTCACTCACATGAATGTGAGTCTTATTTACTTACTATTCAATTGAAGAGAGTTTTATAGAACTATCAAATTCACTTGAGGAAATTTCAACTATCAAAAAAATTAAATCCTTTTGTAATTTTCCATTAGTATCCGGGAAGAAGTTCAATTTTTTTTTTCTTAGGATTGATTGACTGATTGAGAGAGCATTGCATAAGGCATGGATCATAAATACATATATATAGAGTGAGGGAGTGATTGTCCATCCGTAGATCTATGAAAAATTATGTTCCGTCTTTAATACTGTGTTTGTAAATTTTTATTTGAACGGAAGGGAATTTAAAATAATTAAAATTCCTCTAAATTCTATGTTTGTGGCTTTTTTTTAGGTGAGGAATGGAAGGAATTTGGAAGAAAAATTCATTTAATTTTTGGCTCAAAATTTTTCCTTCAAAAATGAGGATTTGAAAGGATGAGAAAAAGATGAAAAAGTTAAATGTTTTATATTATAAAAAATAACTTTATAAAATAAATAATATGGCAATTATATTAATTTCACTATATTAAAGACCATTTATAACGTCTCAACAGGATTAGTTGGGTCAAATATTTTGAATTTGAAAATGACTAATCGTACGCATTTAATTTAGAAGCTGACAGATTGAATAAGAAGTCTAATTCATATTCCTATTTCAGTTTTGATTAAGAGATGATTATAAAGTTATCCAAAAATTGATTGGGTCTGCACAAGGGTAATCTTTGCTTGTTTGCTACCATGAATAATTAGGTGGGCATAAGGGGGCAATGTCCCTGTCCCTAATTATTAGGGACAGTTTTGTATTTTCTAAATAAATTAAGTTTTTTATGCTGTATTATATAAGAAGAGGATTTTCTACGGTATGATATATAATATTTTGAGATAGTGAAACAAATTTGTTGTTGACCGTGCAGTAACTCAACTTTTAGGTAAATCATATAAATTTTATATTTTATATGTGATTATTTATTCTATAATTTTTCTTTATTATTATTTCCATTGCGTTGAAATCTCTAAAAATAGTGAACTCTCATAAATTTCCAAGTTTCAAAGTATTTATTCCCTCCCCTATATTTTCTAAGAGAACGTATTTATATTTTGAACTGCACAATCTGTTCAGAGTGGCGGGGCTGAGCTTCTGTAGTTGTACAACTTTGAACAAGCAATTATTTTCTTTTGAATAAGTTTGCAGTCTTGTTAGTGATCAAATGGTCTGCTTTTTAAACTTCAAGGTTATTGTTAAACTAATAATCGAAATTTCCTAAACTTAAAGAGGACGAGATAAGTCATGCCATCAACTGCATAAATTTGCTAATCTATTCTCTTTTTATTTTGAAATGGCCTAAATATAGATTAATATCCTTAATTTAAAAAAAAAAAAAAATCAGTTTGGGGATTTTATTCTCAATTTTTTCAACTAAGGGATTAAGCTTTTTATTTTTTTTCCTACTTTGTGGATTGTCTTTTTAATTTTTTGAATTAAGAGATTAAACTTTCTTCTTCTTCTTATTTTTTTTTTTCACTTTGGAGAGTGTCTTCTCATTTTTTTTTCAATTAAGGAATTAATTTTTTAACTTTTTTCCACTTTGGATACCACTGATCGTTTGGTCTTTGAAGGTCTTTTGACATGCATGAACCCTAATTTGTTCCTCATCTTCATTGCTTCATCATCGTGATTCCTTTTTTGTATAAAATCGGAAAGAGAAAAATCCCATTCAACATCATCTGTATTACTTCCTTTTCTATAAAGAATGAATGTGACTTCCATTGATTTCATGAACGTCAGATTGGAAATGAAAGGATTCAAAGATTTACATAAGCAGAAAGAATTGCGCATTCTTCTCAGTCCAATCTCATCGGGGCGCAATCTTTCTTCACAAACTGTATGACCTCGACTTTTATGAAATACAAATTTAATTTTTCTTTATATATTTTTTTCTTAAACGGTAAGTAAATAAATTGACAAAAATTAAAATTAAAAAATATTTTGGACAAATTTTATCTTGTCGGAGAATATTCATTTTATCAGGGAATATTCATTTTGTCAGGGAATATTCGATTCGTACAACGGCGCCGAAATAACTAAACTTTGGTGAACCCCGTAATGAAATATTGTCGGATATAGAAAACGACATAAATAACTTTTTTAAATAAAAATAGTCAACGATACTATCACTTTTAACTGTTAAAATACCTAGTAATAAATGAATAGTGAAACACGGTATTGCACAGTAACATACGGTATTGCACAGTAGTACACGGTATTTTACAGTGTTTCATATTATTGAACTGATAAAGTGGCTATTGTACAATATTGACTTTATTGAACCAATAATTGTCATAGGCACAATAATTCTTATTATTGAACTGATAATAGTCACGCTAACATATGCACAATAATTCATATTACTGAATCAATAATTGTCAGTACACAGTAACATGCTGTGACGCCCCCAAATCCGGGTCCCTTGAACCTCGGGTTCGGTGCTCACTATTCACCACTTAACAAACATTCATAAACTAAAACTTCAATAACTCGCGCAAAACATACATAATTTCATTACAAAACGTACCTTCAATCCCAGGTTCCACTAACATTAATACATCATCATCACCTTATAATACAAAAGGTTTACACAAATAGTACGAACTAACTACGCCTACTCGTTCATCTTTCCTTTGCCGTGGTACTCCTTAGATCACTCAGCTTAACTGAAAATAGTTCATGATATAGCAAGGGTGAGCAACTATTTTGCTCAGCAAGTTTAAATAAACAATAAAAGGTATATCATGAATGAAAAAGATTTAGCTCTGAAAACTTCAACAATATACAATAATTGTGAAGACATGCAACTTTGAATAATATAATTCAATTGATATAACATAATGCTTCATCATGCTGAAAGGGTCACAAGACCATGAACACACGTTTTGAGTATTTATAATACCCTGTAGACAGAAGGCTGTCAGTTCGTTTTGAATATTAACAATCATTTCGATTGAAATATCCAGTGATGGGTACTTTAGGTGATCAGCCTATCGTACGTTTATAGAGTGCACAATATAACCATCTAGTTCGTTTTGATCGGGAATATTCCATCCGACCGTAAGCTTATCTGCTTATAATGCTCTGTTCATTTCAGCTTATCCCATCAGATTCCGCACCACAACAATATGGTTTGGATTAACTTCAATAATATTCAGATTTATGAATTTAAATCGTACATGGTCTAGCCGAAACAATTGGCATAGAACCCTCAGTTAGAACAGTTCATAACAAGAACAGTCATAATATCACATGCAATATCTAGCTGAAACAAATAGCATAGATATTTCTCTTTAAACAGTTCATAACGTGAACAGTCATGCAAATGCACCTAAGTGCGATTGTCAATAACAATATAGATATGAAATAATTCTTAATAATTATTTCATCATGCATTTTGAAATAAATTTCAGATTCTACATAAATAACTTGCCAAATAAATACAAGTTAAGGTTCAGAGAAACTTGCCTGTTCAGCTGTCTACTGCTATTCAACTTAAAAATACTTCATTTGGGTGACCTAATATTCAATAACATTGATCCTCCAATTAGCATAACACATAAAGGTTTATTTAACATTTATAACCTTAACATATATGTCTTAAATCATCTATCACTTAATCATAACCGTAAATCTCTTAATAATATTATCAATCCCTTGATAATATTTTAAATCACATAATTATTACCTCATTGTCTTATAATATCATCACCTTTGACAATATATAAATACCACATATAATATCATTAATCGTATAATAATATTTTAACCATTTATTATCTCAATAATAAATCATCTAGTTCCTCAATATTATTAACCATCTAATAATCATCTTAATCTCTTTATTATCTCAACATTTATTAACATTATTAATAACTAAATAATGTTTTACACTATTCCCAATGATATTATTTATCAAATAATATCTTAATCAATTATAAATATTATTAACCATTTAATAATATTTTATTCATTTAATAATATTATTAATCCTTTAATAATATTTTTATTCTTAGTTAATATTATTAGTCATTTAATAATGTGACGCCCCCAAATCCAGGTTCCTTGAACCTCGGGTTTGGTGCGCACGAAAAATACTTAACAACATCCATGAATTGATATTCATTAACTAGCGGAAAATATATAAATAATTCATGCAAAACGCACCATAATTCCCCAGGTAAATCTAACCTTTAAATATCACGACTACCTTTATCCAACAGAAGGGTTACCTCTTACCTATTATAATCCGGTAATAAGACGACCCCTTATAAAGGGTTTACTCGTACGTCCTTCCTTAGTCCTCGTCTTTAAACGATCAACTGACTTATCTGAAAAATATTTATGATATAGCAAGGTTGAGCAACAATTTTGCCCAACAAGTTTTAAATGACAACAAACAATATATCATAATGGCAAGAATAAAATTCTTGAGATTCACAATGTACAATAATCGTGAATGACTTTTAAAGCGATATCTATTTTAAGATATTTAACCTCAGAAATAATAACCCCAGAATAACATCCGATACAGGTGAGCTCAAAGGTATTAACCTTGATAAGAGAATTGATAATAGTGACGTCATCAATAATATTCCTTGATGGTAACTTCAGAAAGAAAACTGTCGAACAGATATTAAGAATGATAACCTCAATAAAAAAAGTTGATAAATTCAGAATGATAATTGATAATACTGAAAATAATATTCAACACCCAGTCTGGGGAGAATATTTACTGCTGAGCTGGTCATTACTGACCTTGAACAATTGTGAGGACTTCTCCCAGAACTCCATCTGGAACACCTCGTTGAGAACTTCTCCAGGGTCTTATCCCGAACATCTCATGAGAACTTCTCCAGGTTATTAACCTGGACATCTCTTTGAGAACTTCTCCAGAGTCTTAATCTGGACATCTCTTGTGGGATACTCAAGGGGGCCAGACCTCTTGTATCCAATGTATATGCATAACATTAGCTCTTTTATAGTGCGCGCAAAGTCGAATTAACGACATCAAAATTCCCCTTCATAAGGGTTGTTCCTCTCAGACTTGAGAATTTCCGCACCAGCAATGGTTTGGATAAGCTTCAACAATATTCAAGATAACGAATTTAGGTTTCCAAAGATCTAGCCGAACAGTTGGCATAGATTATTTCTTAACTGTATTTCAACGTCTGCCTGAATCAAGTGGCATAGACTTACTCCTTAAGTAGTTCATTTATTGAACACATACTATTAAACATCTAGCCGATACAAGTGGCGTAGACTTACTACTCGATGGTTCTTAATTGGAACAATTTTAATTCAATGTCTAGCCAGAACAAGTGGCGTAGACTTACTCATCAGATATTTCTCAACAAGAACAACGACTTGCAAATGCACAAGTGTGCGAATAGCAATAAATATCATGATATGGAATAATATACAATAATTATCCCAGCTTACAATCTAAACAGTTTATATTTGGTATAATTACAATATAAAACAGTTTTAATATAGCATGCTTGCTTAAAAATAAGTTTGAGTAAGTTAGGGAACTTACACAATAATAATGGGTTTAGGGTTAGGAAACTTGCCTGTTTCGCGGGTTATTCTTACTTCGCTTAATTAAACTCCACTTGAAAGACCTATAATTGATAAGGTTGGTCTATTAATTAGTACAACAAATAATCACTCACTTAACATTTAAGTTTACCTTACGCTAATCACATAGCATATTATCACATAATTTGGCACTATATCATTTAACCTTAAAACCATTAATCGGACTCCGGATAATAGTTTAATTACCTCATATTACTTCTCCTTGAGGAACACAAATTTGCCAAACTCAGAATATCCCTATTGTAATTGTCCAAGTAATTGACTTATTATTTATCCTCAGTCATTTGATAAATAATTATTTATCTTACCCTCATTTATTATTTAATATCCATTAAATAATAATAATTACTCTTCATATTTATTTTAAATCCATAACTTAATATTAAACACCCTTATTTATTATTTGATATTAGTTAAATAATACAATAATGACTTACTCATTCTATTCATCCTTAAATTATTATTAACTCAATAACAATTTATTACATACCCTCACTTAGTGTTTAATATTATTTAAATATTAAACAACTAGTTTATTAGCCCTTAATCATTATTTAATATCCATTAAATAATTAATTAATAAATTAATTAACTTTACTTTATTATTTAATCCACATTAGATAATAAGTAATTATTTACTATCCCTTAATTATTATTTAATATTAATTAAATAATAATCAATTAATTTATTATCTTCACTTATCATTTAATCTTAAATAATATGTGATTACATTATTATTAACTTGATTAATTATCCTTATCGATTATTAATTAAATAATAGATAATTACTTTATTAACCTTGTCTTTAATTATTATTTAATATTAACTCAATAATAATTAATTAATTATTTTTATCTTTCCTTAATTATTATTTAATAATAAGAAATTAACAAACTATCACTTGATATCAATTAAATTATAAACAATTACTTTATTAACCTTATCTCTCCTTAGTTAATTAATTTAATTACCCTTATTTGTTATTTACTCTCACCTAAATAACAAATAATTATTTTATTAACCTCATCTTGCTCTATTTATTATGAAATAATAAATATTAATTAAATTCCTTATTTCTTTTATTTATTATTTAATATCCATTAAATAATAAATAAATAAATTTGCTAACTTTAATCCCTTTAAATTATTATATCATATAATAATTAATAAGTTATTCCTATTTACTATTCAACCTTAATTACATAGTAAATAATTAATTATTCACTTTAATTTCCTTTATTTGTTATTTAACCACCATTAAATAACAAATAAATAATTATCTCTAGTTGCTTTAGTTATTATTTAATATTACTTAAATAATAACTAATTACCTCAAATCATTTTTATTTTACCTTATTTATTAATTAAAGTTACATAATAAATAAATAATAATTTTATTTTAGGTCCCATGTATATATATATATATATATATATATATATATATATATATATTAATACACAAAATATGGTGCAACCCACTTCAACAAAACCTGCACCCACTTCAACAAAACCATGACAAATATGGTGCAACCCGCTTCAACAAACCATGACCCATGCCCAACCTGGAACCAACATCACAGCAGCTAACTACCCAGGAAGACCACAGCGCCTAGGCGCTTAACTGCTCCAGGCCATAAGCGCATGGGAGCTTCGGCCAGCCTCGGCAGGAGCATGCAAGCGGCTCGGTCAGCCTTGCAAAGGCAGCGTGCACCGCAGGGTGGGGCAAGCAACAGCAGGGCTACCGGCCATGCTCCCTTACCATCCGACACCCGACCACCCCTTCGCACACGCATCGGCTGCAATAAGTCCTTACTTAAATCTAACCACTTAGACTTCTTGTAGGAAATTAATCGAACACAACATGAGCATAAAATAAATATATCAAAATCTATAAAATCTGTTTACAAGATTCCACCCAAATGGGTTTATTAATTGCAGAATTCTGTCCAACTAATCCCAGACACAGCAGAGCATAACATAACAATTATAGCCTAGCAGATACATTAAGAAGTTATTACCCTTTCGTTGCTGCGATTAAATCCGAACAAGCGGCTGGGAATTGATGGAGTTCCTTCTTCTTTCTCTTGACCCGAATCCGTGCCTCTCCCTTTCTCTAAATTCCTGGTTTAGTTGGTGTGAGAGGTAGAACTCATTAACGACATTTGGGGCTGAACATATACATAGAATCCTTTCTCCTTTGGATCGTCAGTTGCAACCCCTTGGTTGTCGCTCAGCCCGCCTACAACACCTGTTGACAAAACAGCCTTTCCTGTCCTTGAGCCGCGCCCCTCTGTATCATGTCTCTGCTTCAGTCGCTCACTTGTCCCACAATATCAGTCACTTATTTGGCTCCAACGGTTATGAATGAGAAGAGGTTGGGCTGCTAAATTTTTTAGGAGCATAGTTACTATGGTTGGGCTGCTTGGTCTAAGGGTCTTTGCCCGGTTGCTCAAAATAGAGAGGAATTGGGCTGCTGGGACAATTAACTAAGCCAACATGGCTGCTACTTCCTTAAACCTGGACTGTTGCTTGAAAGGGCTGGGCTGTTTGGTCAAAGGAAAGGGCTGCTAACGTTTAGCTGTTACGAAGTAAACTCGGGCACTTAATTTATTTTCCTCAGCTTAGATTAATACACATTATGGGCTTCTCAATTTACTCCCAATATTAATATGGTTACTTTCTTTATAAATAAATTACCCATACATGCTTATTGAGTTTAACTGTTCCTGAATTAGCATTTGGCTTTAACCAATTATTGAATGTCACCGTTATTTTAATTAAACATATTACTCGTAGTTAATTATCATTAACACAATACGTTAATTAAATTGATCGTTTAATTAACTTATGTATCACTATAGTCCATAAAATAATCCGTATTTAAGTTATTAATTAGATAACTCAAATTTAATTACCCACTTGTGTAATAATTAATTAATTTAATTAGTCAACAACTTATGTCGATCTCAGGCTGACTTTCCTTTACATTCCTGAAATAAATATACATTTATAATAACGTATATTACCATCTCATCACATATCATAATGAATATTTAATTCACATGATTATCAAACTTATCAATAATTTGATATTAAACTACCTAGGCTAGTCCATAATTTAAATTATCCATTAATTGGACTTTCTAGGATTTTTAATCGCGCAATAATCATGTCATGATTATTTAACTTTTTAACCGCTGGTCAAGACTAACATCCGCGCTGTGTTAATTACATAACAAAGCCTAGTCATCCATTTAATTAATACATTAATTTGATTCACTTTTATTTCGTAGTTAATTCGAATTAAATTAACTAGTCAAATAATATACCACGTAGCACATATCGTATGTCACAAAAAAAATATTCTGGCTCGAAATTTTCCGGTCATTACATCCTCCCCCCCTTATAAGAATTTCGTCCTCGGAATTTCTAAAATAGGGTTACTTGCAAGATTTCCACGTAACTGGTTACCATTTGGTTCCCTCCAAAATTATTGTTTAACATAGACAATATATTGTTACTTATTGAAATTCATTCCTTCCCATCCATTATTTAGATTGGGATTACATAAGGCTTTGATCCTCAAGATCTCTATTTAACGATTCCAGAATTATTGTTGTGGTTACCAACCTGTCCTGTCTTGTCCCGTCACTTACCTGGCTTACACTGTTTCAACATTCCTGGCCGCTTTTTGAACAAATTTATGTTCAATAATCGACGTTCCTTATCTCGTATTGGTACAAAACATTTTGAGTTTCCTCCCGGACGTAACCTTGTAAGGCATTGCGCCTAAATTCACATCATAGTTGTTTATACACACTATACTAACGATATCTTATTCGTTTTAATTCTTCTTTTAGGTTTTATCACTTAAACCTTTAAACACCTTTTTACGTTTGAAGCATTCTCTTGCTTCACTTGTTTTATTAACTCCTCATTTAATCATTGTTATTCATACTTTGTTCAACCCTTAGAATAATTCTTTGTCAACACACTTCTTTCAAGACTTTACTGTTGCCAAAACTCTAGCTAACTTGTCTAAACTATTAACCTGGTACCCAAGTGTTATCATATTCGTTCACTATTCATCTATGATTATGATTGTTCAAAATACATTTCTTTCAAGATTTACTTCTGTCATTCCTTTGGCTAACTGTCCTTGATTACTATTTATCACCAATCTGTCTTGTAACCCGTATCCTAGATTGGATAACACCTCACAGCCGTACTATCAAATTTTTTTTCTTTCTCAACATTAATACGAACTTATATTAAATAAGAATGTGGTTTGGATGACACAACCACTCACCATCGACATCTTTCTCTACATTTTCCATCCAAAGTGTCGACGACAATACTTGTGTTACCCGGCGGTATAACCCGTCAAAATTTAAATACCTGATCGCTTCTAGATGTTTCTTTTGCTACCTACTGAACATACTATATATCTTTATAGTCTAATTTATCCCATTCTTCTCCATATGACAATTATTTTGATACAGTAACTGACTTCAGGTATCCAAGGTAAATACTACCTTTTATCACAATATTTTACTGGCGCGACAAGTACCCACGGACTTTATCGCTTCGCATACGCTTATTATGTAGTCCTTTGTACTGCGTACCATTAAGTTTATTAAATTTCCTTTCGGAATGACACCACTATTTATCTTTGTTTGCAATGAGTTTCCACATTTCACACCAATCCGGTTATACATACAACTCAACCACTTCTGATCTTAGTAACTCTCCTTGTAGACCTTGTGTCCAAAACTTGATCTTTTCTTAATTTAAAATTTGTATTCTCATAACTTCGTTTTCCTTTATGAAATTTGTATTTCTTCACAATTAGACCATTAAACTCCTCCTCGCCATTAAAATACACCATTGATATAATTACTAATTCTAGTAATTATTCAATTATACGATATACCTTTCCTTACAGCTGAAAACTATCTATACCTTTATTTATAATATTTGCTTTCCATTTCGCATCGTCGCTCGACAACATAACTGTCTAGCTCCCCGTGCTTACTATATAATACTACCTTAGACTTATCAGAGTCCTCAGGCATAAACTCGTTATCCGACAGTCACTTACTGCCTTATAAAACTTGTCAGCCCGTCTTTAAGAAGACGTCAGCTCCTACTAATGTATCGGAGTTAAATTTACACATTGCATACATTTCTGCATTATAGTACACAATTTGAACATACTTGATAGAAATCATTTCCGATAATTACTTTTACTTTTATAAGATATTCCCACTTAATAGGGGTAATTCGGTTCTTACAACCCAAAATCAACAGATACAAAAGATTAACACCTGAATCAAGTAATACTTAAACATCTATATTACTGATCAAATATCACTCGACACCATAACTTTGGCCCTTGCTGCGGCTTGCATAATTTGTATTATCCTTGTGCTGTCTGCTGATTCAACTTTGATGGTCTCCCATTGTTACTTCGTGGTGACCACTCTCTCATTCTTTCTTCGGGCAATCTCTGACCTTATGATTTGTGGAACCACATGAAAAACATCCCATCTTCTTCTTAGTATTGGGACAACTAGACAAAATATGTCCCTCCTGTCCACACTTAAAACATATATTTGTTCCCTTCAAGCATTTCCCAGAATGCTTCATTCGACATTTTTCACATTTCTTTCCCTTTTTCTGACCATTCCATCGCTTACTTCCTGAGCTTTGGTTATTATATCTCCGCTTGTGTTTGTCAGTCTGGTTACCACCACTGCTTCCCACAGTATCACTTACATCATTTCGCTTCCTTTTCTGATCTTGTTTATACTTGATCATTGTTTTATCTCCTCCTTCTGCTATGATTGATTTTTCTAACATTGTCAAAAGAATTAACTTGAAGGACTGATATCTGGCTATATAACTCTGGTTTTAATCCTTGTTCAAATCTTCTTGCCTTACGCACCTCCGTGTCCACCTGATGTGGCGCAAACCTTGATAATTCATTGAACTTGGCAGCGTATTCCAACACCGTCATGTTCCCTTGCTTAAGTTCTAGAAATTTCATTTCCATTCTTGTTTTCAAACTGTCCGGAAAGTAGTTCTCAAAGAACAACTCCTTAAAATGAGTCCAAGCGATTATTCCTTCACCTGCTCGATTCTTGGTAGCCTTCCACCAATAATTAGCCTCTCCTTTCATCATGAAGGTTGCCAACCCTGTCTTTTGTTCTTCCGCGACGCGCGCTACCTCAAACACTTTCTCCATCTCCTCTACCCACGTTTGGGCTTCAATCGGATTCGTCGTTCCACTGAACTCTGGTGGTCCTACGATTTTAAAGTCTTTAAAGTTCGCCAGGGGATTCTCTGACTGATTTCCTGTGACTGAGGTCCCAATCCGTATTGCTTCCGCCCACGTATTTGTAAAATCTCGCATTTGGTCTCCTTGACCTTCTTCATTATTCACAGGCTCTTCTGCCCTTGGGTTTCGCAATTGTCTACGTGGCGGCATGGTTTCTGTTTTACACAAAACCTTACATCATTATCTTATAATCTCCGTCTCATGCAACATTTTACCAATGTTAAACATTTAGAACAAATGCACAAACCAAGCATTTTAAAACTCATACAATTAATCATCATTGTACTTATATATAATTCGATTGTACCTAGCAAATACATCGATTAATAAACTACGAGAACATCTTGCCATCTCTTTCTTACTTTCTAAATCTTAGTCAAACTCTGAGAACTATATCTCTCAACTTATGGCTCTCTACTCTAACTCACCCATGTTCATCAAACTTGTCACGCATTTGGGCTCAGGAACTTACCACAATCATATGGCTTGAGGAGCTTATCCTAGTCAGGCTAACGTCACCCATTCGCTGAGGGGCTCCACCACATAATCATGAGTCACGAACTTACCATACGCTTGGGTTTTCAGAACACACCTCTAACCTTAATATTTCTCACTTAATCCTTCTCACTTCTTACCGTGACGCTGGATCTCCGCTGATTATCATTATAGGAAGCCAAGTAAGTACAAATCCCCGCCCATACAAGGAAGTGCACACTCAACCACTATCATGAGTTCTCAATGAAAAATCTCATAACCCTTTAACTTTTCCTTATCTTGATATGAAGTTTCTCAATTCATACCTTTAACCCTTTAACATACCACTCTCTACGAGTTCACTTCATACTACTCCATAGTATTTACCTTTTCATAGCACCATGGTATTTGCACATTCTCTTAATCATTTAACAAATCATCTGATATCCCATGATTTCATTTCGATCAATTTGTGATCTTCGTTTACAATTGATTCACTTTACGATTTCTCGTTATTCTAGGATCATTTCATTCTACGATCTTATTACCCATCTTACTATATATTACTCTCGCGGTTCTGGCTTGTCTTCAAGGCAGCATTGTCTAGTATAACAACACCCTAGAGTAATACTTTGTGTTTTACAACCTATGCAACATTTTATTAATGTTAAGCATTTAAAAGTTAACTCATCAATCAAACACATTTGATTTAAAGAACATAATCACTTTTATATTCATATACCATTGTCTTACAATATCAAGTAATAACCTGTGGCATACCTCTACAAATGCTAACATGAACCTATATCTATCCCTCTTGACATTCTTGCTACTTCCACTGCTATCTCCTTCTAGTCGACCTTTCCTCGTCCTTAATGAACGATTAGTTCCTTTTCCTTTGAATGGAGCAACCCCTTCTTTGGCCTTTTCACTTCCCGTTTGACTCCTTCCAAATTCATTGATTCCTTGTTCAATTGCATTCACCACCATATCCACCAACTTCTTCTGCGGATCCTGATTTAGTTCTTTATTCCCATCCTTCGCCTTTCCTGACGCTTGTTGCGTTTACTTCTTTTGCGATATTCTCTACAATCATAATTTGACACTCAATTAATAACTCCCAATCAAAATACCTCCATCAACTATTTATGTTGACAGTAACTTGACATATTTCCTTCCAGATGAATTTCCATCATTCACTGCTTTTAAAACTCTGAATGACTTTCTCCTTTACACTCCTATAGGTTATGGTCCTAAGGCTTTTCCCCCACCTAAGGTTTATAACCTACAGCTCTGATACCAACCTGTGACGCCCCCAAATCCAGGTTCCTTGAACCTCGGGTTTGGTGCGCACGAAAAATACTTAACAACATCCATGAATTGATATTCATTAACTAGCGGAAAATATATAAATAATTCATGCAAAACGCACCATAATTCCCCAGGTAAATCTAACCTTTAAATATCACGACTACCTTTATCCAACAGAAGGGTTACCTCTTCTTACCTATTATAATCCGGTAATAAGACGACCCCTTATAAAGGGTTTACTCGTACGTCCTTCCTTAGTCCTCGTCTTTAAACGATCAACTGACTTATCTGAAAAATATTTATGATATAGCAAGGTTGAGCAACAATTTTGCCCAGCAAGTTTTAAATGACAACAAACAATATATCATAATGGCAAGAATAAAATTCTTGAGATTCACAATGTACAATAATCGTGAATGACTTTTAAAGCGATATCTATTTTAAGATATTTAACCTCAGAAATAATAACCCCAGAATAACATCCGATACAGGTGACCTCAAAGGTATTAACCTTGATAAGAGAATTGATAATAGTGACGTCATCAATAATATTCCTTGATGGTAACTTCAGAAAGAAAACTGTCGAACAGATATTAAGAATGATAACCTCAATCAAAAGAGTTGATAAATTCAGAATGATAATTGATAATACTGAAAATAATATTCAACACCCAGTCTGGGGAGAATATTTACTGGTGAGCTGGTCATTACTGACCTTGAACAATTGTGAGGACTTCTCCCAGAATTCCATCTGGAACACCTCGTTGAGAACTTCTCCAGGGTCTTATCCTGAACATCTCATGAGAACTTCTCCAGGTCATTAACCTGGACATCTCTTTGAGAACTTCTCCAGAGTCTTAATCTGGACATCTCTTGTGGGATACTCAAGGGGGCCAGACCTCTTGTATCCAATGTATATGCATAACATTAGCTCTTTTATAGTGCGCGCAAAGTCGAATTAACGACATCAAAATTCCTCTTCATAAGGGTTGTTCCTCTCAGACTTGAGAATTTCCGCACCAGCAATGGTTTGGATAAGCTTCAACAATATTCAAGATAACGAATTTAGGTTTCCAAAGATCTAGCCGAACAGTTGGCATAGATTATTTCTTAACTGTATTTCAACGTCTGCCCGAATCAAGTGGCATAGACTTACTCCTTAAGTAGTTCATTTATTGAACACATACTATTAAACATCTAGCCGATACAAGTGGCGTAGACTTACTACTCGATGGTTCTTAATTGGAACAATTTTAATTCAATGTCTAGCCAGAACAAGTGGCGTAGACTTACTCATCAGATAGTTCTCAACAAGAACAACGACTTGCAAATGCACAAGTGTGCGAATAGCAATAAATATCATGATATGGAATAATATACAATAATTATCCCAGCTTACAATCTAAACAGTTTATATTTGGTATAATTACAATATAAAACAGTTTTAATATAGCATGCTTGCTTAAAAATAAATTTGAGTAAGTTAGGGAACTTACACAATAATAATGGGTTTAGGGTTAGGAAACTTGCCTGTTTCGCGGGTTATTCTTACTTCGCTTAATTAAACTCCACTTGAAAGACCTATAATTGATAAGTTTGGTCTATTAATTAGTACAACAAATAATCACTCACTTAACATTTAAGTTTACCTTACGCTAATCACATAGCATATTATCACATAATTTGGCACTATATCATTTAACCTTAAAACCATTAATCGGACTCCGGATAATAGTTTAATTACCTCATATTACTTCTCCTTGAGGAACACAAATTTGCCAAACTCAGAATATCCCTATTGTAATTGTCCAAGTAATTGACTTATTATTTATCCTCAGTCATTTGATAAATAATTATTTATCTTACCCTCATTTATTATTTAATATCCATTAAATAATAATAATTACTCTTCAGATTTATTTTAAATCCATGACTTAATATTAAACACCCTTATTTATTATTTGATATTAGTTAAATAATACAATAATGACTTACTCATTCTATTCATCCTTAAATTATTATTAACTCAATAACAATTTATTACATACCCTCACTTAGTGTTTAATATTATTTAAATATTAAACAACTAGTTTATTAGCCCTTAATCATTATTTAATATCCATTAAATAATTAATTAATAAATTAATTAACTTTACTTTATTATTTAATCCACATTAAATAATAAGTAATTATTTACTATCCCTTAATTATTATTTAATATTAATTAAATAATAATCAATTAATTTATTATCTTCACTTATCATTTTATTCACTACTACAAAATAGTAAAAAGATAACACTAAAAAAACGTTGTAATTTTCTCCCAGAAACGTCGAGGTTAAGGGTGTCATCTATTTGACCCATTTTATACAACGTTTTTAAAACGTTGTAGTTGGCTCATAATACAACGTTTTTTACTAAAAAACGTTGTACATTGTCTTTAAATAAATACTAAGATGCTTGAAAACGTTGTAGATGGTATCATTCCACAACATTTTCTGGTATAAAACGTTGTAGTTTGATACATCACACAACCTTTAGACTAATTTATACAACGTTTATAAGATGTCATCTATTGTAGTACGTTTAGACAACGTTTTTAAAATGTTGTAGTGTAACATAAAAATGTTATAATATATCTTTGTTAATACATTACACAACGTTTAGGCTCATTTATACAACGTTTTAAAGGTGTCTTCTATTTAGCACATTACACAATAGTGGTGCACCTGCAATGTTGTACTTGTAGAACTGCTAATATTAATGCAATGATATATAGTTAAAAAAACTCTAAATTCTCATTTAAAGCCAAAATGTATCAACCATTCTCAATTTCAAAATACATCCAATAATACCATTCGTTTATAGTTTCAAATTATTACATCTACAAAATATACCAACTATCCACAAAATATACCAAATTAACTGTGGCGCACTACTACCTAATCATGTGCAAAAAAGTCTTCTCCCAAAATACATTAATCTAAATTAACATGTGCATCCACCATTAACTCCCAAAATAAATATCTAAACCTGTACGGACAGACGATTCAGAACCTAAACTGATACAGAGGCTTTCCATCTTTGAGTTGATTCAGCCATTCTGCACCAAGTTCAACAGACGGAGATGGATTCTTAAGGGTTGTATTCTTGTGGTGATACACTTCTTTTCTTCAAGGGAACTTCTCCTTCAAAAGTTGAAAGAGAGATTCTGCAAAGAAAGACCACCAAATTCATCAAGTTACAGACACATTATCCTATTCATTCCAAGTAATGAAATTAGTTCAATCTATATGCCTAAGTACGAACTACAGATTATGGATTTATTTCTATCCATCAAACATGGCAATACAAGAATAGTGAGTTATATAACACATGGTAAAAATGAACTGAATTTGAATTTATTGAACTAACCTCTTCCAACAGCGATTTCTTTCTGAATATGATTCTCATTTGTTCCTATCAAATCCTCTTCCAACTGCTTCATGAATGTCTTGACCTTCTGCTATTGGTTTTATCTTGTCTTCTCCTTCAATATCCTCTGTATGAACATAAATGATTGATTTCCATTAGACAATAAAAGAGTTTTAATTGGTCAGATAAAAATAGGAGTCACATATGAAAGGTACATCCCTCCAGATTGCTAACAGAAGAACTAAAATAAAGTCCATCACCAGTTAGTTTTCATTTGATCAACATCGATGATCATTTATTATTATTATTATTGGAAAACTGAAAACAACTGCAGAATACTCGGGCCACAACTCGGTTCATATATACATCTTTAAAAGCATATGAAACTTTCCAACAAGAAGTAACAACAGTAGTATGTGCAGAAGTTTGGAAAATATAAGTAACAAAATTGCACCAGTTCATTAGGGTCGTCCTTTTTAAAGGATTTGACAAGTGAGAAAGCAATATTTATTGGCTTACTAACATTGGGATGTTCTTTCGACCAGATAGATAAATTTTTATAACCCATCTTATCTGAAATCATGCCTAATACAAAATTATAAAAATTTACAAGTGACTGATAAAGAGAACTACGTTTGTCCAATCACTGACATTTGTGGCTAAATATGTGTGCAAAGGCATTCACAGGTGTTGTTTATCCAGCTAAATAGTTGAAGTGTGGAGATGCATTTCAGTTTTAGAAAACAGTGCATTAGGATAAAGTTTCCTTGAAACTAAAAGGTCCTGATTTTGTTTTAAATGAATTGAGTGAATGCAATATGCTTCAAAATATTTCAATTTGGTAGTTAGAGGTGAAGATGGACAATTAAATTACTGATTGATCTTCAATAACTAGTATTGCTCTTTCTGTAACTAGTTTTGGTATCTACCTGTAACTTCTGGCCTTGCAGCATCTTAGCTTCAAGCTCATCAAAAGACCTGTAGATAAGATTTTGCGGCAAACATGATTAAAAATTGATGCCGACTAAAATTCTGAATAGCATTAGACTTGTGCAGAAGAGAGAAACCTTTTGCCACCATTCCTAGCAAAAGCCTCTGCACATTTTCTGTTTCTGCCCCCCACTATTACGATGAAACAAATTAAGAATGTTGCACGTTGCTAGTATTTGCTTCGGTTTGAACAAAGAATAAAGAATACATGCAGGATGACAAATAAATATATGTGCCTCCTTACAGCAAGTTGTTATCAGATCAGCCACACCACAGCTCTCAAAGAAGGTGCTGTCTTTAACGGAGGAGAACAGTAGCTTGGAAAAGGCTTTCATTTCTCTTAAACCAATTCTCATTATTGCAGCCTAGGAAATAATCAAATAAATAGTCAAGACACAAACTTTTATGTGTGTATTGGATGAGCAATAAGTTGAAAACAGATTAGATCTTTCAGCCTTTGCCTTAGTGTTATTTCCCATGTCCATGCCATCCACAAAACCTGTGTCATCAAATATCAAATAATTTGTGGACTGCTAAAGATAATCTACTGGATATTTAAAGTAAAATAAACAACAGTAAACTAGAATAGAAACCTGCTGCTATGGCCACAACATTTATCAATGTGCCACATAGTTCAACTCCTTCCACGTCTTGGACCTATTTTTCAAAATTTGTTCATTCATAAGATAAAGGTCCCAATTTTAGTTAATCCATATGGTATATAGAATCATAATCATCTTGTACATAGTAGTCCGTGTACTGAGAGTTTTTCCCATATATCTTAGGTCATTGAACTGATTTACAGTTACATTTGAAGAATTTTGAGATAGTTATCTGCTCAACACTACCTTGAATGTTTAACAGTTGATTTCCAGTTACAGTTGAACAAATTAAGATAGTTATCTGCTCAATGCTACCGTGAATGTTTGACAGTTAAAAGCATATCTAATGTACTCACAGCTGAGACCATAAAATAATTAGTGTTAAATAGCTGAACCCATTTCTCTGCAATCTCTCTGTTCTCTTTGTATCCAACTGTTGCTTCACTGAACTTCTCCACAGCAATCTGCATAACCAGGATTTTCTTGTTAAGCAAATTGACTGCCAAATGTCCAATTATAAAACGGAACCAATGTCTTTAAAATTGAAAATTCATTCAATTACTTCATTAGCAATGTTGGCCCCCATTAGAACACAACAATCAATCCCAAGCTGTTCCTTGATGAGGGTGGAGATCATACATGGACCTTCCATCTTGACCTCCATTCCTTTAATGAGGGAAATTGCTTCGGCATCTTGGTTTATCTTTCCAGCTATCTTTCTACATATACCCTCCATGAATTGATGTGGGGTCACAAATACTAACATGTTTGCATCCCTCACTGCATCATGCCCCCACTAGAACTAGTTACCAATGGATTAAATAAAACCCTAAATAATATTTAACTTTAATTGATAGTTTTAATTAGTTAATTATCTGACCAATCAATCAGTTAGAGCTATAGGGCATGCTAGGAAATTTAATACCTGCATTCTCAAGGTCTGGGACTGCAACCACATTTTGTCCAAGCTTTATGCCAGGAAGATATTTAACATTTTCCTGTTAAAAAGTTAAAATTTATCATCATTATGATGCAACATAAATAGTAAAAATATAGCAAAACACGAGTGCGATTGGGATTGCATTGGTTTGGTTGATGACTTCAGAGAGTTTCTCTCCACAGGGTAAAATCTCCTCAAATACCCACATTCTCACTTCATCTATATATCATCATGACAGCAACCAAAATCGAAAAGGACATTCTTAATATCATATATTTGAACAATTGGAACATAAAAATTACACACGAGGCTAGCAAAACTTCTGGGTTTTTTTCCATTCCAATTCTATCAAGAACAATACATACATAAACATAAACACCAATAAAAGTGTGAATATTTTGAAAGGTGGAAAAAGGCAAACCGCGGAAAGAGGCAAGTTTGAGGGTGTTGGAAGCAATGAGCTTGGCTGCCACACTGCCCCAATTGCCACTGCCAACAACTGTGACTCTAGATTTGGTGGGGACTTCAGTCTGGGAAATGTTGCTGCTGTTGTCAGATGCCTGCTGCTGCTGCTGCTGGGATTCCAAGGTTGGTGCCATGAAACGTAGTTCTCTTTATAAAAAAAAATAAGGAACTTCATAAATCCATTGCTTTTCTCTGTATAACATTTGTGGCTTCCGCTACACTCGTCGCAGAGGATAAATTTGTGGCCGCCGCATTCCTCGCAAACCCCTGCCTCTGCCACCGGCAATCTCTCCACCAACTTCTTCAGCTCGCCGGTCTCATTTAGTTGCCGAAGCTCCTCCGCCCCACCAATGTACCTGCCGCCGATGAAAACCCTAGGCAGGGTCACTTTGGTCTTTTCGTCAATGTTAAAGATACTCTGTAGCTCGTCCATGAAGGTCGAGTCCATGGACAGATCTCGTACGTAAGACGGATGCGTGGGTGGTGGTAGTGTTGGGTTTGACGGAAGAGGGATTCGGGTTTGGGGATGGGTCGGCGTTGTTGTTTTCGGAGCAGAGAGTTTCGACGTCTTTGAAGGAAAAACTTTTGGAGATTGTTCTATGAATTTGAGGACTTGATTTTCCACGGGGTCGCCACATGAGGCTAGCTAAAATATTGCTAGTAATATTCAATGGCGGAATTAGAGAGAGAGAGAGAGAGGGGGGGGGGGATTTTGGGATTTTTCGGTTTCAGCCTTTCAGGGGAGGGGAATTAGCTGTGGAGGTCGGAGAGTTTGGAAGGGCGAAAGGGTGAGGAGATGAGAGATAGTTGTTTCACTTGTGAGGATGAGTGAGCTCCAGTGTTTTAATTTCAAGTTTTCATTTCTGCGCTATTTTTTCAAGCTCCGTGTTTTTTAAATAGATAACATTTTTCTTAAGAAAACGTTATAATTTTAAAACCAAATATTGCCCTTTATAAATACATAACGTTTTTGCATATGTATCTATAACGTTTTTTGAAAAAACGTTGTAAAAAAAATACCACAACGTTTTTTACAAAAACGTTGTTGTTTAAGTGTTATCTTTTTACTATTTTGTAGTAGTATAATCTTAAATAATATGTGATTACATTATTATTAACTTGATTAATTATCCTTATCGATTATTAATTAAATAATAGATAATTACTTTATTAACCTTGTCTTTAATTATTATTTAATATTAACTCAATAATAATTAATTAATTATTTTTATCTTTCCTTAATTATTATTTAATAATAAGAAATTAACAAACTATCACTTGATATCAATTAAATTATAAACAATTACTTTATTAACCTTATCTCTCCTTAGTTAATTAATTTAATTACCCTTATTTGTTATTTACTCTCACCTAAATAACAAATAATTATTTTATTAACCTCATCTTGCTCTATTTATTATGAAATAATAAATATTAATTAAATTCCTTATTTCTTTTATTTATTATTTAATATCCATTAAATAATAAATAAATAAATTTGCTAACTTTAATCCCTTTAAATTATTATATCATATAATAATTAATAAGTTATTCTTATTTACTATTCAACCTTAATTACATAGTAAATAATTAATTATTCACTTTAATTTCCTTTATTTGTTATTTAACCACCATTAAATAACAAATAAATAATTATCTCTAGTTGCTTTAGTTATTATTTAATATTACTTAAATAATAACTAATTACCTCAAATCATTTTTATTTTACCTTATTTATTAATTAAAGTTACATAATAAATAAATAATAATTTTATTTTAGGTCCCATGTATATGTGTGTCTATATATATATATATATATATATATATATATATATATATATATATACACAAAATATGGTGCAACCCACTTCAACAAAACCATGACAAATATGGTGCAACCCGCTTCAACAAACCATGACCCGTGCCCAACCCGGAACCAACATCACAGCAGCTAACTACCCAGGAAGACCACAGCGCCTAGGCGCTTAACTGTTCCAGGCCATAAGCGCATGGGAGCTTCGGCCAGCCTCGGCAGGAGCACGCAAGCGGCTCGATCAGCCTTGCACAGGCAGCGTGCACCGCAGGGTGGGGCAAGCAACAGCAGGGCTACCGGCCATGCTCCCTTACCATCCGACACCCGACCACCCCTTCGCACACGCATCGGCTGCAATAAGTCCTTACTTAAATCTAACCACTTAGACTTCTTGTAGGAAATTAATCGAACACAACATGGGCATAAAATAAATATATCAAAATCTATAAAATCTGTTTACAAGATTCCACCCAAATGGGTTTATTAATTGCAGAATTCTGTCCAACTAATCCCAGACACAGCAGAGCATAACGTAGCAATTATAGCCTAGCAGATACATTAAGAAGTTATTACCCTTTCGTTGCTGCGATTAAATCCGAACAAGCGGCTGGGAATTGATGGAGTTCCTTCTTCTTTCTCCTGACCCGAATCCGTGCCTCTCCCTTTCTCTAAATTCCTGGTTTAGTTGGTGTGAGAGGTAGAACTCATTAACGGCATTTGGGGCTGAACATATACATAGAATCCTTTCTCCTTTGGATCGTCAGTCGCAACCCCTTGGTTGTCGCTCAGCCCGCCTACAACACCTGTTGACAAAACAACCTTTCCTGTCCTTGAGCCGCGCCCCTCTGTATCATGTCTCTGCTTCAGTCGCTCACTTGTCCCACAATATCAGTCACTTATTTGGCTCCAACGGTTATGAATGAGAAGAGGTTGGGCTGCTGAATTTTTTAGGAGCATAGTTACTATGGTTGGGCTGCTTGGTCTAAGGGTCTTTGCCCGGTTGCTCAAAATAGAGAGGAATTGGGTTGCTGGGACAATTAACTAAGTCAACATGGCTGCTACTTCCTTAAACCTGGACTGTTGCTTGAAAGGGCTGGGCTGTTTGGTCAAAGGAAAGGGCTGCTAACGTTTAGCTGTTACGAAGTAAACTCGGGCACTTAATTTATTTTCCTCAGCTTAGATTAATACACATTATGGGCTTCTCAATTTACTCCCAATATTAATATGGTTACTTTCTTTATAAATAAATTACCCATACATGCTTATTGAGTTTAACTGTTCCTGAATTAGCATTTGGCTTTAACCAATTATTGAATGTCACCGTTATTTTAATTAAACATATTACTCGTAGTTAATTATCATTAACACAATACGTTAATTAAATTGATCGTTTAATTAACTTATGTATCACTATAGTCCATAAAATAATCCGTATTTAAGTTATTAATTAGATAACTCAAATTTAATTACCCACTTGTGTAATTAATTAATTAATTTAATTACACAACAACTTATGTCGATCTCAGGCTGGCTTTCCTTTACATTCCTGAAATAAATATAAATTTATAATAACGTATATTACCATCTCATCACATATCATAATGAATATTTAATTCACATGATTATCAAACTTATCAATAATTTGATATTAAACTACCTAGGCTAGTCCACAATTTAAATTATCCATTAATTGGACTTTCTAGGATTTTTAATCGCCCAATAATCATGTCATGATTATTTAACTTTTTAACCGCTGGTCAAGACTAACATCCGCGCTGTGTTAATTACATAACAAAGCCTAGTAATGCATTTAATTAATACATTAATTTGATTCACTTTTATTTCGTAGTTAATTCGAATTAAATTAACTAGTCAAATAATATACCACGTAGCACATATCGTACGTCACAAAAAAAATAATTCTGGCTCGAAATTTTCCAGTCATTACAAATAATATTTTCCATCATATATTAACATTGTTAATAATGTCTTACCCTTCAAGTAATATTATTTATCAAATAATATCTTTAATAATATCTTCTTCTCTCATTAATATTATTAACCATTTAATAATAATCTATTAACTTACTAATACTATTAACCATTTAATAATATTTTAATCATTCATTAATATTATTAACCATTTAATAATATTTTACTCATAATCTAATATTATTAATCATTTAATAATATTTTATTAACTTACTAATATTATTAACCATTTAATAATATTTTATTCATTATCTAATATTATTAACTATTTAATAATATTTTATTAAGTATCTAATATTATTAATCATTTAATAATATTTAATTTCTTTATTAATATTATTAATCATTTTAATAATATTTTATTTATTTACTATTATTAACTCTTTAATAATATTTTATTCACTTTATAATATTGTTATACATTTAATAATACTTTATTGATTTTCTAATATTATTATATTAAAAATAGTATTTTATTAATTTAATTATATTATTAAACCTTTAACAATATTTAACTCTTTTTTATCTATTAAATCACTTATATTTAATTAAAAAATATATTTATTAAGTCCAAAAATAATAAAATAATTTTTGGGACATTTTCCATTTTCGGATCCGTACAGACCCGACCCAACCCGGTCCGGCCCGACCCGGTTCGGTTTTTTTTTTCTTCCCTGGAACAGTGCACTGCGCCGCGGCGCAGTGTTTATACTACAAGACGGCGCCCCGGCGCTGTCTGGCAGAATGTTATCCAAAATTTTGATTTTTGACAGTTTTGATACCATTTGATCAAACCTTGATTAAATAAAATCTACACATCCAAATGACACCAAATCAGTGTTGATGTGTTCCTAACTTCTTGTTTTACAATATTCCATGGTTCGATCGTCTTTTTGAAAACGTTTCACACGAAAATTATGGATCGAACCATCTAGGGTCTAAAAACGACATCATTTCCGGTAAAAGCTATAACTTCTTCGTTATTCAATATTTTTGAAAACTTCAAGTTGGACTTTTCTTTAAAACTCATAGATCTAACTTTCTAGCCATAGAAATTAATTTTCCAACTTGTATATTTCAAACTACAACCTTAAACACAACATGTATCGTTAGGGGTTTACCGGTAAAATGTGTTATGAATATTTCTACAACTTTTATGCATTTCTCACATACCAAATCATGATTTAAGCATATCAAATCATGTATCTACCAATTTATCATAGCTTAAGACTTCTAGACCATCAAAACCACTTTTGATCGGTTAAAAATATTTTTTGACCATATAAAACATAAATAGCCTACAAAAATGAAATAAAGATGAGATACAACACTTTTGAACATTGTGTTCTTCTACTCTTGGCTAGAGACTTTGTTGGTGACTCCTCCTTGATAAGTCTCTAGCAATCTCCTTGGTGAAAAACCAACTCTCAAGAGTTCTCTCTATTTTTCTCTAGAATGCTCTCTCTATTCTCTCTTGGAGTTCTTACAAAATGACTAACAAACATAGCAAATGGGTGGAGCATGCTATTTATAGAACCTCTCTAAACTTGCTTAACATCTACTAATTAACCAATGCTAGTCAATTAGGAGCTTAATTCATGCTTACTATGCATGGAATGACCACTTGATGGACTTTTTGATTGACCATTTGATTGACTAGGGTGGTTGGGGGTTACTTGCATCAATTTACACTCCAAAATCAACCAACTAGCTACCTTTATATCCATGTGGGCCCCAAAATTCGGGATTGACCAATATTATCCAATTTGACTTTATTTTTAAGTCTTATATATATATATATATATATATATTTACCTACACAAGCTTATTGGGCTCCACTTTGGATCTTAGAATTAAGTTCTATTGGGCTCATTCAATTAAATTGTTTGGGCTCAATTTATATCACACATTGGGCTAGCATTTACATAACTATGTTACCTTTAATTAAAAATAAGCATTAAGCTTATTTAATAAATTACATGGACTAGTAATTAAATTAATTACATGGGCTATTAGGTAAACTTAATTGACCTAGTTTAACAACTCATTTGGATTTAAATTATAATCCAATTAGATTTGCTATTTATAAGTCCGTTGGACTCCTTAATTAAATAACACTATTAATTGCAAATTCTTGGGTTTGTTTTAATAATACCCTAATACATATTAATTCAAGTACTTGGACTTGATTAAATTAATTCATTCACTAACCCCTATCATCCAGCTGGGTTTATAACATCATTACTCATACACGTACAATTATTTCCACAATGGGGTTATCTTTAATAATTCACCTGCTTCTTCTTTCTCATTGTTCATACAAGTAATTAACTTGTTCAATAAAAATCTTCTTAATTGCCATACAATGCCAACATTCAAGCTTTGTGATTTTTATCACATAAGCTTCTCTTGAAATCTTTTTCCTTCCTTAGTTAATTAATTTAATTAACTAATTAAACACCTCTCATCATATAACTTATCACATACACACATACATCATACCTCATATTTTCTTATGGATATCATAAAAAAAAAATTGGGTTCGTAATTTTCTCGGTCATTACATTCACCCCTCCTTATAAGGATTCTGTCCCCAGAATCACCGTTATAAGATTACATAAGATTTTCTTATCATCTGATTTCTTCCTGACTCTTGTCTTCGTATATCTGAATAAATTTTACGGATAGCTTACTATTTATCTATCTAACACAATCCTTTGATTTAAAGACACTTTATTTTAATAAAGTATTCTATTTTCTTCGAGAAATTTTATTTACTTAGTGAAATTCTTTGACAGCTAGTATTCAAATCAAATAATACCTAAACGGTTATATTATTGATCGGAAAATACCTGTCACCATGTCTCTTGACTTTCTTGATATTACTTCTCGCCTTGCTTTCCTTCTTCGGACAGTCCTTAAATGGATGAACCATTCCTCCACAAATAAAACACTTTCTATTTTTCCTTGGACCAGGACATTTTGAAACACCATGTCCTTTCTCTCCACATCTATAGCAACTATCTGTCCCTTTTAGACATACACCTATATGGTTCTTTCCACAACTTTCAATTTTTTGTTTTCCTTTTCTTTGATCATTCTTACTATTTTTATGGTTCCTCTTTCGTTCCTGAGCGCTACAATCTTTGCTACTACCTTTACCATTTTCTTCTTCACTATTCTTTCCTTTCCTCTCTGGATTATATTTTGACAAAGATTCTCTCCCACCTTCTGCTATGATTGCCTTCTCCAACATTGTTGAAAATGTGTTAATCTGAAGAATTGAAACCTTACTGTAGATCCATGGATTTAATCCTTGTTCAAACCATCTTGTCTTTCGTTCTTCTGTGTCCACTTGATGTGGCGCAAATCTCACTAGTTCATTGAACTTGGCGGCATATTCTGCTACCGTCATGTTCCCTTGTTTAAGCTCTAAAATTTTTACTTCCATCCTTGTTTGAGTACTATTTGGAAAATAGTTTTCAAAGAATAACTCCTTAAATCGAGTCCACATAACAATTCCTTCTCCTGCTCGATTTTTATTAGCCTTCCACCAATAATTAGCCTCTCCATTCATCATGAAGGTGGCAAATGTTGTCTTTTGTCCCTCCGCAACACGCGTAACTTCAAACACTTTCTCCATCTCTTCTATCCACGTCTGAGCTTCGATTGGATCTATTGTTCCTCGAAACTCCGGTGGTCCTACTATTTTAAAATCCTTAAAGTTTGCCAATTGATTTACCAGCGCACTTCCTACTGTTGGAGTTCGGTTTTGAATTGCTTCTGCTAACATATTAACAAAAGTTTGCATCGGGTCTCCCTGACCTCCTTCATTATTAACTGATCCTTCTGCTCTCGGGTTTTGGGGTTGTCTACGTGGTGGCATTGCCTGTTTTTAAAATAAAACTTACGTTATTATCATTCTTTTTTACTATTACAATCATTCTTATAGCATTTACTATTTAATGCTCACATTAATCATTTCAAAGTATATAAACATTACGCATTTATATTTATACGCAAATAGTAGTGCCTTGGCACATTACATTCTGAGACATTATACATAAATGATCATATCCCATACAGGCCGCAAAAGTCGGGACTTAACTTAACCATATATCCCACGTACTCCTAGAGTTTGGGATTTACTATTATATGTTGTCTCTTAATCCTCTTATTCACTTCTTCTTCCTTTTATATATATATTTTACATTTTTTACCAAGGATCTTAATAACTCAAATGCCTTCTTCTTCTTATGTTTCTTACACGTACTTAAAATTCTTGGGTTGCGTCACAAGCAGAACCTTTGTTTAATGTCATTGGCTCGACTCAGTCTGTCCTTATCAATCCAAGTAAATTGGATCTATCAAGTCCACAATTTCAACATTCTTAACTTGAAAACCTTTATGAAAATATTCAAGTCGATGCCCATTCACCTTGAATACTTTTCTTGTTTTTGGGCTTTAAAGCTCAACTGCACCATAAGCAAAGACCTTAGTAATAACAAAATGACCAACCCAACGAGAACGTAACTTATCAGGAAATAACTTAAACTATGAGTGATAAAGTAAAACTTTTTGTCCAACAACAAAGTTCTTCCGAGAAATCCTCTTGTCATGAAAGGCCTTTGTCCGTTCCTTGTATATTTTAGAGCTCTCATAGGTCTCATTTCTCAATTCCTCTAGCTTTTGTAATTGCAACTTCTTATGTCCTCCCGCTTCATCTATGTCCAAGTTACATTGTTTGATTGCTCAACAAGACTTGTGCTCCAATTCCACATGTAAGTGACAAGGTTTACCAAATACCAACCTATAAGGTGACATACATATAGGAGTTTTGCAAGCAGTCCTATAAGCGCAAAGTACATCATCTAACCTCAAATTCCAATCCTTTCGATTAGGTTTGACTACTTTCTCCAAAATGGATTTGATTTTACGATTGGACACTTCAGTTTGGTCATTGCTTTGTGGATGATATGATGTAGAAACCTTATGCATCACATTATATTTCTTGAACAGTGCTTCTAACATCCTATTGCAAAAATGTATTCTTTTATCACTGATGATTGCCCTTGGGCTGTCGAGCCTGACAAATATGTTAGACTTGACAAAATCTGCAACAACTTAAGAATAATCAGTTTGGGTGGCTTTAGCTTCCACCCATTTGGAAGCATAATCAACAAAAAAAAATGTAAATATTACCAAAAGAAATAGGAAATGGTTTCATAAAATCAATACCCAAAACATAAAAAATGTCAACAATTAGAATAGGCATTTATGGAATTTGATTCCTACTTGAGATATTACCTATTCTTTGATAATTTTCACATGATTTACAAAATAGATAAGAGTATTTAAAAATAGTAGGCTAATAGAAACCACATTCCAAAATCTTATGAGCTGTTCTTTTAGGTCCAAAATGTCCTTCACAAGCATAAGAGTGACAAAAAGTTAGGATAAACAAAAAATCACTATTAGGTACACATCGTCTAACTATCTGTTCAACACAAAATTTCACAGATATGGGTTATCCTATACATAATATTAGCATACCAAGGTGCAGCTCTATCAATTGAAAATAAATGCTCACCTAGAAAAGAATGTTGTAATAGTAGTGCTTTTTCATCTTTAATCAGCTTACTCAAGTGATCTGCCACCAAGTTGTCCACTCCTTTCTTATTTCTAATTTCCAAATTGAATTCTTGTAACAGAAGAATCCATCTAATGATCTTAGGTTTGGATTCCTTCTTGGTCAAAAAATATCTGAGAGTAGCATGGTTAGAAAAAACTACATCTTTAATACCAAACAAATAAGATCTAAACTTATCCGAAGCAAAGACAACAGATAAAAGTTCTTTTTCAGTGGTAGAGTAGTTAATCTGAGCGGCATTCAAAGTTCTAGAAGCATAGTAAATGACATGAACAACTGTGTAAATTCTCTGGCCCAAGACAGCCCCTAGTGCATAGTTGTTTGCATCACACATGATTCTAAAAGGAAACTTCCAATTTGGTAGTTGAATGACTAACACTGAGTTCAATAACCTCTTCAAATTGTCGAATGCCTTATTACACTCATCATCAAAATGGAATTCAACATCTTTTTGTAGCAACTTACACAATGGCAACACTATTTGTGAGAAGTCCTTGATAAATCTGTGATAGAAACCTATATGACCTAGAAAAGAACGAATCTCCCACACACTTGCGGGGTAAGGCAAAGAAGTAACAATTTCTATCTTAACTTTATCTACTTCTAATCCTCTAGCTGAAACAAGATGTCCTAGCACTATACCTTGCTCTACCATAAACTGACATTTTTCCCAATTAAGAACAAGATTAGTTTCTAAGCATCTATCTAATACACGAGTCAAATTATCTAAGCATGCATCCAAAGTATCACCATGTATTGTGAAATCATCCATGAATACTTCAATGCAATTTTCAAGAAGAATGGAGCATATACTTACCATGCATCTCTGAAAAGTACTTGGTACATTACAAAGTCCAAAGGACATTCTACGAAATGCAAATGTACCAAACGGACATGTAAGGTAGTCTTTTCCTGATCCTTCTGTGCAGTCATAATTTGGTTATAGCCTGAAAAACCATTTAGAAAAAAATAATAAGCATGACCAGCTAGTCTTTCTAATATTTGATCAATAAAAGGGAGAGGAAAATGATATTTTCTAATTACATCATTCAATTTTCGATAATCAATACATACTCTACATCTTGTTTGCATACGTGTGGGCACTGACTCATTATTATTATTATGAATCATAGTTATATCAGATTTCTTTAGAACTACCTGCACTAGACTTACCCATTGACTATATGAGATATGGTAGATTATACCTGCATCGAGCAATTTTATAACCTCTTTTTTCACTACCTCCATCATGGGTGGATTTAACATTCTTTGAGCATCTCTCGTTGGCTTAACTCATTCTTTTAAGAGAATGCGATGCATACACACAGCCGGACTTATATATTTAATGTCCGCAATTGTCCAACTAAAGACTGTAATGTGGTCCCTTAAGACTCTAAGCAGTTTGTCCTCTTGTACTTTGGTCAGATTGTTAGCGATGATTACTAGCAGTGTATCTTCCTTCCCTAGGTTTGCATACTTTAAATGGGTTGGTAACGACTTCCATTCCAATGTAGGAGCTTGTACGACATAAGGTAACAATTTTTGATGAATTACTGGCAATTGAATAGACAGAACCACATACTTATCTAAAATCTTCGGTAAAAAATATAATGCAGCTATTGTATCCTTTAATTATGGGGTTTACTCATTTTCTTCTTTTTTGTCCAAGTTATTTATGATAACAACTTCCAAAGTTTTCTTATGCATGTGATCGAAGGATTCCTGTACCAAAGAGTCAATGACATTAATAGCAAAAAAAAGATTAATATCACTAGGGTACCTCATGGCCTCATATATATTGAGCTAAAAAAATTTGCCATCAAATTCTGTGGTCAAGGTCCCATTGTGCACATCAATTATAGTTCGTGCTGTCTTCAAGAATGGCCTCCCTAGCAAGATATGAGCAGAATTTTGAGATGTATCATCATCCATGACCACCATGTAAAAAACTGTAGGAAATATAAGCTCATTCACTTGCACCAATACATCCTCAATTACCCCCTCAGGGTAAGTGTTAATACGATTAGCCAATTGGATAATAACGCTAATTTATTTCAAAGGACCTAAATTTAAAGAAGCATAAATAGATAGTGGCATGACATTAATAGATGTTCCTAAATTTAGCATGACTTTTTTAAATCTGGTATTACCTATTTTGCATGGAATTGTGAACATATCTGGATCTTAACATTTAGGAGGCAATTTTCTTTGGAGAACTACGAAGACATTCTCTCCAACAGTTACTTTTTCATCATCCTTTAATTTTTTTCTTATTAGTGCATTGTTCTTTTAAAAATCTTGCATACCTTGGTTGCTTGATTGCATATATCAAAGGAATATTTACCTCTACCTTCCCAAAAGTTTTCAGAATCTCTCTCTTGCACATCTTTCTTTGAATTTTTGGGATTCCTAGGAGGAAAAGGTAAAAGGTTAGTTTTAAGCTGAACAGTAGGGTTAGGTATTACCTTTGATATTTCTTCTTTTTCCTTAGCACTATCCTCATCAAATTCCATGGTAGCTTTTGGTGAATCCAACTGCTTCTTACTCGTCAAAGTTATAACACTTGTATTCTCTCTCGGATTGACCACTGTGTGAGAGGGAGACTTCCCTGAACCTTGAGAGTCCAATCGTCTAACTGTGGTAGCCAATTGGCTTATCTGATTCTCCAAACTATGGATATAAGCCCTTGTCTCTTGCTAAAATTGCTGTGTTTGGGTCACAAATGCTTTAAACATATCTTCCAGAGATGTCCCAGAATTTGCAGGTGATGCTTGTCTTGGTGGGTATTGCTGCTGAGGTTGTTAGAATCCTTTTTGATTATTTGGAAAAGTATTTTGTGGTGGGGGCCTATTTCCTTTATAGCTCAAGTTAGGCTAATCCCTCCATCTTGGATTATAAGTGTTGGAGTACAAATCATATTTGCGTTGAGGTTGTCCTTGGAAGTTTTCCATTACATTGGCTTATTGTGTGGTGTCATCGTCTTGTATTGTGGGGCAAGCATCTGTAGTATGATCCGAAGACAAACAAATCCCATAAGTCCTTACAATTGGTGTATTTCCAGTAGTCAACTAACGAACCATAATAGTTAAATTCGAAATTTGTCATTAAATATTGCACGTGTTAACTTCGTTCACCCTTTTTTGTTTATGGTCCGTCTTATGTCCATATTGTTAGGAATTGGCCACCATGTTCGTAATTAGATTCTTCACAGCCTCTGGAGTCTTATCTACTAATGCTCTTCCACTCGTAGTATCAATAATACTCCTATCCATCAATAACAATCCTTCATAAAAGTACTGGATTAGGTGTTGATCGTTGATTTGGTGTGTGGATAACTCGAGCACAGCTTTTTAAATCTTTCCCAATACTCGTCAAAAGTTTCTCCACTAAACTGTCTAATGACATATATCTTCTTCCTAATGTTAATGACTCTTGAAGCAGGAAAATACTTCTCCAAGAATAGGTTTTTCATATCATTCCATGATTGAATTTAACCTGAAGGAAGATAATATAACCAATCCTTTGGTAAATCCGCTAATGAGAAGGGAAAAGCCCTTAGCTTGATTTTCTTTTCTGTAACTCCTTATGGCTTCATGGTGGAACATACCACATGGAATTCCTTTAGATGCTTGTAGGGATCTTTACCTGTAAGACCACGAAAAGTGGGCAAAAGAGGAATTAGTCCAAATTTAAGCTCAAAAGCAGCATCTAAAGTAGGATAATCAATACACAATGGCTGTTGATGCAAATTTGGAGTAGTTAACTCCTTTAAAGTCCTGTTAGCCATCTTTTCTTCGTTCAAATTGCTGGATGAATTAGATAGTAGTTTAACTACTATGTTAAGGCCTAATGATGGAACAAAAGTGTCTTCTAAATCTGCAGTTGTGCTTCTTGCTTGACGAGTCTGTTTCCTTAACCGTTTTGTAGTTTTCTCAATCTCTGGATCAAAATTTAAATTATCTAATTGAGAGGATCGAGCTATAAACAAAAAAAAAATAAAGAATAAATAAAAACAAAATTTGTACTCCCCGACAACTGAACCAAAATTTAGGAAGTTGTCGTTACGCTACCAAAATTAAAACCTTACTTATACTCTATGAACACAAGATTCAGTATAGTGACAAGCAAGGATCGATGGCATATAAAACACTATTATTCTCTATTTATCCTAATATTTCTAGCAATAATTAAAAGCAAATAATAAAGAGGATGTATTCAATTAATTATAATTAACTAAATAAACAATAATAAATTAATATGTTTAACCAATGAATTAAAAACTTCAGTTTTTCAGTTTAATCTCACCCTTATAATTAATAGATCAACCAATTAGAATATATTTATATCTTCCATGAAACTAATAACCCTAGGCAACAATAAGCTCTGTTACCCGAAATTTTCTTAATTTTAATCTAACAAAAAGATCTCTTTATTAGATTCTAGCCATTATACAACCTAGAACAAGCTCTCTAAATTTAATATAATGGAAGCATTAATATCAAGAAAATTAGATTATTCTAAGCAACAATCTTATAAACTCGGATTGTTTAATTGATATCACGATAACCATAGTAATAAACAAAAGCTTGACCACAATCATCTATCACTATTCACTACCAATGATTAGGAACAATATCAATTACATGTAATATAATTCATAAATCTAGCAATTAATAATAATTAGATCAATTTAATAAGCTCTAATCAAACCAATTAAATTTAATATCATTGATTTAACCATTAACTGCAATTGGGTTTGAAATCACCTAGAACTGATTTGAAGAATTTAGCCTGACATGCTCGGAATAATAATGTTTATGAATGAATGAATGAATTCCTAACTTACAAAGCTTTAATGTTTATTTATATTAATTTATAAAATCACACTCTTACAATTGATAGGAAACTTGATTACAAACTAAATTTTAATCAACTATGGAGATAAAGTCGTAATTTGAATCAAAGTTGCTCAAAATCGCATGGTTAAACCCACGTTGTCTTTTATACTAAACATCACGTCGGGGCATAGTCACTCGATTGGGATGCCTTCTAAACTCGTCGTCCGCACATTCTTCTTAGTCCAATCTCGTCAGGGCACAATCTTCCTTCACAAACACTGTGCCAGGGCCGCAGTCATTGTTCCTCAGTTGACTTTTGTTGACTTTTTCCTATTTTACTTATTTCTCCAATTTTTTCCTTACAAAATCAATTTAGAATAGTTAATAAGTGTAATTAGATACAAATGAATTGTAAAAACTTAGAATTAAGGGATAAAAACATAATAAAATTCATTCATATCAATTATGCTCAAACATGGAAAGTTTAATAGATATAATCAATTAGCTCAAACAATTTGTAACGCCACCAAAATTCCCGTACTCTAGCTGTGGCGGACCTTGTGCATTAAACTCTAAACATCTATCGACTTAACCAATGATCCCATAATCATATTGGTTGAATTAGTCTTATTTTAGACTATAAATTAATAAAAAATCTTAACTTTGTCTGTGGATCTTAACTTGATCTCGATCTCAATATTTATACAAGTATCAACTTGTATTTCATTCGTATAAATGGATAACACCATATATAACGGTCCTATTTTAACCTTAAGATTTAAATATTCTATAACTTTACATGTTCCAATATTCACGGCATTAAATCATTAGGACGGCTCTTAGGAACAGAGAATCTTGCGATGAATGTTTGTAGCTTCATCTGTGATAAATGTTTGCATCTTTATCCGTGACAAACACATTTGTTTATAGTGATATCTCTTCATATCAATAATCCTACTTATCTGACATTCAGAATAGTAATAACGAGTTATACCTGGGTCCGAGGAACCTTAACGATGGATTTGACCAGTCAACATCGCTTAGTCCTGTCTCGGATTTACAACACTCACAAGTTATTTACCGATCCTCATCCAGATAAATAGATCATTATACATACTATTTTAAGTTTTAACAATTCTAAGTTATATCAAAATAAAGACATAACAACATTCTGATGATAATAATTTATATCATTCATTTAATATTTGGTTACATGTTTGTTTGTTCGTATTACAACAGTCATTATAACTTATACAAATACAAATAATAAACATAAAAACCTAATCTACGCTTCATCTTTATGTTCATGATCTTCTTAACGTTCATCTTTAATCTGCAAATAGGGTTTTATTCGCAAGAATGAGCACGACGGCTCAACAAGTCTAACATATAGTATATACACAGTTTATGCTTTCATAAATACCTTAACATGCTTTTAACATATCATAAATATCAATTTAATATCACACATAATTTTCATCTTGATAATTCATATCACGTTGTCACATAAAGCTTACAATTTATTTTTATAACTTCTATACATATCATAAAATAGTTAAAAGACTTGCCTGTACGGTGTACAATTTAGTTCACGTTGATTTGAACTTGATTTGTACTCCAAATATGTTTAACATATTAATAATAACAGTCGTTAGTATACATAAGAATGTGTATTTAATCTAATTAATAATGTATGTTTGAGTTTTAATGTCAATTCATAATTTTAATCGTCGATTTAATAATTAACTAAGTTAATTATTCACGTTCGTCGCTTAATTCACTTCATTGTATAATTAATTATGTTAACAAATTATATTTGTAGCTTAATCCTTCATTAAATATAGTTTAATATGTTAATTGAATTAATTAATAACTCAATCCGTCGCTAAAAGCTAATCTAGAAGCACCCTAGATTGATTTTTAGGCAATTGTCACAATATTCGTCCCTAAAAGTATTTTAATTACTTTTATTATTAAAGTATTTTTAATTTGTGATCTATTGATATAGCTAAGGATCCAATTCGTCGCTATATGCTAATTATAAAGAATTTTAAATAAATCTGTCGCTATGTCCGTCGCTAAAGGTAATTAAATTTAATTACCTAATTAATTCTGCCGCTGAAGCTATAGCGATGATCATTTCCGTCGCTAAAAGCGTCGCAGTAGGTGTTCTTGGTCTTACTGGAAGCAAACTGTCTCTAAAGCCTATAGCGACAGGCTGTCCGTCGCTAAAAGTCAGTGCTCCTAAGAATACCGGAAGCAGACTATCGCTAAAAGTCTATAACGACAGACTGTTCTTCATTTGTCCAGAAACAGTGGTCATGGTCGAGATGGTACATTTGGCTTGAAAAATATCTTAGATCATGTACTTTTTGGACTTAAAATTTGTTTATAGGTATACTATACATGGTATACTACAACGACATACCATAGTTGGACATTAAAAACATCAAACTTGGAAGATATAAGCCGGTCAAACAGCCGTGTTAGGCTGTTCTTCCGGTTTTTCTAAGCTGCCCAGAATTTTGGGAATTCCAGAATTCGTGGTCGAGCAGCCACTTTCCAACTAGCATAACTCCTAGCTCAATGATCCTATGGTTGTGTGGTTTGTTTCTGTGTATACCCTACATGGCAAGGCATAACTATAAACTTTAAAACACATCAAAAAAACAAACATGATCAGATTAAATCATCTGACAAGTAGCCTTGTCAGACTGTTCTTGATTTTCTGGGTTGCCCAGAAAATTTCCGGCAGTAAGTTGTGATCGATCAGGCACTTTCTAAGCCTTATATCTCACGGACCCCTGATCCGATTGAGGTGATTAATGACTATGTGTCTTAAGCTCATGACATACTACAACTACGAACGATAAAACACATTAAACTAACACATTAAGCCTATCAAAATATCTGACAAAATAGTTTGTCAGACAGCATTTCTGGGCATTTTTGGACAGAGACTTAAATTCTATCATTTTATGTATCTAAGTGTTATAAAAACACAAGTTAACTGCTCAGATCACTTATTAACAATATATCAGTCATTAATAAACAACAAAATATAATTTTTACCGAAAGATTAAAGATCAACAAGCACAAATAAATTTTGTACCTCTTGAGCAATCTTTGCATTTCTGCCCTTTGATTCTGATCTAGGCTTGCTATGATTGATACTTTGAGCAATTTATGACAGATATTGGGTGTTGTACTCGTGGGTTTCAACCTTGGGAGAGCTTGCTATTTATAGGAGAGCTAGGGTTAGGGTTTTAAGGTCATTTGGACCTAAAATATCTAAACCATGAGTATCACTTAACCCCAGCTATTATGGTCGACCCATGTGCTTCATTAATGCTCCATTAATGTTAGTTATCATCATGTTTGGTGAATCATCATCTCCCAAAATGGATGGATAAGATTTGGCCTACTATTTTACTTTAAGGAAGAGAAATTCAATTTGATTTCTCTTGCTCAAAGTGGCTGAGATTTGAGGGGCATTTTGGTCATTAATTGATAGGGCTAAATTATACGGTATTTTTATTCCCTAATACTTAGTTTTATATTTATTGTGTGCTTAAATGTTTAATTATATAGCTTATTTTGGTTTTAATAGGTTTTATAGGATTTTAGTTAATTTATATTAATTTAGGTAGATTTATAGTATTTTTATATTTCTTTTTATTTATGTGTTTTTATTTATTTTAGGTGTTTTATTTATTATTTTGTGTATTTAGGATTTTTAGTATTTTTATATTATTTTTATTTATTTTTAATTTATTTTTGTAGGAAAAATAAAGCTGGGGGACAAATCTGGAAAATCCGCAAAAGTTTAATGGCAAAATGGTAATTAACCAGCGCTGATGGCAAAATCGTAATTAAACAGAAAATGCGACCGGTGGCAATATCGTAATTTCCGCAGCATGGCTTACCGCGCAATGCGCGCAGACTGATTAACGAAGAAGCAACGGAACGACGCCGTTTCACCAGGAAGAAAAACACTTCGCGCAATGCGCGCAAGGTTACGAATCAGCCGCGCTAACCGGACGACCTCATTTGTTGTCTGGGTGGAGTAAGGAAACACGCGCGCCATGCGCGCGGGCGGAAGAACGGCTGACGTCAGCAAGCGCGTTGACTTGGTCAACTGGCACGTAAGGCTTTGTTTGGCACGCACGGAAATGCTGGAAACGAGATTATTTCGGGATTTTTCTACTTTTTGATTCCAAAATGGATTTTAATTCCAACTAGGGTTAGGATAATAATTATTTTTCTTTTTCTTTTATTTTTAATTGTAAATCCTATTAGGGTTTGAATAAGTTAGAGGCCTATAAATAGAGGGTCAAGCTCTCTCATTATGGATAAGAAGTTTTTGGGAGATATTTCTCCTAATTTCTTGGAGAGAGCTTTTCAACTAGTGTGTATTATTTTTATTATGTTTGGCTAATTTTATTTTTCAGTTCCAAAGGGATGTTGAACCTTATTTTTAATTAATGTTTTAGTTGAGTTTTATTATATATTCCTTCATGCATGAGATTTATTCTTGATGATCTGTTTTAATTGATTAGATGATATTTATTTGATTAATTTGATTTGGCCAGTTGAATTAATTAAGTTTTTGTCATATGGTAGACTAAGATTTGATATTAAGCAAACGATATTTTATCTGATCATAAGTAGCAGTTAATAATATTTGATTGTGGTCAAACTTTCGAATATTATTATGATTATCAAGATGGCAAGTTAAATGGTCCGCGATGTTGAGATTGTTGCTTGGAATAATCTAATTCTCTAATTTTTAATGCAACTGTTATATTAAATCTAGACTGATAGTTCTAGGTTGTATGATAGTTAGGGTCTTTTGTGAGCGATTGCTGCATTAGATTTATAATTTAAGGAGGATTTCAGGTAGCTTGGCGATTGTCGGTTATCTAGGATTATTAATTTCAATTGAAGGAAGAGATAATAATAACTTGATTAATTTGTTGATTAAAAGAAGGGGATACTGAACTAAGGAACTGAAGTTTGTTTTAATTAATTTTTCTCATCTTTATTAATTATTATTTATTTGTTTGTTTAAATTTTAATTAGTTAATTAATAATTCCAAACCCCCCCATTTAATTAGATATTTTTGAAAACATTAGATTTATTAAAACAATTCACTCTTTGTGGGTTCGACTCTTACTTTCACTACTACATTAATATTTTTCAAAGTAAGGTTTTATTTTTGGGTGCCTGGGATAGCATCCCATTAATTAAGCTTAATTGATCCTTAGATTAATCATTCATAATGCTAGCAACTTCATAGGTTGATAACTAATTAATTAATTAGGTAATTTAATTAGTTTAAATCTTTATTTTGATTTAAATTTACTAATCAAATACTTGACTTTCACTATTTATGGTTGACTTTTTCGTATTTATACCGTATAATTTTCGTATTATTTTGGTATAATTTTCGTATTCTATCCATATAATTTTTGTATTATACGTGTATTTATAAATAGTAACCTTTTCTAGGGTTTTAGGGTTTAACCCTAGATTAGGTTTGACCCTAGATTAAGGTTTAAATTTTAGGGTTTAATCTTTTCTAAATTTTAACCTAACCCTAGTTTAGGTTTTAATAATTGTAACATAATACAATTATTATTTAACATTGATTAAATAATTCTTTTTATTTATTTAATTAAAGTCAACACATTCATTTACTAATAATAATTTAGTAAATTAATTTCTCTCATTTCTATTTAATTTATACCCATTTGGCATAATTATATATTAAGCATATATAAATATATTACATTCATATGTAATATAATTTAAAATAATGAGTTTAATTAACTCCCTCATTTTTATTAAATAAAAATGCATGCCTTAATTCACTATTTTATTTAAGCGAATTAATTACCTTGTTTATGAATTTTAGTTCATAGTAAATACATTGTCGTTAATGGCTTATTATTCAAATTATATTATATCATAATATAATTTCAATTTTAAGCTTAATTAATTAATATTAATAAATAAACTTTATTCGCTTCCATAATTTATTTCATAATAAATTTAATTCTTTTAATTTAATAGTTCACTAACTATTAAGCATTCATTTTTAAATGAATGTATATATTTTCACATTTAAATATATACATATTTAATCCTCCGCATAAATCACATACTTAAATCTTTATTATTCACATAACACATATATTAGGTTAAAGATTTTTAACCTATTAGTCGTGTACAATCGTATTTTAGAGTCGTATATATTCTTTAAGATAGCTCAAGATATCCTTGAACAATCGTTCTTAGGTTTTGAATTGACAACCTTAATTAAATCTTGTCAGATCAATTATGAAATAGTTGGGATATTACATTCACCCCAACTTATTGGAATTTCGTCCTCGAAATTAACTTTACAATTAATTTTAGTCATTTAATATCATATTTATAAGTTCTGTAAATATTCAGGATATTACAAAATTTACTTAATTATGGAAGGTTTAATTAACTAGACATTTAATCCCATAATATCGGCTAACAAATTTTAAAACACTATTTCCAAAAATTTGGGTTAGTTTATAGAAAACTAAATAATCAGTTTTTCAAAATAAATGATATTTCTTTATTAATATTGAAAACCCAATTAATTGTTTTCATTTTTAATTAAACACTTCCATGATTATTGAACAACCAATCACTATGACGATATGGAAATATGTTAACTCAATTAATCAAGTTAATTATGGAAAAGGCAAATAATTAAAAATTCCAATTCCAAAAATTATGATAATAGATTTTTATTTAGAAAGTATTTATTAAAATCTATTTTCAAATTAACTAATCTAATTTTGGAAAGGATTAAGATTCAACTTTTTAATTTAACTCTCATTAGTAAATATTTGATCATTATTATTTTTGAAAGCCAAAATAAATATTTTCATAAATATTACCATGATCAATGCAATACAAATTATCATACAAATCCTAGAGCCTGAATTGAGATATTAATAAAGTTAGGATCCTACATTGAAATCCTAGAAGCCCAAATCAAATCTTCATAATTTTCTATTCAGAACATCTTGAAAATCTATTGTAATAATCCAGTTCCTTATCCAGGATGTTGTATGAACTCTAGATACAAAAATATAAGGTTTAGTATAGTAACAAAGTCATCATCAAAACACAAGGTTGAAATATGACCAAGCCAACAAATACAACATACAATCATTTTCACAAGCATCAATCTTCTTATACCCAGATTGAGCCTTTTGACTAGTTTCTTCGCATCATAGTATTATTCCGATAACTTATTGCTTGCGGGTAAAAACTCCTTCACAATGTTGAGCAGCTCATTAAACCCTCTCTCGCTGCAATCATGCTCGTTTTTGAAATGTAAAAGCTTAGTTACTGTGGATAAAACTGTGTACTTTTCGTGTCCAACATACAGTGGCGTCACTAATTCCTGCAATAACTGATAAAAACCCTTAGTCCCCTCATTCGGGTCTTAGTTTATGCTACCATCATCCCTATTTGTATTACACTCGAAGAATGAACCAGTAGCTTTCACTATCATGTTAGTACAGTCATATGATTCGTCATTTCTGGATTTCAGTTCAGATTCACGTTCATCTAACCAAGTTTTCCCATGATAGATCCATGTGCTATAGCCTTGGTTGAACCTATACACAAATAGGTTGCACATGACATCACTCATTTTCTTCCAAACTTCATTCGCATATCTCTTACAAGGGCATCTAATCTCATCGCTGCTGACTTTTTTAAATGTAAAATTGTGAAACTGTTCAGCCACACTACGGTACTCAGAGTTAAGCCCACTCTTATCAGTGGCTATCCTACGTTCAATCCAACTTCGATTAATAGACATCTTCAACTATGGTCTACTATATGTATATATATAGAAAATCAAAACACATTCAAGAAGTAGGAGGGTTTATGCATATGCGTGCATATGAGTTTCCTAACTTCATCTCCCACTCTAACAGGTCAGGCTTCTATCCCATTCTAGAATGTGTCGCCCCACTCATGCCAACAACTTGAACACATCCTTACATTTTAAGAAATTTGGGAACACCTCCCTATGATCTTCAAGTACATGAAATGGACTAACACATCGTAGTCTAAATATGTACCCAAAGAACATTAAGAGATATATATTGACCGAAAATTCTCAAAATATAAACTCGTGCTCAAGTTGTTAACATTAGCCTAAGTGGGATCAAAACATCCAAGAACAGTCCTAAAACGAGGACTATTTGAGATCCACTCCTATTAAGTGAATCTCAAACGGGTTTCTAAGCTTCCTAAACTATATAAAAAAATACAAATGCAATTAATAATCCTAATTTTTTTTAGAAGATATTGGATTAAGTGTAAATGACAACAAAGCATGTCAGTTAATATTTGAACATATATCGTAACATGTGGTGTCAAAGTAGACAATCCATGAACTACCTAGTAAGCATGGGGGAATGTTATAAATATCAATGTGAACTTGTAAGTTGTTGTTGTTGTTGTTGTTGTTGTTGTTGTTGTTATTATTATTATTATTATTATTATTATTATTATTATTATTTAGACATAGCTGATCAATGAATATGTATATTAGCATTTTGAATACTGAAGCAACTGTTGTATACTTGCATCAACTAATACAAGAATATAAACTACTTGATTTTTTTGTTCTATTACATAATAGATTATCTTTTAAAAAATAATAAAAGCTTTTCATTTTGCATTTCACTCCACATTTCAATCTATAGATTTCACCAGGCTCAGTCCTATCATTGTTTCTTAATGGTGGTCTTTTTGAGTTTAGACGACACTCCATCAAACCTTCTGTCTATCATGTCTTTTTTATCTATTTGCATAACTTATATTAATTTCAATAATTAATCAACCTGATCATTTAGAAAATCTTTAGCAGCCCCTTTGCATATCTTCTATCTTAACCACTACTGCCTCTCCAAAGAAAGTTGTTTACATCCCAGAGAGTTCGTTAGTGATTTCCAAACTGTTCTCCTACTCCCCTTGTTTAAATTATGCCAAAAACAGATTAAAGTCATTTGTTTTATGTCTTTTAGTTTTTAAAGTCATGATGTTATTTCACAATACTTCCAAGGATACACACTCCTTGAATCATATATTCTCAAATAAAAAAGGCCTATCTCCTCATCAGATTATCTAATAAAATTAGCACATAATGTGATTTCCATCTAAGAAATGTAAATTGCAGCACATCCAAAAAACTTCTAATTGCAATTATCACAAGCCAAACAAGTTTAACTACCGCCGGAACAAAAAAACCACCAAAAGCAAGTGTAACTACTGCCGGAACAACAGTTAAACCCATAAGAATTGGAGAAAAATAAGCTTACTGCTTATTTTTAAAAAAGAATTGAAAAACAAAAAAATCACCACAGCCACACACACACACACACACACACACACACACACACACACACATATATATATATATATATATATATATATATATATATATATATTTAGAGAGAGAGAGATGAATCAAAATGGAGAAAGAAATTTCTTACCAAGAGTTTTTCAAATACAAATTGGAATAGGGAGAACGATGGAAGAAATGAAATTATGCTAGCAGCCACCGCATGTAGTTGCCCAGTGCCCTATGTTGTCGCCCTGAGCCCTTTATTGTCGCTTGAGCAGGATGCCACCACAAGCCGATATTGTAGCCCCAAAATGGGGTAGGGGAAACGGGGGGAGGGTCGTCACAGAGGGAAGAAAAGAAATGGGGAGGAAGAGTAATCTGAGAAAAGAAATTGGGAGGGAGAAATGGAAATGGGAAGGAAGAGTAATCGTTGGAAAAAAAAACCCCAAAACACATTCTGATGGGCAAAAAAAGTCATTGGCGATGGCAATGTCGTGGATATTGACCCCATACTAAAAACCTCATTAGCGACGGAACTGCTGTCGAGAATGACCACTTATAGTCTGTCGCCCATGTAGTTTACCTCCCTTAGGAAATCTTGGCGCCAAACTAAAGTCATTCACGATGGCATTAACTCCTTCCTTACCGATGGCATGTCGTCGACCACCATGTCGGATTTGGAAGGAACAAACCCATTGGCAATGATAGTTATTCTCGACGGGATCCCTGTCGTCTATGAGGTCATTGGCGACAACATTATTACCGTCAGCAATAATGCCATTGGCAATGACCCCTTTTTTTTGTAGTGTATGTCATGTGTAATGTCACATCAACCTTAGTTAATTATGGTTTATTGGTGATTGATTTTAAGGGCATTTTTTACCCAATTACTAAAATTGAAAGGTTTTTTTTATTAAAAAAAAACTCATGGATTAAATTGAAAAGAAATGGCAAGTTCAAGAGTTTTTTCAGATTTTAAGTCTATCAAATAAAAACTATTTTTTAAAACTGATTACACATAAAAGTAATAATCAAAAATATTAATTATATTTTTTAAGCATTTCCAAACATAGTCTTTAAATCAAGTAAAAGTAACAGTATTACCATTGATACCTTTTTTAATAAAATAGTTCAAAGTTGTGAATTTTAGAACTAATCTCTCTCTCTCTCTCTCTTTCTCTCTCTCTCTTCATTAAACCTAATTAAACATAGTCGATGGAGGTAGCAACGCCGACAATAATGCTTAGTGGTAGTCGCTTCACAAGTCTTAAGAATTGATGGTTTTTCAGCTTCACAAGCTTATTTAATTTACAGACCTCACATTTTGGATTAATCATGCTCAATTGCCAAATTCTGGAGTTGGAGCATTTCAAGTATCTTTCATGCTCAAACAACACACAATCTGTATTTGAAAATGCCATGCTTTAGTTTAGTGGAAATAATACCTCATCCATGGAAAAGATTTTGGGAGATCTAATGTCGTGTCAGTCCATGGGTTCTTAGCCTAATTGGGTATTCAAAATGACGCCTTCCCAGGTAATAAATTCATCAACTTATGCAAATTTTAGTAGGATGGATTATGCACAATGTTTGTCTGATAAAATGCTTGAGAGAAGTACCATTACTAGGAATTCACTAACTAATGGTTATTCAATGATATATGATGTTTGATTCTGTTTCTTTATGGATTGCTTAATATATAAGTAGTATATAACAAAGAGAGTTCAATGAGCATACTTGGTCAGCTAATAGGGGGTCTTCCTTTTCATTAGTCAATTAACTAAAATTTACCCATTAACTTTGGCAAACCAAATTCATCTTTTTATGAAACACCCGATCTCTAATATCTAAAAAACTTATGGATGATTGGGGGAGAGAAACAGTGATAATCCATACCCGCCATTAGAGCTCAGGCTCAATTCTTAAATTACTCCTAATACGTAACTGGTTAACTTAATTCTAAATGCTCTGTGGATGATGGATAAGAGTTGTGTAATCTAATTTCTCAATTCACCATGAATCTAAACAAGTTAGTAATAGTTGGGAGGGAATAAAACTGCAGATGCACCATAGAATTGCAGAACGAAAAATACCCACATATCCTTGATGATTGCCTGCTTAATGCACAGGGATATTTCTTGTAAAAGTAAATTTTTTGTTCTAGAAATCCATGTAATTGAAAAAATTGGGGTCGATTTGTCAAATGCACAAAATATTATGGTAAAAAAATCTCTTAAGCCCAAAATACATAATTGTCAATGTTTGGATGAAATTAGGCTAACTATTTTCATAGCAGTTAACTTATAAATCTTTTGATCCTTTGGAATCCTTTTTTTTATGTAGTTTGGCAGTCGAGATCCTTATCTTTGTTTATGTGTATTCCTAGGTAGCAAGTATGAACATGTAGTATTATTAGTTTTTCATTTTTGTTGCTAACGAATAAGAAAAGAAAAAAAAATCAGCTTCGAAGCTCATGCTTGGTAGTGTGATTGCCTTCATTATGTAGAATAATTTACTTCCTCATTAATTACATCCTGTACAAACTTTATACAATAAAATTGAGGTATTATAGACAATAAGCATTACAATCGAGGTGCGAGAATTGTAATAGTTAATTGGTTGGATTATGACAACTTTGGCTTGGTCAATGAATAATTTGCTTCATGCAGTTTTCTCTTGGTGAAAAAACCTGGTTGCTTAGGATGAGGCAATGCAATATTACTATTCAACATTAGAATCACATAAGACATACTGGGTTTGTCTTCTATATATTGTTGAATGCATAATAATCCAATTTGGATGACTTGAAACACTTTATTATGGTTACTTGACTCCAAGATCGCCGCGTCGATTAGTCCTAAAAGCTCGTCTTCTTTATAATTTCTTCATACCTAAAAAGGTTGATTTTGTAATTAATCCAAAGTAGTTAAGCATGTAGTATAAGAGCATTAGAATATATTCATATGCACTTACATGTCCAAGAAGGTTAAAGTTGTGATCAGGATGACTGAATAATCTATTTTTCTTCCCATTCACTATTTCGATCACTAAAACACCAAAACTATAGACATCAAATTTAACTGAGAATAGTCCATCAATAGCATACTCAAGAGGCATGTAACCACTGCGAGAGGTAAAAGAAAATGATTTTAATTTCTAAACAAAGCAGACAAAAATACTTGCAGTATTGTAGAAATTTTTACTATTTCCCAACAACTCTTGATGTATTTTCTTAAGTTTGACTTCCTCCAAAACTTCTTGCCATGCCAAAATCTAAAATTTTTGGATTCATCTCGTGATCGAGTAAAATATTACTTTCTTTGAGATCTCTATATATGATTCTTAGTTTGGAGTCCTGGTGAAGATAGAGAAGTCCCCTAGCAACGCCATTTATAATGTTATAGCACTTCGGCCAATCCAATGACTGACTTAATTATTCATATATTCATATATCATAAAGTTAAACCATACTTCTCTATATTTGGCTGGTATATATGATAGTTTCTTAGGGAAATAATACATTAAACTAATTTAATATTTTAAATTATAAGAGAGTTAAGAAAACGTGTCAGTATTTGAAAGAGGGCCATACCAAAATAAAATAATCTAAACTTTTGTTGGGCATGTATTCATAGATCAATATCCTTTATCCTTTATTAGTACATCACCCGATAAGCACCAGAAGATTGCGGTGTTATAGTTTGGCAATACATGAAACTTTGTTGTTGAACCCATCAATCATTGTGATAATTCCATATAATCTGAGTGGGCGTTGTTCCTTTTATCTATTTCATCACTATTAATGCCATCCTATGTTTAGATTTGACTCAAATCATTTGACTAAGTCGACTACATTATCAAAGTTGCACATTTTATACACCTGATAACTTCCTCATTATTACAGTAACGCATTTCCATAGGAGCCAAACATGATGTGTATCAATACCTTATCTGTTACATATACCTCACACATGAAAGTATAATTTTACTCGTTTAAACGTTTATTTTCATTTTATTAATAATACCAATTTCGAAGTGTAGACATTTCTCTAGTTCTGAGTTTACTCTAATTTAGTGTTGTGGTTTAAGTTGAAAAAAGTTTTTTTTGAGAAACTACTGATGGATACTCTTTTAGTGCCTTATGGTGCATATACGTTGTTAAGAAAACTATTTTTGCATGATTATGCAAATGATACGTATTAATACAATAACCTTGTAAACAGGTCCAAAGCCGTCCTCGATCTCTAAGCTTATTGTTGCGGGAGAAGTTATTTGTGGCATTTGCAATTTTTTTAAGTCAAATAATGGTAACTCAAAATCTTCCCCCACATTTTTGTATGGAAAAATTCTTTTTGAACTGAATTTCAACCTTCTTGCAAAATGAGAAGTGAAATCAAACCACATGGTGAACAAGTGTTTTAAATGCTTAGACAGGGAATAGAAATATTATCTACTCCTAAAATTCTGAACCATTGCTTCGAAGAGTCGGTATTATTTTTCTTGACAATTCAATTTGGACTTCTTTCCACATTGGGCAAGTTTGCCCATCATTCCAAAATAATCTTTTCTTCACTTTGTGGTCATAATAGTTGTCTTTCGTTAATAAATGCAATTTTTGTTTCAATGAATAATTCAATCATATTTACCTCATCTCTTCATAATTCTCTTCTTGAATACAAACAAGAATAAAGCAAGTACTAATGTTAGTACTATAGGAATAACTATGTTCTGCATTCGCCTCTTTAGTCTGAATCTTTTGCTTGTTGGATTTTTCCCCCCTATAAAAATCCTATTTATCTATTCATTTAATGTTTATCTATGTTGGACATTTATTTATTAATAAAAGTACATCATTCTTCATTCATTAAATTGTAATTTATTTTGTTTATATAAATCTCCAAATTTATATATATTATGATTTATGTGTATAAAGAAGTATTATACACATAAGATATAAATCATATGTAATATACATAAATAATGATATAATGGTTTATAACCTATAATAATTTTGTAAAATATTATCATGTAGGTTATATTGCTTTAATAGAGATGATTTATCTTGATCACGGTTGATGGACTTTTAATTAAAGTACTAGTGCATTAACGGTGTGCATTGAACGGATCATGTGATAATATTTTATTTATAAAATATTTTCACATAAATATTAATTTGTGAAGGTTTCTTAATTTTGAAATAATAATGGACTTAATATTGTTATATATATTAATTTAATATTCCAACGAGTGAAATTATATTGTATTAATTAATACCTCGGAATGTTAATTAATATCAGGAACATTATTATTGTCAAAACATCTATAAGATTTTTCATAAGATAATTTATTATTGATCATAGAATCTTGGCCAAGTCTTTTAATATTTATTATTAAAAGGATTGATTTAATTATTAAATCAATTTATGATCAAATGAAGATAAAATATGGACTTATAAAATTAGTTTAAATATATTGGGATTATATTTAATTTTGAAATATTTATTTACATCTATAGAGGAAATATTTACAGTTTATTAGTAAAGAGTTTATTTTAATTAATTTCTGAATTGAAGTGCAATTACAATTATTTAGTGGAATTAATTGTAATTAATATTTATTTAGTATATTATTATTAGATAATATAATATATAAATAAGTATTGGAGTCAGAATAGGAATCCCTAAGGATCCTTATCCTAATCTAATATGAATCAGTTTTATTAGAGAGATAATGATCAATAGCGATATAAATATATCATTGATCAGATACGTGAAAATAGGTTATTATTTCAAATCAGAGTAAAAACCAAATAACGTATACTCTCTCTCTCTCTCTAGAAAAAACATGTAAAAATATATTTTCCAAAAGGGTGCTTTGGAGACCATACTCTAGATTCAGCATAAGGTCATAGGAAGAAAGATCTTGAGGATACTCGAATATTCAAACATGTTAATCAAACCAAGCACTAGGTAACAATTCATACTATAAATACATGGTTTATATATAATTGTTGTTTTGTATAAAACTATAAAGATGATCATGTTTTATTAAATTTTTAAAAAAACTTTTCGGAAAATTTTCCAAACATTGCTTTCCTCCGCGTAGCCTAAATATTTCAAAATATAAATACATAATCGTTGAAAAGCATTAAAAAAAAAAAAGGTGACAGTATTTCTATTATTTATACTTATTAGCAACAAAAATTAAAACCTTTAACATGTGGACATAGTGATGCACAAATGACCTGCGGCCTGCGGCCCGGCCTTGATCCGGCCTGGTCAAGGCCTGGCCTGAAGGCCACGAACAGGCCACAGTTTTTTTGCTTAGATCCGACCTGGCCTGGCCTGCCAAAAAGCCCGGCCTGACCTGAGGCCTGGCCCGGCCTGGGCTGAGGCCTGGCCCGGCCTGGGCTGAGGCCTGGCCTGGTTCACCAAAAACTTGGTCTGATTTGCAGATTTTCTTTATTAGTTACTTCAATTCTCCCACTGCAGACGAAAACTTCATCTTTGTAACAACTTATTCAATAAATAAAATAAAATTGACGTATTTTAATACGTTCATTCATGCATGTTTGTTTATATACAAATAAAGAAATCTATGAAAACACATTGACTAGTGTAATATATAAGGATTTTCCTTACCTAGCTAGCAACCTACACTTCTTACAGATCTTTCATTGCATCTTTATTTTAATAGATACTTAGCGTAACAACTAGAAAGTCATTTGCAAAATAATAATAAAAAAGATAATTTTCATTATTGTAATTTGAAAGCTGTAACTTGTAACACGTTACTTTTAATTAATACATCAATTAAGTTTAAAATTTTAATTGGAGTTTTAAAAATATTTAAAATTACTAAAAAAATTGTTTGAATGGATTGAATCGGACTGGACTGGCTTGACCTGGCCCAAAGTCTGGCCTAGCCTGCAGGCCTCAACAGGCCCCCTTTTTGAGCGTCAAGCCCGGCCTAGCCTGGCCTGCAGGCCAAAAGTCAAAGGCCCAGCCTGGCCTGGTCAACGATCAAGGTCTGGCAGGCCCAGGCCGGGCCAGGCCAGGGCGACCTGTTATGCATGCTTATGTGGACAGAGTAGTCTTACTTAATTAAGTGGCAGACATTCTAACATACAGATCCTGGCCATATGTTGTGTAGACATTGGTATCTATCGGCTCATTGAACCATTGGAAACACCCATTTCCACCTCCTCTGGTATCAGCATTTGCATAAGTTGTACAAGAGCAGTTCTTAAAGCATACCCTCTCACATTCCTCAAGGTTCATGCTCATGTTATACCATGAGTGTCGTGTGTTTGGCAATTTCAAACCCAAGTAATTAATAAAACCATCTCCATTTCCACAATTTAGTAGGGTTTTGCGGATGCATCCTTCTGACCAATCTGCTGCTTTCCATTTTCCTGGGAATTTTGGTACAAATCCTTTCAAGCATTCACATCTTGGGGAGTTATTAATGTTATAGCAACCATATGCGCCGCAAAATCCGTAACGGTCACTGTCACTTACCTGTAGAGTCATATAAACCATCCAATTTTGGTTTCGATCATTCCATATCAGTATTTTTGTATCGCCGTTTGCAGTCAGTATATACCTTGTAATTACAGAAAGGCTTTTATTGACAAGATCAAACTTATAATAGATTTCCTTCTGTTTGAAAACAAACTCTTCTGTAAAGATTTCGTTTGAATTGTTATTCGAACTGCCACTAAATTGAGGACCAACCCATGGTCTCGTCCTGGACCACAGCACCGACCCTTTCCACAAAAGAAATTGCGGAAAACCATTAGGATCAAGGCGGGTCTTAAATCTACCTGGACACAGATCATCAGCACTTATCCATGATGTGTAGTACCTGTCTAGGCCTATTACCAAGTCCAATCCAAACTTCATGCCTGGTAGCAAAGTATCTCCAGGATGATCAAAGCTCTGCCAAATAAAATTTTCTTGGTCACTGCCATTTTCATCCCTAAAAACAAGAGTCCCTGTATCTAATAGTTGTGCCATAGAATGCATCACATACCTTGATATACAATTAATGTACGGTTATTATACATGCAAGTAATACTTTATTCTTTTTTTAAAAAAAAGTAAATGGATTTTATTTCATTAGAATAAAATCCTTACAAAGCATGGCAATCCAAAAGGTATGGATTAGGCCATGAATAAACATGCAATTAATATTTTGCCCCAACTATTATTATAATTTAGTAATACAAATCCATTGTTCTTATACCAAAAAATATCAAATGTTATTCTCCAATAAATAATAACATAATTTAATATACTTTTAGTTGATAATAATACATTAGCATTGTTACATACATCATATTTTTATTTTTATTTTTGAACTTATCAATATATATTATAATATTTTGACCATTAAATTTCTTGATTTATGAACCTAAATAGTATAAAATTTCGTTCGATTTACTCTAATACATTATAAATAGTATTTTTACTACACATTAAATTACACTAAAAAAGAATACATAATTTTTTTATCAATAAACTTGCACAGTTACATATTGTTATTTCTATTTCCCTAATATGTGATTTTTAAAACTTATCCGTGCTTGGCACCGGTAATTATGCATGTCTTATTAAACTTCATTAGAAATTGAAATCTTATTAAATTATGTTGTTTAACTGTATTAATATTAGGAGTAAGTTTAGTTGAATAGTAATAATACTTACAGATTTCTTACTAAATTAGTGTCATAAATAAATTGAATTCATTAAATTTGAATTTCTAAGATGGTATTTCAAGGAAATTCTTTATTTAAGTCGTTAATACAATATTAAAGAAGGTCCTATACGTTATGAATACTAAAGTTTGCATAACATATAACTTGCATAATTTTAAAATTTGAACTTTTAAAAGCACAAGTATAAAAGTTTTATAAAAAGTTAAAATCATAAATTTGGAAAAATGCCAATATAACACCTTCAAAACAGTAAAATACGAATTTCATAATCTTTTTACGTTTGGATCGAGAGAATAGAATGAAGAAATGAATGAGATGAAGAATAGTGCATTTGATGATTATTTTGGAGGATAAAACATTCCAATATAATGAAAATTCATTTCATTCCCTTGATTTTTAATCCATATGTGAGATGGTGGAATAAAATTCATTCCAATAGAATAAATATGCAATCATTTTGCTATCATATTACACCACCACCACCACCACCACCAATAATTACATTGAAATATAAAATGACCCTTTAAGATTTTACAAGAAGAAAATTTTGTACACACCTTATTATTGTTGAAAATTTTATGTTACAACCCGAATTTTCAAGAATTTTTTTTATAATATTAAATGAGAATTTAATAAATAAAATTCTTATTATGAGACGTGACGAATTTGAATGAATAATATATGTGCATAATAATTGTGTAGTGTGCATCATTTTGTAGTGTCGAGTAAGTGGAGGTGTGGAGTTCCCCAATAGAAAAATTGGCATAATTAAATGTAAATGATGCGTAATTTGGTAGACTAATAAAATTAATCGCATGGTAAACTACATCCGTTTTTAGTAAAACAAAATTATAAATATTCATAAATATATGTATGATTTAAATAATATTTTTATTATGATACAGATAGTGATATTATTTACACTACAAGTATAATAAAATATAGTATGTAACTAAATATACGGTGTGCGTGTGATGCACCCACACATATATATATATATATATATATGTTAGGAATACTTGTAGACAAAACTAGACATGCAAGTGGGATATGACTATAAGATATTAATGTTAATGTACACATGCATGCTAGTCACCTGAAAATGGGGATGGGTAATTAATTTATATTCCAAAAATATTAGTTTATTTGTCCATGTTCCATTGATTCAAGAGAATGCACGAACTTGGACAAGCTATCACATCAAACAAGTAAGCATGGCATGGGAAAATTAAAAAGTAGTCCGCAAGTGTTTTCCATAACACATCAAGTGGGAGAGTGTGTTATATATATATATATCATATGTGACGTGTATAAGTGTATAGTGTATATATATATATATATATATAGGGGAATGATCCATAGCAAGCGTTTACTATAGACACTATTTTAGCAAATGCATCTTCAACCGTTGAAATAATGATTTTAATGGATAAGATTGAGTCCGTTATCTAAGATAACGGGTAGGAAAAAAAAAATCTTAGTCAACTTGTCATCTTAGTTGACGGGTGGAGTTTTTTTTTTTTTTTTTTTAATCTAAGTTTAACTAAATCAAAAAAAATCAAAAAAAAAAAAAAAATCTCATCCGTCATCTTAGTTGACGGGTGGAGTTTTGTTTTGTTTTTTTTATTTTTTATTTTTTAATATAAGTTTAACAAAAAAAAATAAAATTCCCACCCGACATTTTAGTTGACGGGTGGAGTGTTTAGTTTGGTTTTTTTTTTTAACAAAACAAAAAAAAATCCCACCCGTCATCTTAGTTGACGGGGGAGTGTTGAGTTTTTTTTTTTTTTTTTTTTTTTTTTAATATAAGTTTAACAAAAAAAAATAAATTCAAATAAAATAATTCTCACCCGTCATCTTAGTTGATGGGTGGAGTGTTTAGTTTTTTTTTTTTTTTAATATAAGTTTAACAAAAAAAAAAAAATCCCACACGTCATCTTAGTTGACAGGTGGAGTATTTAGTTTTTTTATTTTTTTTAATATAACTTTAACAAAAATAAAACTCAACACTCCACCCATCAACTAAGATGACGGGTGGGAATTTTTTTTTTTTGTTAAAGTTATATTAAAAAAAATAAAAAATAAAAAATAAACTCAACACTCCACCCATCAACTAAGATGACGGGTGAGAATTTTTTTTTATTTTTTTTGTTTTTTTTTTATGTTAAAGTTATATTAAAAAAAAAAAACTAAACACTCCACCCGTCAACTAAGATGACTGGTGGGAATTTTTTTTTTGTTAAAGTTATATTAAAATAAAAATAAAATAAAATAAAATTAAACACTCTACTCGTTAACTAAGATGACGGGTGGAAAATTTTCTTTTTTTGTTAAACTAATATTAAAAAAAAACAAAACTCCACCCATCAACTAAGATGACGGGTTGGAATTTTATTTTTTTTGATTTTGTTAAACTTAGATTAAAAAAAAAACAAAAAAACAAAAACCAAAACTCCACCCGTCAACTAAGATGACGGGTGGACTGAGATTTTTTTTTCCCTGCCCGTTATCTTAGATAGCGGGTGTGACTCCATCGTATCTATTAAAATCATTATTTCAACGATTGAAGATGCATTTGCTGGAATAGTGTCCATAGCAAACGCTTGCTATGAATCATTTCCCATATATATATACTAGTAATTGCCCGTGCCTGAAGGCACGGTGTAACGAAAAAGTAGATTAAAATACTACATTACATAACAATTACATAACAATTATATATATTCTTTGTAGCCTATATTACCTAAAGACTCATACATAACTATTATCATACTCAATCATCATTCCATACTCAAAAGCAAACCACCAAAAAATCAAGCTAGTCACTATTAATTTAAAGAAATTTCGGCAGAATTTCCTTTAAAAATAGATAGCCAGAAAAAGATAAACCTGTATAAAAAAACTTACAATCATCAAAACAACCATCATGTCATACCCAAAATTATCATAACCATTAACCATGTATAATTAGTTAACGGTACATAAGACGGAATACCAAAAATACACATATGCATAAATTTAATACATACTCAATCATCATTCCATACCCAAAATCAAACCACCAAAAAACCATGCTAGTCGCTATTAATTTAAGAGAAATTCGACAGAGTTTCCTTTAAAAATAGATAGTCAGAAAAAGATAAACCTGTAAAAAAAACTTACAATCATCAAAACAACCATCATGCCCTACCCAAAATCATCAAAACCATTAACCATGTATAATTAGTTAACGGTACATAAGACGGAACACCAAAAATACACATGCATAAATTTAATACATACTCAATCATCAACACATCCAAGCATCAAAACATCAAGCTACTAAGTTCAAGAAATTTTGGCAGAATTTACTTTAAAAATAGACGTCCAGAAAAATCTAAACCTGTATACAAAACTTACAATCATCATTTCATACCCAAAATCATCATACCCATGTATAATTAGTTACCTTTACAAAAGAAGGACCACAAAAAATATACACATGCCGAAAATAGAGAAACAACTTCGTATTATTTACAGTTTACACCAAGTATTCTTCAATGTATACCTGAAAATATTTGAAATATAAAAATTATCGAAATATGTGAGTCAAAATAAAACATTTGTATGTAGTGGGTGGGGGGGGGGGGGGGGGATGACGAATATAAAGTTGTCTTAGTACCATTTCAATGGTATTAATGATTTAAATCATACTTATGTATTCGTGACAGTATAATGGTGTGTCAGTAGAAAGTGAGACTGTTTGAATAGTTACAGTTACGTGTGTGTGTTTGTGCATGTATTGTGTGTGTTGTGTGTCTGCATGAGAAGTAAAGGAATATAGAGTCTTAGTAAGAGAGAATTTCACACCTAGACAATTGTTTGGTCAGTTGTGGGTTATTCATCATCAAAGGTGGACAGTTCGGTACTGGATTGCATATCAATATCCTTAATGTCCACGTATCAATGCACAACCACCTAAATTACTGACATAAACATTAAAATTAACACTATTTATATTGTAGGAATACTAAAGTTATTATGATGCAGTGACATAAAAGTAGATTTACCTGATTACGTCAGCCCCATCCACAAAGGTCCATTGTATATACTTTATCGTTCTCGGTGAAAAATTTGCTTCAATCCTACAAAGAATGAACGTCATTGTAAAATTAAGTTGAAATGTTGAAAAGATTACATAATTCAGTAGAAATAAACTTGTTTAAACTATACCATTTAATTGTCGTAAGAGTGTTATAACAAAACTTCTGGGTAAACGATATTTGTGGTACAATTCGACCCATCTTCTGGAAGGAGGACAGTAATACGATCCGAAGATGTGCATCTAGAAAGTGCCACATAAAGGTGTCCATGACTAAAGACAGGTGTCCGCAAATCAATCCCTACGAACTTGACCGATTGTCCCTGGGCTTTATTGATTGTCATAGCATAAGTTAATCGAACAGGAAACTGGCGTCTTGTCATTCGAAAAGGCAAGTCCAAAGATGTTGGTGTCAATGATATTCTTGGAATGAAGACTAAAGTGCCAATTTTATATCCATTTAATATCCGAGCTTCGATTACCCTTGAGGCACATCTAACAACCATCAATCGCGTGCCATTACAAAGTCCATCTTTCGGTGCAATATTTCGTAACAGCATGATTGGGCAACCAACTTTCAACTCCAATTTAAACGGTGGCAACCCTGAAGGATTTAGCGAGTTTAAGTACTCATTAGGATATCGATTCCTAATGGTTTGATCAACCTCGTCACCTTCAGACATTTTATCTGCAGCTAAAAAAGTAATTGTTTCTCCCGGAGTAATATTAAGTGCTGCAACATTTATATCACTGACATCGTCATTGCGAGCAGATAGAATTGTGCGTTCAGTGAGAAAGGTTGGAGTCACTACACCAACAACATGCAATTGTGGATAGATGTTAAATATCAATTCATTTATATTATGACACCGATTTATTGTAGATGGAAGTTGCACAATTTCTTGTGGATTGGTCCTAACCTAAAAAATAAAAGTATAATTAGTCACAAAGTGAGTTTTAATTGAAAGCATCATATATCATTCAATTCAATGTTGAATGAAATATTACCTCCATCAAGAATTCAGCAAAATTAGTATTGCGAACGTCTGTGCGAGTTAATCGCATGTTTAACCCCAAAGTTAAAACACATATATCTTTCCACAGCGAAGACCGTCTCAATGATGCACCCACATTTTGCTCGCGAACGCCTTTAGGAATAACAGGCAAAATTTGTCGAAAGTCTCCACCTAGGACAACAGTGATACCCCCAAAAGGTCTTATATCGTCTCTGATATCTTGAAGGGTGCGATCAACTGCCTCAACACAGTGTCGATGTTGCATAGGAACTTCATCCCATATTATTAGCTTTGTTTTTCTAAACAATTCGGCATGCATTGATTGTTTAGTGAACCCACATATTGAATTATCTAGGGTTTCCAAAGGAATACAAAATGTAGAATGTGCAGTGCGCCCTCCTACCAATAACAACGATGCAATACCAGATGAAGCCACAGTAACAACAACATGTCCATAGCTACGCAATTTGGTTGCAATGGTATTGTACAAAAATGTTTTCCCCGTCCCAGCACCTCCACTCAAAAAGAAAGTAGTTGACATATTTTCACATATTGACGTTGTGACAGCAGTGTAAGCAGCAAGTTGTGCATCATTAAGGCTGTCAACATTAATTTGTGCATCAGACTGTTGTGCTTCATTCTCAAGTTGTTGGTGCTCAAATAGTAATCTATTTCCAACGATTGCATTCCAATTTCCAGTTGGTTGTGGCATGGGTGGAAAATCAACTAAACTCTTTCCTGACTCATGGAGCAATTGATTCATCAAATATAAGCCATAATCTTCAATATGGTCATCAGTTGGATTCAAAATACCAAACATAGTACGAATCTTGTGTGGTAAATCATCACATATATGTGCTGAGAATTGCTTCCACAATGCAAATGGATGCAATGGAAAGCATTCCGTTAGAATTATAGCAAATAGTCTCCTTAATTGATATCCCGTTCTCATAATTGCAGCCTCTTGAAGACATTGTATCCATTCTTCATCATCTTCAAGAAGTCCTCTTCCAACACATGCTGACTTGAATGTATCATGCATAACATTATTTACCGTGCGTAGCGTGTCAAATGAAGTAGGTCCTCTGACAACAGTTAAAAGCAAACGCAAATAAAACTGCTCACCTGAATTAGGGCTAGCAAAGTACATTCTCCCAATTGCATAACCCCTTTGTCTTGGAGTCCATTTATTGATAGACTTGTTCCAAACAAATTTTTGTGGAAATTCCTGATAAGTTAGTAGACGGGCAGATTCATTTGCAACGCAACAATCAAAAAAGCCAGTTAGAGTTGTTTCTTGATGTGCACCTTTAGAAAGGATCGTATGAAAAGATTCATCAGGGTTAAAGACCACACGATGCATCCCAGGCAAATGAAGTGCCAATCTTACAACTGACGGAATCTCTTCATGTAAAGTATTACCAAACAATCGCCATGCAGCTTCTGGAGGTCCAATATACCGGGCATCAAGATATTGTTGGATCTCATTAATTCCTCCAAGCACCATTGTTGCGCGATCATGTCCTTTATAAATATACTTGTGAATGTATTTTACACATCTGATTCTGGCACAAACTTCAACATTGATATGACAGTTGAACAATCTTGATAAATACGGATTGTGTGGCACAACGTCTCTATTATCAATTTCTTGCCCACTCACGATGTACTTCTGACCAGTATTTCGACGACGATAGACAGGATATCCATCGGAGTCCATACTTGTTGATTCAACAAATGATCGAGGGTAGCGCTTGGTACACACCCCATTTTCCATACATGGTGCTTGTGGATTTCGAGCACCACATGGTCCGTGTACCATGCAACGTATGATTGTTTCAAAAAGCAATGGGTCAGTTTGACAATCCGAAAATTTAGCACACACTACTCTGTCCACTTGAGCACATGTTTGAATTTTATCTGAACCATGAAGGAAGAAAAGTGCATGCATGTGCGGTAACCCCCTTTTTTGGAATTCAATTGTAAAAACATGCGCAACTTTTCTACCAAAGACGTTGTTTGTTTCTATCTCCTTCATCAAAAATTTTTGCTTCAACTCAAAAACACGGGCCACTAAATCAGGACGATCAGTAGGGATCTGATTTGGCAATAGTGATTTAGTAATTTCAGGCCATTTAGGATTTGTAGTCATAGTTAGAAATATATCTGGGTGTTGATTATACCGCGTGATGGCCATTGAATCTTGAAAAATTTCAAACATATGTCTTGCACTACCAGTGAATGAAGATGGCAAAACCATTCATTGACCAACTTGTTCAGGACCAAGCTCATCTGTACAAACATCTGTAAGACCTTGGTAAAGGTCTGCACGAAGCTTCGATTGATTCAACTTGTAATATGTCAACCGATTTTGTTCAGTAGCGGCCCAAGCATCTACTACAAATTCCTGAAATAGTTTTCCAGCTCTCAAAATTGTTGAATACTCAGTGTCACGGTCGAACATACGATAACTGTAATATTGCAATTGTGTCATTCGAGTAGATGAAGGTCCACCTTGGGAAGCATTCCACTGTTTCAAATCTGGATTCCATCCTAGCTCACCATAAGGGAACAATACCACGTAATGCAATGGCAAATAGGCCGGGTGACACTCATTAATTTGCATCAAACCATTATCTCCTCTCAAATGTAACACAATATCTCTCATTCCACTTGATTCAGTTCCATCTCCTGGTAATATTACCGCAATCTCATCAGTAGTTGGGAGATTATATCGACGCCGGTCTGTTACAGAACTGTAGTGAAGGTAGGCAGGTAAATTCACCCCCGTCAATTCCAATTCACTTAAAATTGTGTGAGCCTGTCGAAATTTCATAGGAAATGGATTTACTTGCAATAAACAATATTGTATGGTTTTTAGAACATCTCTTCTCAAGTTAGGATTTCTATTGCTGCGAACATCTAAAGCTGAATTGGGATCATAAATGTACAATTGCGAGTAAATTAGTTCACACCCTCTATGTGGCATAAGCGATCTTGTTCGATGGCGTAATTCTCCATGGATGGTGAATGTTATAGGCCCCCTCCCAACAATTAATCTATCATCCAAAGTAGCACCAAGACTCGTAAACGCATTCGCTACATTATACTCTCTTATATGCTGGCGAAACGATTTTGATTGTTCATCATTGTCATCATACAATGCTTTAAGCATTGAAGGAGGTGCAATAAGTGCAGGTTGTCTAATTTTTCCTTGTAAACAACATTTTCCAAAGAGAGGATTTGATATAGATGATTTTGTTAATTTTTCAGCAAGCCAGTGTAAGGCAGAACAATGAGGACATGTTCGATTCATCAAGCCGAGGTAATGACGATCTGGAATTTCATGGTTTTGAGAATTAAATGCAACATCCATAGATCCACTGCGAATTTCATGGTTTTGAGGATCTGGAATTTCAAGATTTTGAGGAGGATTTTCTTGATTCATGATGGCCACAGACAACCACCGTGAAACAAATGTTGTAGTGTCTTCATTAAGATTTTGAAGCAAGGTGGTTGACGATGACTCTAAAACATTTGTTGTCACTATATTGTCTGTTACAGGACGAGAAATTTTGGTAAACAAAGCCACTGCCTGCAGGCGGGACCTTTTATTTGATTCTCGTTCTAGGCATGATCGGCGACGACGGCTCGGTGGTAAAGAAGGAAAAAATTTAGGCTGAACGGGGGCACAATGTTTTAATCGCTCTCTTTCATGACGTGCAAGTTGTTCCAATCTCCATTTGGAGCACTCATTTTCTTTCGCAGCATAACGCATTTCTGGAGCAAGCGTTGCACATTGCGGCGATGTTGATTTTGATATAACATTATAGTTTGGTGCCTAAACCACGAACTCATAAAAAATTAACATGACAACAAAGTGTTGTATCAAAACTATCTACCTAACCATTTAGTTATCAACATTATATGTCATAACAAAAGCTTAAAGGCTACAAAGTAACATTAAGATTAAGAAACTAAAAATTTCAACTAAAAAACTGTTAAAAGAAACAAAATAGCATGGCTCCGTAGTTCCGTAGACACGGAATAATAAGATAAAAAAATAAGTCACATTAAATGAGACAAACCAAAAACATGTTGACAAATCAAATGTTCTACATAAAACGAAACTTAAATTTGTAAAAACAGAGAGAAAATAGTAGGATTAAAAGTGATACCTGTTGACAATCTTTATTTTTTATTCCTTGGCTCGAAGAGGTTGATTTTTCTTTCCCCTTAAATGTGGAATTCGCCATAGCATCAAACCTTTTTTTTCTCTTGTTGTGTAAGAAAACGCTACTTAAAAGGGGAAAAAAAAGAAAAAGAAAATAGGTGTGATGATCCACTACCTCACGTATACGGAGACAATTTAGTTCATACTCATTATTAAGACGAATTCTTCGAACCTGTAGACAAAAAAATGATAAGCAGGTAAAAAGATTAGATAAAAAGTAATAAAAAATTATCATACAATATTTGATAGGTCGTCATCCATTTGTCATGTCATTAATGAAAAAAATTAAAAAAAATAATCTATTAAACAAGATAAACTGATATAAGGTTCTTCAAGTTGTAAAGGAAATAACAAATAAAAAGTTAAAACTGGTGGCATTGTTGGTACCACTGATCTAACTGTCTAGCATAGCCATTGTTGTGAGCATTTATAAACTTATAAGCATTAGAGTATAATCAAAATTATGTTATTATCCTATAAGTAGTCTCTGAAAGAGAGGCCATATAATGAGCTATATTATTATTATTATTATTATTATTATTAGTGTTATTATTATTATTATTATTAGTGTTATTATTATTATGGGCATGGTTTGGATAAAAAGTGGGTTTTTAAATATTTTTTTATAAAATTAGGTACTACTTTTCTTTACATGAAAAGTGTATTACCAGTAGCCTAGGTTGTCAATTAAGATGCAATGTATATTCTATGCCCTGAATTATCTAAAATTAAAACAAATGAGCACAGTACATTCTATGCTTATTTGTATGATTCTATGAGATTATTTGTATGATTCTACCAGAATATTTTATATTGGTGATTGTGTTTTCTTGAAATCATTTCATAGCCAATAGTAATATTCAGGTTGTAATGATTATAAAGTTTGTAAATTTTTAAGGTTTCGTCTTATATTGAATTAGTTGTAGCTGTGCATTCTAAATTTGTATTGAGTTGCCAAACACAACCAAAATGTAATTCAATCAGTAAAATGGAAATTAGTATACATTAGCAATTAATAACAACAGCCATATATGAAAACCCAGGTACACTAAAGTAATTATAATTCCCAATTCAAAGCCAACATAAGGCCCCGTCTTCTGAAGTCACATAAGAGAGAAGTTGTTAAGAGCATTTATAACAACTTAAACAATCTGAATTAAAATACTAAGTATCTTTTTTTTTCTAAAGATAAATATTTTAGCTTACCAGAGGAGGTGGAGGATTTGGTGGAGGTGAAGGTGAAGGTAACTTCTCAGGCTCGACAGATTTGCCATCTTAACTGTTCCCCATTGTTTCCTTCACAAACTCATGCTAAAGGCCCAAAATTGGAGTAATGAATTTAAAGATGAGTTGAAAAGAAGTTTACAATAGAAAGACTGCATAAAAACACTCTGTAAAGCAAAAAAGATAAAGCATGTCTTCATAACCATCAAAAACTATAAACACATCTCATAAAAAGCCTAGTCACAACTACTTGGTTAAGGTTAAATGAATCATTTCTACTCATTTTTTATGATAGGGCCATAACCAGTATCAAAGCAGAAATGCCAGCAGGAGAAACTCAAATTCCGTGCAAAAAATAGAATCAAGAATTTTGCAAGTCTTGTAAAATGATGAGAGAAATAAAAAATATTTTCTTCTACAATGTATAAAAAAAATAAAAAATCTAATTGAACAACATCACTACAGAAGTTGATTGTATCTATTGATTGTCATGTTTGACAACTATGATAATAACTGAAATTGATCAAATAAAAAATAATAATAAAATAACATAAACAAACCTCAACTGCAGCTTTAACCGAGGGTTGCTTCAACCGAAATGGCAACTTCTCCGAAAAATCAATGGCAATCAAATCCACCTACAAATTCAATTAATCATCAAAACACGTCATTACAACAATTCAAGAAATTCCAACCCATTATACAACAAATCATAATTCACCTCAGAAGCTTGGCAAGCCTGTTCAAAAGCAACAATATCATAACTCTTGAGAATTGGATTTCCAGAATTGAGAGCAGAAGCTGTCCACAATCACCGTGAGGCGCGTGTACTGACGAAAGGGAGTTGAAATTGGAATGCCGAGGAGATTACGGTGCAAATTGACAGTGGAAGTGAGAGTAGCAATTAGCCTTCCTTTCAAATTAACAAAACTCAACTACTTATAATATATTAAGTTTGTGAATTCTGTTTGTGAATTATAGCCTTCCTTTCAATTAGCACAAATAGCACGGTGCAAAAGTGTGTGAATTCTGTCATCATCGGCTCTTAATCCCAAATAGCACAAACAAATGAATCCCAAATAGCACAAACAAATTGCTTATGTATTACCGGAAGATGTATTAATCCCAAATAGCATAATATATTACCGGAAGAGTCTGTCATCATCGGCGGAGGCAGAAGCAGGCGAGCGGCGGCGACGGCCTCCGGTTCCGGAATAGTTCTGTATCGCTTGGAGAGGACGGAAGGGGTGGATAGGGTCAGACGAAAGTGAAAGATTATCGGCGGAGGCGAACGCAGGCGAGCGACGGCGACGGAAGGGGTGGAGAGCTCGAGCGACGGCGACGGAAGGGGTGGAGAACTCGAGCTTTTGGGGGATTTTGGACGGAAGGGGTTCGGGCGAAATGGAGAGAGAAATGGGGCGGTCGGGCGGTGGGTTTGGTTCTGGAAATGGAGAGAGAAATGGGGCGGTCAGGAAATGGAGAGAGAAATAGGTTCTCAGTAATTTCTGAAAATGGAGAGAGAAATGGGACAGGAGACGTGGAGTTGTCATGTTTGGGCGGGATTTTTTGTGGGTGAGATAAAATGTGAGCCAATAGATCAAGTTAAAGGAATTGAGATGAAATCTGAACGGTTCTTGTGGTTTCTCAAATTTGAGATTCAAAAATGGTCCTGTTTTATTATTATTATATATATATATATATATATATATATATATATATATATATATATATATATATATATATAATGAATAAATAAATTATTTGGAAATAATTTATGAAATGAATGAGGTAATTAAATTTAATTATATAATATTTATTATATAAATTTAATGAGTATTTAAAATAGTTAATGGAATGTATATTGATCATTTAAATCAGCGGTTTGTTTCAAAAAAAAATATGTTAAATTTAAATTATTTATTAATTCCAAAATTAGTGGAATAATTTTATACATTATAATGAATGTATGGATCATTAAATTATGTATTTATTAATAATACATATAATGGTACATGTAAAATTTTAATACATGTAGATGTTAGAAATTGAAAATGAGGAGTTAGACTATTTTAATGACTAAAATGTTATATGTATATTATAATGAATTGAAATGAAAAGCTACTATATGTACTTGTTTATTCTCTCTAATTCCCACCGATGGAAGTGAGGGAGAATACTAGTATAATCCTAGCATAATTAATTGTTTCTAGGTAAGCTTTCTCTACAACCAATAAGCACGACTTGGAGAAATAAAAAGGAGCATGGACTATTGTATAAGGCATTAAAAAAAAGAAAGAAAAAAGAAGAAGATAATATTGAGAAGCAATGCAGTGTGTGTCTCGGCAAGGAGGGAGAAATGAAGTACCCAACATGCATGCTTCAAGAAATAATAATAATAACACTCCACCCACTCCTATCAATTAACCAAGTGTTAATACAAAATAAGAATCCCAACATTTTGTCATTTTATTATTTACTATGTTAAAACCTTAAGGGGATGAGAGAGAGAGGGGCTGTCGGTTGAAGCAGAGGGAGAAGAAAGTCAGTAGCCGAATATCCTCCTTAGAAAAGTAGAAAAGCAAAACTCAAACAACAGAGAGATGAAAGGCAGCGGCCATGGAAGGGAAGAAGAGAAGAAGGAAGATTTGGAGCAAAATGTATTACTTTAAACTTGTTTTCACCTTTTATTTTGATTGTGTAAATCAAAACTTTGGATCTTCTTCTTAATGAGTATTTTATGTTTAGATCTACCCATATGGGTGTTGATTTGGTTGGAATCAAAAGAAAAGAAAAACAATTTTTTTTTTCTAGTTTTGAAACCCTAACTTTTATGTACTTTGGATTTCCACCGTTTTAAATCTATAACTTCTTTTTACAATCCGTCAAAGAGGGATGCTAGATGTATAAGTTATCCATTAAACCCAAGTGGTAGCACTCAAGAATGATGAGTTTACAAGTCGTAGTGATTGATTTTACCAAAACAGTCCCGTTTTTCTAACAAAAATAAAACTGTTTTGTGACAGTTTTTGCCAGGGGAAGTTTCGTAATTTTTACGACCTTCAAAAAATTCTGGAAAACTTTGGGATGATAATATGATGAGTTTTATAGATTGTGTCCAAAAATGGTGATTTTTGGATGTATAGAATGAGAGATGAATTTTACGGGAAAATACTATTTTAAAAGTAAACCTGTATAACTCTTTATGGTTAACTCCAAAAATTGTGAAAATTTTTCTGGGGGTACATATACATTACCCTGTAAGTTTTGGAAGTTTTCGGTTTAAGATAAATGTCGTAATATTGGGCAATTTTGGCCATTTAATATATATATATATATATATATAGTAAATGAATTTTAAAAATTCCGAGAAAAATATACGTTCAATATGGAGCTATATTTTGCCAAATACCAGAAAAGAAGAATTTTTAGAACTAATTTGGTATTTTCATGGAAATGGATTAGTTATGAGTAAAGGAATTAAATATGTGATGTGATGTTGAAAATTTAGCAAATAGGATTTTGTGGCTTGGAAATCCTATATACAGCATATGCAGATTTTTTATGAGGGATTTAGTCATTGGTGATGAAATCTTATGTGTATGACATTTTAGATTGATTAAAATGCATTAATTAGTAAAGTGTAAACAATTAAAATAAATTGTTTATAAGATTAGGAAATGATTATGATATTATTAAAAGATAAATAATATTATATTATGATATTATTGAATGCTTGATAACATTTAGATTAAAGTGTTATTAAATTATTGATTTAAAATATTATTTAGTGATTAATAATATTAATATGTGACTTTAATGTTATTAAATAATTAATAATATTAAATGGAATTTAAAGGATGAATTAAGTTATTATTTGGATTATTTGGACATTCAGTAGGCCATATTTAATGTATAGTATGATGATTTAAAAATTTAATATATTGGAAAGGATAACAGGTTGCTGGATTATAAAACAGCTTACCAAATTAAAGAATTATCAAAGGACGATAATAATACTGATGTATTAGGATGTTATCTAATATTTGATTGTCGTGATTAAGTGTTAGATAATTTATGGATATTATAATAGTATTATGAGCTAACATGTATGTTATGCTAATTGAAAGATCGATCCTATAATTAGGTCTTTCATGAGAGATTAAATTAGAGTGCTTAGCGGTAATTAACGATACAGGCAAGTTCTTTAACCTTATTCAAATTTATATTGAGCAAGTTCCTCTTAACTCAAACTTGAGTTGTTATGTTTCAAGCATGCTAGTGGTTTAATTCTTTATAATTATTCCACCTCTTTAAATTATTGATTCACACATAGTTCATGTTGCATATGTTCATCAGGTATGAAAGGCTGATCACCTTCATTACCATAAGGTTCAGCTAAATTTGTTCATGGTCATTATTGACACTCAACATTAATTGATTCCGTTATTTAATTATTGAAATTATGATTCGTGTATATATATATATATATATATATATTATTGTTGAAAATCCGAAAGCTTATTCTTTCTTTCAATCATGATATATCTTTATTGTATTTATACTTGCCGAGCAAAGTCGTTGCTCACCCTTGCTATATCATAATAATAAATTTTAGATTATTATGAACGTTCGAGGAAAGACGGAGACAAAAGCAAAAGACAAGATTATAGTGTTATGCATGATAACCAATTAGTTATTTGATGTAAGTTATTTGTGTACATTGTTTGTAAATCTACAGGTATATATGTAAGTTAAGGTTAGAAACCTTGGGGCATGTTGTAGAATACTCTAATATAAATAATTTATGTATCGTGACATACCAAGTCTAGGGTTCAAGGTATTCAGATTTGGGGGTGTTACATTTTATATATTTGGTTACTGCATGATGACTTCACCACAAGAATTAATTATAATAAAAAATAAAATTACAACTGAAAAATATTATAGATCAACTTAAAATAGAAAATTGTTTCAATGTAGATATAGCCATATAGGTTTTCAACTTCTAATATAATAAAAAAAAAACAAAAAATAGTCTAAAAATAAAAAAAAATTAAAAAAATTATTGATATAAGGTAAGAAAAAGGTTTTCAGTTTCCCATGGAATAGGATAATTTTTCCTCCGTCTAAAAAAATTAAACATTTTTAATTTTATGAATTTTTTATGTCAATTTAAATCAAAACATAGCCACCAACCAGCCCATTGCGGACGGAGGTGGCAACGACGACCATAATGCACAGTGGCAGTGGCTTGGCAGGTATCGTAGAATCGATTGTTGTGCGGCTTCACAAAGTTGTTTAAAGTATAAACCATAGATTTTTGGATAAATCTTGCACAACTGCTTACAGCTGGACATGGAGCACTTCAAGTTTCTTTCGTCCTCAAGCTCCAGCAAGTGGAAATCATACCTCTTACATGAAAAGAAATTTCTAGAGATCTCATGATGTGTCAATTCATGGGTTCTTTGCCAATTTGGGTATTTTAAATGACGCCTTCCCGGGTAATGGACTCGCTCGTCAACTTAATTCTATGCATAATTTTATATAATGGATTCTGCACAATACATGTTTGATGAAATGCTTTAGAGAAATACCATTACCCGGACTTCCACAAATTAATGGTTATTCACTGATAAATTATGTTGATGCTTTTATGTGGATTGTTTGTTATAAGTAGAGTAGTATGTTAAAAGAAGAGTTTATTGAGCATAGTTTGTGATAAACTCATCTGGTAAAATTTGCCCATTAACTTTGGCAGACAAAATTAATCTTTCATTGAACACCCAACTTTTACTTACTAACAAACTTATGGATGAATGAGAGAAATGCAAAGGATCCATTTTCATGTAGTTTGGCCGTCGAGAGTAGATTTTTTCATTAAGTAAAGCTATGTGTCTTCATGGTTTGCAAGTATGTACATTAGTAAGTGTTAATCTATTTATTTTTGTGGTGGCAATGAAAAGTCAATGAAGTTTCAGCTTCAAAGCTCTTACTTGGCAGTGTGATGACTCCATCGCGCTAAAAATCTTGTTCCTGATTGATGACATTATTTACAACTCTCTATAATAAAATAGAGGTGTCAAAGGGCACCAAAAGAGATACACTACTACCGTGGTGTGACAATGGTAAGAGATGATTGGTTGGATGGAGACAATATTGTCTTGCTCGATGAAAAATCTGCTTCTTGCATTCTTCTTATTTAGGGATGAGGCGTTGCAATTTTACTGCTCAACATTAGAACCACAGTCAACATACTTGGTCCGTCTTCCTGATATTGTTGAATGCACAATAATCCAATTTGTATAACTTGAAACACTTCATTCTGGGTATTTGACTCTAGGATCGCCCCATCGATTAGTCCCAAAAGCTTGTCTTCTTTATAACTTTTCCATGCCTAAAAATATTATTTTTAATTTAGTTGAAGTAAATAAGCATATAACATAAGAGCACTATAATATATTTGTATGCACTTACATGCACAAGAAGGTTAAGGCTGTGATCAGGATAATTAAACAATATGTTTTTCTTCCCACTCACTATCTCTATCACTAACATGCCGAAGTTATATACATAAGATTTAACTGAGAACAATCCATCAATAGCATACTCAAGGGGCATGTAACCACTTCGAGATATAGAGGAAAAATATTTCAGTATTGAGCAAAGGCAACAAAAATCATTTGCAGTGTCGTAGATATTCTTACTATGTCCGAACAACTCTTGTTAAATTTTCTTCAGTTTAACTTCCTCCGAATCTTCTTGCCATGCCAAAATTTGAAATTTTTGGATTCAACTCATGATCTAGTAAAATATTACTGGGTTTGAGATCTCTGTGAATGATTCTTAGCTTGGAGTCCCGGTGAAGATAGAGAAGTCCCCTAGTAATGCCATTTATAATGTTGAAGCGCTTTCTCCAATCCGGTGTCTTGCTTATTGCTTCATCTATTCATTTGTCATCAAATTAATTTATAATGTTGTATAGATGGATGTTGTAGGGGATAGTTCCTAAGGGAAATAACATGATTACACTATTTAATATATCAGGCTATCTGAAAGTTATGAAAATATATCAACATTTTAAGGAAGGCCATACCAAAAATATAGGGGTCTAAGCTTTTGTTGGGCATGTATTCATAGATCAATATCCTTTCCCCTTTTTTAGTACAACACCCGAGAAGCGCCACAAGATTTTTGTGCTGAAGTTCGGCAATACATGAAACGTCATTCATGAACTCATCTAGTCCTTGGCTCAAATTCTTAGAGAGCCTCGTCACAGCTATTTCTTGTCCATCATCCAACATGCCCTAAAAATCAAACATTATAATAATCCATGCTTGCAAAATTGGGGAATTTTTCTATCTTTTATGCCCCTTTCCCCCTCCCCAAGCTCTATGAACTCTTTTAACTTTCTATCTACAGGTCAAGACCATTTAGGGTCTTGCTAGAGCCGAACATGATGTGTATCAGTGCCTCTTTGTTGTGCGCACCACGTATTAGCAATAATACTTTACTCTTTTAAATGTTGATTTGCAATCCATTGATAATACTAGCTCAGAGGTAGAAACATTTGTACTAGTTTTGATTTAGTAAGTAAATGTTTACTATAATGTATTTTTGTGCTTTAAGTTAAAAATGTGTTATAGTGAGAAACTAGTGACATATATTCTTCTGTTGCCTTATGGTGGCACAATGTGGGGGGTAAAGCATGAACTATTTTCATGTATATCTATATAATCACCTTGTAAACAAGTCCAAACCTGCCCTCTCCAAGCTTATTGTTGCGGAAGAAGTTGTTTGTGGCATTTGAAATTTTTATAAAGTCAACTAATGGTAACTTCAAATCTTTTCCCTTAATTTTGGTAAGGGCAACATTTTCTAAATTGAATTTCAACCTTCCTGCAAAGTGAGAAGTAATATCAAAGCACATAGTGAACAAATATTCAAATGCTTTCACAATAGGATGGAAATATAATTTACATTTTAGACTATTCAGCTGTGAGTTTATTTTAAAATAAGAATGTGGGTAATGACATATTTGCCTATCCAAATATTTTGACTGCAAATTTCCTTCACTTGTGCAAAAGTTTATTTTGTACAAGTATTCTAACCCTTTCAAGCTTGATATTCTTAATTTATGATGAAATCATAATTTGCATTCATTTGTTTTAAAAAATATTTCAATATTCAATTACTCTGTTGTTTCAAGATTCTTTTCAAAAGTAAACTTTCAATGTACGTCTATGCTAATTGATTCGGCTAGACGATTATTGGTGCATGATTAATACATTCATGATTGTTGTGAACCATGACTTGTTTATAATAGTCGTTATTCAATTATCGAATTGAGCTATCATTTGAACCATAAGAAGCATCCACTTCCACCTCTTCTGACATCTGCATTTGCGTAAGTTGTACACGAGTAGTTCCTCAAGCACTCTCTCATATTCCTCAAGGTTCATGCTCATGTTATACCATAAATGTCGTGTGTGGCAATTTCAAACCCAGATATTTCATAAAACCGTCTCCATTTCCACAATCCAGTAGGGTTTTGCGTACACATCTGTCTGACCAATTTGCTGCTTTCCATTTTCCTGGGAATTTTGGTACAAATCCTTTCAAGCAATCACACATTGGAGAGTTATTAGTGTTATAACAACCATATGCGCCACACAATCGATAACGGTCACAGTCACTCACCTGTAGAGTAATATAAACCATCCATTTTTGGTTTCAATCATTCTATATCTGTTTTTTTGAATCGCCATATGGAGTCGGTATAAACCTCATAATTGCAGAAGAGCTTTTAATGACAAGATCAAACTTAGAATATATTTCCCTTTGTTTGAAAACAAACTCATATGTATAAATTCTATTTGGATTGTTATTCGGATTGCCACTAAATTGAGGACCAACTCATAGTTCAGTCTTGGACCATAGCACCGACCCTTTCCACAAAGTAACTGTGGAAAACCATTAGGATCAAGGCGGTTCATAAATCTATCTGGAGACAGATCATCAGCACTTTTCCATGATGTGTAGTACTTGTCTAGGCCTATTACCAAGTCCAATTGATAATTGAATTTTATGTCTATTTATTTAATATTTTTAGGCTTAATTATTTGTGAGTTTTTAAGTATTTTTAGTATTTTAGGTAATTTATGTGTCATTATGTGTTTTTATTATTTGTATTTACTTTTTATTATTTTATATCTTATTTTGTAGGTAAAATAGTCCTTGGTGGCATTTCCGTAAATAGGCAGCATAAGGAAGGGTAAATGGTAAATAATGAAGATCGGTGGCATTATCGTAATTAAATGGAAAGATGGGTTAGGCGCACCATGTGCGCGATATGAGATAAGCAACACCGGGGCAGAAACAGTGTCGTCTGGAAGCTGCATTGCATGGTTGGCTGCGCATTGCGCATATGATGTTTGATTCATGCAGACACGACGTTGTTTGGCTATGTGGCTGAAGAGGGAAGCGGGCGTGCAATGCGCGGAGCGACCAGGCGGTAGACTTGGTCAATGCACACAAAGGGCGTGTTTGGTTGCATGCTAATTTTGGAAACAGGATTACTCGCGATTTTAGCATTAATTTGATTCCAAATTTGATTTCTTTTTCACATTAGCATATGATTATTATTGTACTCCTATAAATATACTATGTAGCCCTTATTTTCAGTACCATTAACATACATTAGCAGATTATTAACATAGTTTTAGAGTAGAATATATATATTAGAGTAGTTTAGGAGTAGAATTAGAAGCAAATATTCCACGCAAAGGATTTAAGAATTGAAGGCGGAGCATGGGAATTGAAAACTGTGATTCAAGTCACAGACGGATATCAAACCATAGATTTGATTTCTTTTCTTTTCCTTTTATTTTTGTAATTTTGAGATGTTGAATTATTTGTGGATAGTTTATTATCTAGTTATGAACTAATTTTATATTAAGATTGCAATTGAACCCAATGCGTAGTTTAATTTAATTGATTTTCTTTTTAATTAGTGATGGTTATATATGAATTGTTTATCATATTTTGGGCATTCATGTAATTAATTAAGTGCAATAATTAATTGAGATTAATTTATACAAAATTGGAAGATGGAATATAGATTTTGATCTTAATATGATAGCATCTGTTCATAAAATCTGAAAAAATTTATATGATTAGTATATAGGATAGGAATATACCTATGTAACTTTTGTAGCCATAAAGAGAATCTGAGCTTAATATTCTAATTAACATATTTCAAATAGAAATATAGTGATTTAATTAATTAGAGTGTTCCTCTTTAGTTATGTTGCCTTAGGGTCTGTGACACCTCCAAATTTAGATACCACTATCTCGAATTTGGTGCTCACGCAATAATAAAAATAATCACTGCTAAACAATATTTAATACTAATGCAGAAAATACATAAACCTATGTTGTCTATTACAATGACTTTCTAATCTCAAGGTCTACAACCTTTACCAAATATACTTCACAAATTACAAAAGAATAACAGTGTTTGTGTTACATCATATTAATTCTACACAAAATATATAGCATGCAACAGCTATCCAACATTAACTAAGATTTTGTTTTTCCTTTGCCTTTGTCTTTAATCGACCTTTTAGGTTTAGCTGCAATATTTTTATGACATGGCAAATGTGAGCAACTAGCTGGCTCAACAAGTTTAAAATGAATACAAAATATGTCATGAATAAGAATCATGACTAAAAGATTTGATAATAGGAATTTGATATAATCAATGCACAATTTAATGAGTGGAAATTGATTATTTAAATGCTGAATGGTCAAAAGACCGTGAACTTCTGTTTTGAAGAATTAGTCACTTGATTGACCCTCTTAGGTTACATTTTCCTCTTTGTATCTAATATGTGTATGCATAACATTTTGTCTGTTTGTATCATTTATCAGACACTTAGGTTCTTCTCCATTATGAGTTGTTCTTCTCAATCTAAGAATCCGTACCACTATGGTTTGGATAAATTTCAAAATAACTTTAAATGTGTTTGGCCGAACAAGTGGCCTAGACTTCTTCTTAAACAGTTCATAAATGAAAGAACTTTAAATGTTTCACAGTTCAATAATGGAACTTGAATTCAACGTGCACTATGTGTGAATGTCAATGTTAGTGTTAATGTGGAATAACTTGCAATAATTAAACCACAACAATATGGTTTGGACTAGCTTCAATAGTATTCAAGTCAATAGATTGACACATACACGGTCTAGCTGAAACAATTGACATAGACCTATTTCTTAATTTCAATTCAATGTCTAGCCGAACAATTGGCTTAGACTACTTCTCAACTTTAATTCAATGTCTAGCCGAACAATTGGCATAGACTTATTCCTTTAAACAGTTCTTATTAAGAATATGACTTGCAAATGTACATTCATGCGAAAAACAATAATTAATACGATATGAAATAATTATCAATAATTAATCCAGCTTGAACAATAAAATAATTTTAGGTTTAAAATAACTTACAAGATACATATCAATTAAAGTTTAGGAACTTGCTCAATATAAAATTTGAGTAAGGTTAGAGAACTTGTCTGTCTGTCGACTTATGGCTAATTCGCTTAATTTAAACTCCTCTTGATGACCTAACATTAATAACGCTAGTCTATCAATTAGTACTGCATATAATCGTGCACTTTTAAACACTTACCTATGCTATTTATCTAGTAAATAATTAATCACATAACACATATAATTTTATATACTGTCATTAATCGTATAAGACACTTAATTGATCTTATGTTAATGATTTAATTAATCAGTATTATTTTTCTTAAGTGTTAAACAATTATTAAACCCTTAAATAATTTATTATAATTATTTAATAAAATTCTTTTTATTTTATTAACTCTATCTTCATTTAATTACTATTTAATATTAGTTAAAAAGTAATTAATTAATTAGCTTTAGTCATTATTTAACAATAGATAATGAATAACATTGTTTATAATAAATAATTAAAGTATTAATCATAATTGCCTTTAATTATTATTTGATATTAATTAAATAATAATTTATTAGTTATACTTATTTACTATTTAATCTTAATTAAAAAATAAATAATTAGTTTATTAACTTTAACTATCTTTAATTATTATTTAATGTTAATCAAATAATTAATTAACTAATTAATTAATTAATTATACTTACTGAATATTTAATCTTAATTAAATAATAAATAATTAGTTTATTAACTTTAATTATCTTTAATTATTATTTAATGTTAATTAATTAATTAATTAATTAATTATAATTACTTATTATTTAATCTTAAATACTTAGTTAACAACTTAATTACACCTTAATTATTATTTAATGTTACTTAAATAATAATTTAATCAATTAATTATCCTTACCTATTATTTAATATTAATTAAATAATAAATAATTAGTTTAATTATTATTTAGTAGTAAATAATAATTAATTATCTACTATTTTTATTATTTAATAATGTATTAATTAATCATTAATTTTAATAAATACTTAATGACATCATAATTATCCAAACAAAATTTTATAATATTCTTTATTAAATTACAAACATTTTCTCTTTTGGAACTATCACAAGAACCAGCCTAGAAAGACCCGAACCAAACTCCACAAGTTAAAAAAAAACGGACCGACTGGTTTTTTCAGAAAATCGACAGAATGTTTTTAACATTTCTTGATTTTGCCTCCTCCACTAAAACTTGAATAAAATAAAGTCTACAAGTCCGATTGATCTCAAATTGGTCTTGTTGGATTCGTACCTTTCTGAACTAAAGATTCAATCATCAAAATGTAAATTTGGACATGATTTGATTACTAAAAATGACCACGAAGTGGACTATTTTGCACAACCGTTCGACAGTGAGGTCTTTTGGTTCAAAAATTCATATCATGCTCATTTTAAATCATTTTCACATGATTCCAAAGAGATTTTACTCTTAACTTACCCGTATATTCCTAGAAAATATAAAACCACAAAAATAATTTGTAGATTTCAAAATGTGTCATTTATTCGAACAAACTACGTTTTGTTCGTCGGTAAAAATGTTTTCAAGCATTTTACTAGATTTTTCTACATAAACCCATACCACTACACATTTAAACCACATGGCATCCTATATAAACATGTCTAGCATGATTCTAATCTCAAAGAGCTCAAAGATAACATTTCTACCATAAAAATTAAAAGAAAACCAATATTAGGTTTTTAAGGGTTTTTTTTTTATACCTTTTTGACTTGTGAGCTACTTTTCTCTCCTTTCCAAAATAGATGATGGAGCTAGATGACATCCAAGAACACTACTTGAAGTAATCTAACTTGACTCGGTAGTGACTCACTAAAGAAACTCACTAAATCACTTTTTTTTTAACTTACCGAGTTAACTTACTCCACTCACTAGCTCACAACATAAGGAACTCTAGCAATAATTTTGTAAACTCTAACTTAAGTGAACTAACTTCTATTTATAGTAGTATAAATCTATACATATAACATATATATGTATAGATTGGACTTCATCCTTTTTCCAAAAAATGCTAGCAATAAATTGAGTGTTTCACATACTAACTCAAGCAACCAAAATTGATAAAATTTGGAGTCTATGGACATCACATTCCACCAGCCATGCTCTCTAATTTGCCCCATTTTTATTTTTTTAATGCACAATTTGGTAAATTAATGCCTTCTAGAGGCTACGCTTATTGGATTAAAGTTTGGGCTTAGAATTTAATTTGTTTGGGCCACTATACTCTTTGGATCCATCAACATTGGACTACTAAAATAATTCACTAGCCTCTTAATAATTTGGGTTAGTTTAAATAAATATCAACCCACGTAGCAATTTCCACAAGTCCCTCACTTAATTAATTGTTTGGGCTTGTTTAAATAATTATAGGAACACTTTAATAATCAAATTTAATTTAATTTATATAATCCAATTAGACTTGTCATATTCAATATTAATTGAATATTTAATTAGGGTTCAATAACATATCAACCCCTTGATATTAAAAATACAACCTTAGGTTAGTATGATAATTAATAACCCTTCATCGGACTTCTTTTAATTAAATCAATTTAATAGTCAAAAATTATCAAACAAAATCAAACCACCTCGTTAGGGTTTAAAATAATTCACACCATAATGTAATTAATTAGAAATTAAATTCTCAATTTTATTTATATTGTAACTCGAAACTCTTGGTCCTTACATTCTCCCCCCCCCCCCCCCCCACTTATAAGAATTTTGTCCCCGGAATTACAACATTAGGTCACTCAAAAAGATGCTGATAATTCGGTCTCATCTTTTCTTCAAGTTCCCACGTAGCTTCTTCGATCGAGTGGTTTCTTCAAAGCACTTTTACAGAATTTATGACCTTATTTCTTAACGTCTGCTCCTTCCTATCGAGTATTTGGACAGGAACCTCTTCGTACGATAGATCATTCTCGACTTGAATCGGTTCATAGGATATTACATGCTTATAATCAGGTTTATATGGTCGCAACACTGAAACATGAAACACGTTGTGAATGTACTCAAGTTCAAGATGTAAGGCTACCTCGTCACGACTTCACATATCCGATTCAAAATTTCAAAAGGTCCTACGAATCTTGGGCTCAATTTTCCCTTCTTTCCAAATCTTATCTTCCTTTTCCAAGGAGATATCCATAAAAATTCAAAACTGCTGACTTCAAAGTCCTGCTTCTGACGATGCAGATCGGCATACTTCTTATGGCAATCCTGAGCTGCTACCAGACGAGCTCTTATTATTTTGATCACATTGATGATTTGCTGCGCCATTTCAGGTTTCAACAGTTTTCGTTCACCAACTTTATCCCTACACAAGGGCGTGCAACATTTTCTTCCATAAAGTGCTTTATAAGGCGGCATGCCAATACTAGCATGGTAATTGTTGTTGTAGGCAAACTTCACCAAAGGTAGGTGATCATCCCAGTTGCCCTTCAAATCCATAACAAAAGCTCTAAGCATGTCCTCAAGCGTTTGAATCATTCGTTCGCTTTGTCCATCAGTTTGAGGATGATACGCATCACTCAACCTTAACTATGCTCCCAATCTCTCTTGCAAGCTTCTCCAAAAATTTGAAGTGAAGCGCGAATCTCTATCTGACACAATAGATACCGGTACTCCATGTCGCGATACAATCTCCTTAACATACAGCTTGGTTAATTGCTCCAAATTATACCTGATCTTGATCAATAAAAAGTGTGTAGATTTCGTCAAACAATCCACAATCACCCAGATTGCATCAAATCCCTTCTGAGTAACTGGAAGTCCCACGTCAAAGTCCATCGTGATATGCTCCCACTTTTATTCCAGAATTTCCAACAATTGTAGCAGTCCACTTGGTCTTTGACGTTCTTCCTTAACTCTCTGACATGTTAGACATCGGCTAATGCACTCCGCCACTTCCCTCTTCCTATTTGGCCACCAAAAAAATTGATGTAAGTCCTGATACATCTTGGTACTTCCAAGGTGTATTGAGTGCTTTGTATTGTGAGCTTCTTGCAAGATCTCTTCTCTCAATTTTGGAACCATCGGTATCCAGATCCTCCCTTCAAACCTTAGCAACCCAGTGTTATCAATTCTATACTTCATGTTTTCATCTTCTGTAATTCTTCTTCTGACACTGTCGCACTCCTCATCCTGTTCTTGAGCCTCCTTTATTCTATCTAATAAAGTCGGACTCACTTTTACTGTGAATAGTTTCTCATCCGAATCCTTCGGATATTTCACCTCTAACTGTAATCTTTTCATGTCCATTATTAACTCCTCTTGAGATGTCAACTTCAATAACTTCTCCCTACCCTTTCTGCTCATAGCATCAGTTATAACATTGGCCTTACCTGGATGGTACAGAATTTCACAATCGTAATCCTTGATTAATTCCAACCATCACCCCTGTCTCATGTTTAGCTCATTTTAAGTGAAAATGTACTTTAGACTTTTGTGGTCTGTGTATATTTCACATTTCTCCTCATACAAGTAGTGCCTTCAAATCTTTAGGGCGAACACTACTACTGCTAACTCTAGGTTGTGAGTTGGGTATCCCTTCTCGTAGTCCTTTAGCTGTCTTGATACGTACATAATGACCTTTCCATGTTGCATTAACACAAAGACAAGTCCCTTAAGTGACGCGTCACTGTACACCACAAAACCCCCAGTATTGTCAGGCAATTAATGACAACACCGGTGCTTCACTAAGCCTCTTCTTAAGTTCCATAAAACTCGCTTCGCACTTTTTTGTCCATACAAATTTAACTGTCTTTCTTGTCAAATTGGTTAGCGGTGTCACTATCTTAGAAAAATCCTTGATAAATCTTCGATAATAACCCGCCAAACCAAGGAAACTTCTGACTTCTGTCGGTGTCTTCGGCTGCTCCCAATTTATAACTTCCTCTACCTTTGCTAGGTCCACCAAAACACCTTCCTTACTAATTATGCCCCAGAAGTTGTACCCTCTGTAGCCAAAATTCACACTTTGAGAATTTTGCATACAGCTTTTCCCTCCATAGTGTTTCCAACACCACTCTTAAGTGCTCAGCGTGCTCCTTTTCCGTCTTCGAATATACCAGAATATCATTGATGAATACAATAACAAACTTGACCAAGTACTACTTGAACACTCTGTTCATCATATCCATAAATGCTGCTGGTGCATTTGTTAGACCGAACAACATTACCAGAAACTCAAAATAACCGTATCGAGTTCTGAATGTCATTTTTGGTACATATTCTTTCCTTACCTTCACCTAGTGATAACCAGTTCTTAAGTCTATCTTTGAAAAATACTTTTCTCCTTTAAGCTGATCATACAAATCGCTCATCCTGGGTAGCGAGTACTTGTTCTTAATCGTAACTTTGTTCAACTCACGATAGTCGATACAAAGCCTTAGAGATCCATTTTTTTTCTTTACGAATAATACCGGTGCTCCCCAAGGAGACATACTAGGCCTAATATAACCTTTATCTAGTAGTTCCTGTAGTTGTACCATCAATTCCCTCAATTCCACTTACACCATTCTGGATGGTGCTTTTAATATTGGTGCAGTCCTCAGTGCCAGTTCAATTGCGAACTCCGCTTCTCTATCCGATGGTAAACCCAGTATCTCATCTGGGAAAATGATTGAGAATTCTCGTACGATAGGTATCTGACTTAATCCCCCTATACTCTTTGAGTATCAACCACCTGAGCCAGATAACCCACGCACCATTTCCTCAGCAATCTTTTTGCTTGCATAATCGTCAAACAACGATATTGTCTTGGAAACATACTCCCATGAAATACCACTTTCGATTTACTCGAAGTTTTTAGAGTTATACTCTTCTTCTGGCAGTCAATCATTGCTTCATGATTCGACAACCAGTCCATACCAAGAATGATTTCGAACTAACCCAATCGAATCAGAATCAAATTCACTCCAATTTTAAATCCCTCTAATTCAACATAACAATTCTTATGAATATACTTATAGTAAAAACTTCTTTGTTGACTATTTCTATATTCAAAGGATTTTCTAGTTTTTCTCGAGGTAGTGCTAATCTTTTCCTTTATTCCCATTACTATTTTATCTACAAGGCATTTTAAAATTTAATGCACACATAAAAAATTTAAAGCATATAAATATAACACATTTATATTAATACACAAAATAGTAGTGCCTAGCACTTTACAACACCTAGTGTTCTTCCGTAATCATTTATATCCCATCAATAACACAAAAGTTGGGACTTAATAAAACATATCCACATACTCCTTGAGCTGGGATGTACAACATCATAATCCTTGATTAAAACAAAATTTGGAATTCATTTATATCTACACAGATTAACTTTAAAACATAACTACTACTAAACTTCATTGAAGTAATACTTCTGCTTAGCAATATATTTCGCTTCCTATTACTATCCCTGCTTACTGTCTTTTGGTATGTTAGGCCTGACCCTTCTTAACTATTCCTTTCTTCTTAGGGCACTTCTTAATTTGGTGACCTATTTCCCCGCATCTGAAACACTAACCGTTCTTCTTTGGTTTAGGACAATTGGGAACAATATATCCCTTTTGTTTGCAGTTGTAACATACTTCTTTTCCCTTTAAACACGTTCCCATGTGTTTCCTGTCACAATTTCTACAGGTAGATGCCTTTATCTTCTTTGATTGGCTTTCCTTAGGTTAATATTTAACGTCCTTCCATTTTCTTTTAAAGTTCTTACTACTGTCGCTGCTATCTTCTTCAGTTTAGACTCCTTTTTGCTTTGTTGAATGATTAGCATTTTCTTCGTTCGTTAGAGTTATTTCTATTTCAGCCCTCTCATTCTTTGTCAGATTTTTCTTACCTTCTTTGACGCTTTCTTCATAGGCTTTTACTATTATTCCCACCAGTGGAGGAAAATGATCTCAAGTTAGTTCACTAACTTCAATCTTTGACTCTTTTACTTTTTGTTGCGCTGAATTTCTCCTTTGAGGTGATATTCTAAAAATAAACAAACACAAAATAGTGTAATTCCCTCTTTATTTACTTCGAGTATAAGTTATTAATGTATTATCAATTTAGTAATCACATGCACATTTTATAAATATCTTTATATTAATATGCTTCTCATAAAACATTACACATCTTGTAGCATTATGCCATCTCTTTCACATTCATTCCCTAACACATAAGGTTACATTAGCATGCCACATACCCCAAAATTTGGGATTAACAAAAGTTATCCCAACTACTACACAAAAGCTAAGAGTTGCCTAACTCCGTCATAAAACACCCTACATACCTTAATAACTATATATATTATCCTAGTCACATCATTATGATCTCATTTCCTTCCACAAGCCAACTTCTTGCCCTTCTTCTTCTTCTTCTTTAGAGCATTTCCCCCTCTCTTCAACTCTCGCACTTTTTCCTTCAATTTAGCCATACCAGCTATCAAACCTCTTCTATTAAGCATAACAAAGCCACTCAATTTTGCCAAATCTTCATCAGATTCTTTATCAAAAAATTCAACATTAACAGCTACGTCGTCCATCAACACCTATCTCTCATTTTCACTCACTAGGGCTGTCATGGTCTCATGCTCGGGTGCTATAACCATTCCTTCCCAGATGATAGGAACCTCTACAAGTCTATCTTCCTTAAACATCCTACAATCACCAACAGAAAACAACAATACATCAGTATCATAAAAAAATATATTCCTTGATAGAATATAATAATATTTTATCATGTGCAAAAGCGGCTCAATGACTTTCCACAATTCACCTCCAAACAAAACTCGACTCAATGGATCAATTAATTATCCTTAGTTATTATTTAATCTTAATTAAATAATAAATAATTAGTTTATTAATTTTAATTATCTTTAATTATTATTTAATGTTAATTAAACAATAATTAATTAATTAATTATACTTTCTTATTATTTAATCTTGATTAAATAATAAATAATTAGTTTATTAACTTTAATTATCTTTAATTATTATTTAATGTTAATTAAATAAATAATTAATTATACTTACTTATTATTTAATCTTAAATAGTTAGTTAACAACTTAATCACACCTTAATTATAATTTAATGTTACTTAAATAATAATTTAATCAATTAATTATCCTTAATAAATGATTAGTTTAATTATTTTTTAGTAGTAAAATAATAATTAATTATCTACTATTTTTATTATTTAGTAAGGTATTAATCAATCATTAATTTTCATAAATACTTAATGATATCATAATTATACAAACTAAATTTTATAATATCCTTTATTAAATTACAAATATTTTCTCTTTTGAAACTATCACAAGAACCAGCCTAGAAAGACCCGAACTAAACTCCACAAGTTAAAAAAAAAACGGGCCGACCGGTTTTTTCAGAAAACTGGCAGAATGTTTCCAACATTTCTTGATTTTGCCTCCTTCACTAAAACTTAAATAAAATAAAATTTACAAGTCCGATTGATCTCAAATTGGTCTTGTTGGATTTGTGTCTTTCCTAAATACAAGATTCTATCATCAAAATGTAAATTTGGACACGATTTGATTACTAAAAATGACCATGAAGTGGACTATTTTGCACAGCCCTTCGACAGTGAGGTCCTTTGGTTCAAATATTCATATCTTGCTCATTTTAAATCATTTTCACATGATTCCAAAGAGATTTTACTCTTAACTTACCCATATATTCCCATAAAATATAAAACCACAAAAATAATTTGTAGATTTCAAAATGTACCATTTATTCGAACAAAATACGTTTTGTTCGTCGATAAAAATGTTTTCAAGCATTTTGCTAGATTTTTCTACATAAACCGATACCACTACACATTTAAACCACATGACATCCTCTATAAACATGTCTAGCATGATTCTAAGCTCAAAGAGCTCAAAGATAAGATTTCTACCATCAAAATTAAAAGAAAACCAAATTTAGGTTTTTAAGAGATACCTTTTTGACTTGTGAGTTACTTTTCTCTCCTTTTCAAAGTAGATAATGGAGTTAGATGACATCCAAGAACACCCCTTGAAATAATCTAGCTTGAATCAGTAGTGACTCACTAAAGAAACTCACTAACTCACTTTTTTATTAACTCACCGAGTTAACTCACTCCACTCACTAGCTCACAACATAAGGAACTCTAGCAATAATTTTGTAAACTCTAACTTAAGTGAACTAACTTCTATTTATAGTAGTATAAATCTATACGTATAACATATATATGTATAGATTGAACTCCAACCTTTTTCCAAAAATGCTAGCAATAAATTGAGTGTTTCACATACTAACTCAAGCAACCAAAATTGATAAAATTTGGAGTCTTAGGACATCCCATTCCACCAGTTATGCTCTCTAATTTGCCCCATTTTTATTTATTTTTAATGCACAATTTGGTAAATTAATGCCTTCTAGAAGCTAGGCTTATTGGATCAAAGTTTGGGCTTATAATTTAATTTGTTTGGGCCACTATACTCTTTGGATCCATCAACAATGGACTACTAAAATAATGCACTAGCTTCTTAATAATTTGGGCTAGTTTAAATAAATATCAACCCACATAGCAATTTTCACAAGTCTCTTACTTAATTAATTGTTTGGGCTTGTTTAAATAAGTATAGGAACACTTTAATAATCAAATTTAATTTAATTTACATAATCCAGTTAAACTTGTCATATTCAATATTAATTGAATATTTAATTAGGGTTTAATAACATATCAACCCCTTGATATTAAAAATATAACCTTAGGTTAGTCCGATAATTAATAACCCTTCATCGGACTTCCTTTAATTAAATCAATTTAATAGTCAAAAATTATCAAACAAAATCAAACCACCAAGTTAGGGTTTAAATTAATTCACACCATAAGGCTCAGTTTACGGAGCTTGAAAGAAAAATTGACGCACTTGAGAACCAATCCGTTCAAAATACCTATAATCAGCAGCAATATAATTACACCCCAAGCTACTATTACCAGAATCATTCATGGAATAATAATAATCAAGCCCAATATTTTGCTTTAGAACAATCATATCCGTCAGAATTTTCATATCCACCTTAATCTTACGAATTCTCGTATCAACAACCTCCATCGCAGTAAGAGAAAAAAATCAACTTTTGAAGGAATTTTTGCAAGGATTACAGAGTATAACAAGATGAGTATTAAACACCATGAAGAATTAATGCGAGAGTGGGTGATTCAAAGGGAAGATGATGAGATTCGAAGAGAACAACTTGCCAATCTAGTCAATAATTGCCTTCGCGAAACTTAACCTAGCAATACAGAGATAAATTTTGAGGAGAAAATTAAAGAGTTGTGTGAGGCAAACACATTAGAAAATGGCAAGGAGTTACACATGGCCAAAAAAGCAAATCTTAAGAGGTCTCATTCGAATGATGAAGATGATGATGAGGCTGAAAAAAAGATGAGCAAGATTTAGGAAGAGGAAGAGAAGGATGAGGATGGTCAAGTGGTGAGCTCGAATGGTATTAAGAAAAATTCGATTGTGTATTCCGTGCAAATTTTTCAAAAGTTTGAGGAGTACTATCGGGTTAACTTTGTTAAAGAATATAACTTGGATGAATTCAAGTTTGGGGGTGGTTCGCAATTTTGGAAGAATGCTATAGAAATCAAAGAAAAGACAAGGAGGAGACATGAAAAAATAATTTTTGTGATGGAGCCTGATTGAGAGAAAAAGGAGTAGTCAGGCTAAGACTTTAAAGCAAGTGCTTATTGGGAGACAACCCAAGTTTTTGATATTTTATTTTATTTTATTTTTTGTAGATTTTAGTTTTAGTAGTAAAATTTAGTTTATTTTATTCTTTTATTTATTTGTTTTAATAATTTATTTTTGTTTAGTTTTAGGTTTATTCAATGCATCTCAGTCTTAACAGATGAGGAGGGAAAAAAGCTATATATTTAGGGGAGTCCCTTGTTCTTTATTTCCTTTATTTAATAAATTGAGGATAATATATGTTTTAAATTAGGGAGTGTAGGTAAATTTTAAAATAAAAAATTTTAATTTTTAAAATTTTTAGGTTTTATTTTAGTTTAAATTGTGGAATTTTGTGGGTAAATTCACTACAGACCCTCACGAGACACAACTCATCCACTTGGGGTAACCTTGGGATTTAAAGGCTTACTGCAAATGCTAAGTGCAATCGTGTTTCCTATGAAAATGGGATAGTGTATTAATTAACATATTTTTTTAAAATTTTTAAGTAGAGTCATTTGGGCAATAAATTAAGTGAATTAAATTTTTGGTCGATGATAAAATTTTGATTTTGATTTAATAACTTTTGAAAAATTGATAAATTTTTGTTAGTCTAATTTTTGGCTTTTTATTAGTTATTATTTTATTTAAGATGTTTTATTTTTATGCACTCATATCCAGTTGTGTTGAGTTAGTTTTAGCTTAGAGAAATTTTATCTAATTGAATGCTTATGATAGATATTTATGAACTCTATATCTTATTTGATCATAATTTAAAGCGAAATATTAGGCGGATTATAATTTGGGAGAGATGATTTCGGTGATTTTTTTAGGATTATTAAATATTGAATTTCTCAAGTTAAATTGAAAAGAGAAAAAAAATGTGGTGAGTTGAGATGGAGCGTAAAACGTACTCACTTATAAACACATTGAAAAATGAGATGGAGCGTAAAACACACTCGTATTGAAAAAATAGGAGAGATGGAGCATAAAATACACTCACCTATGAAAAGAAAAGGAAGAGAAAAAAAAAAACTAAAAAAAGGATGGCCACATATTTTAGTTAAATATTTGAGAAATTATATGGTTAATGCAAATAATGATCCTAGTGTATTTAATGCGTTGAAACCTTTTGATCTTTTTGTTATATTTTATATGTTTATTAGCTAAAAGATGTGAAAAAGTAAGTTTATAGAGTTTTGCTTTTTAAATCTTTTATTGTGTAATATCTTTTATGAGGTATTTAATTGCATGAATTTATCTGAGTTTTAATTAGTTTGATACAATTTGGATTCACACACACACACGAAAGGTCTTGAGTAAAATATGATTAATAAATATGTTAAAATTTTGGGCTTGACATAATTTTGAAAATTTTCTTTGAGTTATTATTTGTGAAATCTTTGAGGTTAATAATTTTATTCATATTGATTCATTGCTTGAGTTGTTTTATTTGTAGAATCTTAGCTTTTATTTTTGTTTTGCTTGAGGGCAAACAAAGAATTAAGTTTGGGGGTATTTGATAATTGAATTTTATGTCTATTTATTTAATATTTTTAGGCTTAATTATTTGTGAGTTTTTAAGTATTTTTAGTATTTTAGGTAATTTATGTGTCATTATGTGTTTTTATTATTTTTATTTACTTTTTATTATTTTATATTTTATTTTGTAGGTAAAATAGTCTTTGGTGGCGTTTCTATAAATAGGCAACATAAGGAATGGTAAATAACACCGGGGCAAAAACGGTGTCATCTGGAAGCTGCATTGCATGGTTGGCCGCGCATTGCGCGTATGTATTCATGCAGACACGACGTCGTTTGGCTGTGTGGCTAAAGAGGGAAGTGGGCGCACAATGCGCGGAGCGACTAGACGGCTAACTTGGTCAATGTGCACGAAGGCCGTGTTTGGTTGCACGTTAATTCTGGAAATAGGATTATTCATGATTTTAGCATTAATTTGATTCCGAATTGGATTTCTTTTCCACGTTAGCTTGGATTATTATTGTACTCCTATAAATATACTATGTAGCTCTTATTTTCAGTACATTAACATACATTAGTAGATTATTAACATAGTTTTAGAGCAAAATATATATATATATATATATATATATATATATATATATATATATATATATATTAGAGTAGTTTAGAAGTAGAATTAGAAGCAAATATTATGCGCAAATGATTCAAGAAATGAAGGCGGAGCTTGAGAATTAGAGACTGTGATCCGAGTGACAGATGAATATCAAACCACATATTTGATTTCTTTTCTTTTCCTTTTATTTTTGTAATTTTGAGATGTTGAATTATTTGTGGATAGTTTATTATCTAGTTATGAACTAATTTTATATTAAGATTGCAATTGAGCCCAATGCGTAGTTTAATTTAATTGATTATCTTTTTAATTAGTGATGATTATATATGAATTGTTTATCATATTTTGGGCATTCATGTAATTAATTAAGTGCAATAATTAATTGAGATTAATTTATACAAAATTGGAAGATGGAGTATAGATTTTGATCTAAATATGATAGCATATGTTCATAAAATCTGAAAAGATTTATATGATTAGTATATAGTATAGGAATATACCTATGTATCTTTTGCAGCCATAAAAAGAATCTGAGCTTAATATTCTAATTAACATAGTTTACATAGAAATATAGTGATTTAATTAATTAGAATGTTCTTCTCTAGTTATGTTGCCTTAGGGCCAGATTTAGAAGAATTTGTTTATATGTCATTGGAAGATGCGTATAAATACTATAAAGAATTCTCAATTAACAATTTAATATAATTAATTAATTAAAAAGATAGTGAAGTGAATTAAATGAAGCATTGGGGAAAATTATAATCTTAACTATTTTTAATTTGATTTAATCATTTTTCATTAGTTTAATTTAGTTGTTAATTTTAATTAGATTTTATTTCATAAGTTAAATTGCGATTGTTTAAATAAAATTAATTTTGTGATGACCCCAAATCCGGGTCCCTTGAATCTTGGATCCGGTTCAACATTAGTACTACATTTTTCTTATTGTTCATGAATTACAATAATATTGTAATTGTTAAATAATCATTTATTTACAATTTTACAATATCTCTTTCTATTCCAGAATCGTAATCTTTAAACAAACCTAGTATGTCTCAATATCATACATGATACGACATTCTTTTACAATCATTTTGAGTATTTAACACTCATATTACATACCAACTAAGTTTATACTACACAGTCATTTTACCTGTCTAATTCGGATTGATATCTACAATAGACATTTAGACCTTTAGTGAAAGTAGTATGCATTAATGTTTCTTGATCTTTATCAAAAACTTCGAATAACTTGCACTACCTGAAAATGTTGGTTTTAAGCAAGAGTGAGCACGGCGACTCAACAAGTTTAACAGTTACACATAACATATTACATGCTTCACATATTATACATGCTCTGCATTTTATTCTTTCATCATGCATTTCATGCTTTTCATTTTATGAATGCTTTATACTTCTTATAATAATCAACTAGTATCTAGCAATTCATGTTTCATATTTTCACATGTAATCATACCTCATGCTTTTCACATAACACAAATATCATCAATATATCTCTATATCAATAATATAATATCAAATTGTAGCATATTAATGCACATAGGAGCAAGTTTTGAAAAATCTTGCCTGGTTCGCTTCTACCGTTTACGCTTATTTGCGTCTTTCGTTCAACCTATAATTTATATATAAAATCGACATAATCATTGGTTACAATGACTATTAATTAGTCTTAACTTAAGACCTTAACTTCAAATTATTAACTCTTTAGTTGTCTGACAAATGAACTCTTAAGCTCCAGACAAAACCCTAGTCCAAACCTAGTTGGACATGTCGGGTACGCTTATCCAACTTTCACCAATACCTTACGTTCTCCATATAACCTATATTTTATAAGTTGTCTAACATTTAGTCACTAATGGACTCATACCTTGGTTTAATTCAATTAAACTTTCTTCTTTTACATAGCTTAATGATTCAGACATTTAATAATGTACCAAATACCTCAAAATATTATCTATCTTTGATAATATACAACTACATTCAAATATTATTAACCATTTAATAATATTTTAATCACTTATTAATATTATTAACCATTTAATAATATTTTAATCATTTACTAATATTATTAATAATTTAATAATATTTTGATCACTTTTTAATATTATTATCCATTTAATAATATTTTAATCTCTTACTAATATTATTAACCATTTAATAATATTTTAATCACTTATTAATATTATTAATTATTTAATAATATTTTAATCACTTATTAATATTATTAACCATTTAATAATATTTTAATCTCTTCCTAATATGATTAACTATTTAATAATATTTTAATCATTAACAAATATTATTCACCATTTGATAATATTTTAATCTCTTATTAATATTATTAACCATTTAATAATATTTTAATCACTTATTAATATTATTAACCATTTAATAATATTTTAATCACTTATTAATATTATTAATCATTTAATAATATTTTAATCACTTATTAATATTATTAATCATTTAACAATATTTTAATCACTTATTAATATTATTAACCTTTTAATAATATTTTAATCACTTATTAATATTATTAACCATTTAATAATATTTTAATCATTTACTAATGTTATTCATCATTTAATAACTTTTTAATCATATACTAATATTATTGATCATTTAATAATATTTTAATAATCTTCAATCAATACCAATAATTAACTTTTTAATTATGTTAATCTTAGTCTTTATCTTAAACATCTAGCTACCATTTAGTCACTAATACCTTATCTTTATTTCAACAGTGTAATTACCTTTTGTTAAGTTTTACAATACCCGACAAAGCGAAACTTTTAGTTCCGGACAAGTCTGGACTAAAAACTTAATTTTTTTGACAAGCATGGGCATAAAGACGCCATCCCAAGGCATTTATGGGGCGTATTTACGCCCATGGACAGAAGACCGGGCGTACACTTAGGCGTCTAGACGCCGGTGTTCGGATTTTAACTTTAACTTTGACTATCGGAACCTCTCTCAGTAGTTTAGCCATAACTTTGTCATACGAAAATATTTTGAGGTGATTCTTGAGTCTAAATTCATTAGAATTTCATGATCTACAACTATTCTTTATATAAAAAATCCAAATTCCAAATTTAATTAGGCTTAAAATCGCTCACAAGGACAAAGTAAAAACTAACTTCACAAATCCTTGATTTTATTGGTTCAAACTTAAATAAAATAAAATCTACACATTCAAATGACACCAACTCAATATTGTTGTCTTCCTAACTTATTGTTTTATAACTTATTGTTTTATAACATTTTTAAAAATGTTTTGAACCATCTAGGGTGTTACCGGTAAATCACTATATGGATTTTTCTTCCCTTTATTTGCGTACCACACATACCAATACGTGTATTAACTATATCAAACCATGAATATATCTATATATCATAGTTTTAGACTTCTAGAACATCAAAATAACATTTGATAGGTTAAAAATATATTTTAACTGTTTAAAACATATATAGACTATAAAAATGAACTAAAGAACGTTTAGAACACTTTTTAACCTCTTGGACATGGATGCTCTTCTTCTCTTGGCTAGAAACTTTGCTAGTGACTCCACCTTGACAAATCTCTAGCAATTCCTTTGGTGAAATCTCAACTCACAAGTGTTTGCTTGCTTTTCTCTCAAAGAGCTCTCTCTTTTCTCTCTAGAATTCTTAAACAAATGGCTAACCAACACAAACCATTGGTGCAACACTCTATATATAGCACTCCCTTAATCATCATCAACATCCACTAATCAACTAGCATTGGTCAAATTAGAGGTTAATTGGGATTGCTATTTGATGGATTGATTGGTTGATTGACATGGTGAATGACTAACGTGGTTGAACCACCAACACCAAGTGTGTGATTTAAGCAACATGGATCAACAAGCCACCCCCATGTGGGCCCCCTTAAATCTCAGTAAAATGGGATTAAATCCCTCATTTTTGCTTTATTTTTATACCTTATATATACATATATACATCTATATATATAACCATTAACCAACATTTTGACTTCCTATTGGGCTCCACCTTGGACTTAGGAATTAAATAAGTTGGGCTCATTCATTTAATTTGTTTGGGCTCAATTTAATTGTTACATTGGGCTAACATTAAATACCCTATGCTACATTTAATTAAAACAAGCATGGAGCTAGTTTAATTATTACATGGATCAAGGTTTAATTAATTACATAGACTACTAGGTTAATTTATTTAACTTAGTTTAATACATTAATTGGACTTATAATATAATCTAATTAGACTTGCCTTAAATTAATTTACCACATTGGGTTACTCAATTAACCATACATTAGTTAATTCTCATCATCAAATTCACTCACCTAGCAATTAACCAATATTTGGTTAATGCCCTTTCTTGCCTACCAACTAGGGGTATTCAATTAACCTTACATTGATTAATTATCTATACTCAACAATATTTCCCAACACTTTGACCATCATTTGACTTTTAAATGATTTGGGCTACATAGCTTAATTTTTATTGGGCTCTCTTATTTAATTACACACTTCATGCAAATATTCTCATATTGGGCTAACATCTATAATCCTTTTTGGGCTAGTCCACTAGTAGTAATTAAATTACTTGGACTCTTCATAAGGCTAAATTCTTAAATTTATTTGGACCTCTTTATAAATACCAACAAGACTTTTAACAATTAAAATATTGGGTTTGCTTTAAATCCATTAATGGACTCTATACAACAACTTAATAATTAATTAATTACTTAATTAATTACTTCACATTATTGCCATCCAAGACAATCATCCTAATTTTTTCACAAATTTAACTCATACTAATATAATTAACCTAATTAATTATATTTCATGGCTTCAGATTTAAACTAATTAATTTCTTCGTTTAATTGAGTATTAACTTACTTATCCTCTTATTTGGCTAACAAGCACGCTTTAGGTATATATATATATCCACCTTCACTTCTCAAATGAATTTATTTCCTTAATAAATTCTATACATGCATCATTAAAATATTCCCACATTTAATTTCTAACAAATAAATTATGTTAAAAAAAAATGTTTACCTATTTTCTATAAATCTCACTTCGACAACTCTAGGTTTTAAATCATAACCTTTAATTAATTATTTCAAATCTTATTTACAATTCTTGTAAATATCTGGGATATTACAAATTTGATATAAAATTAGTATTTAGTAATTATTATTATTTAATTCTCTGTGAAAACGATACTCTAATTACTAGTATATTACTTGTTGACCGTGTATACTTGCGCGCATATATTCGTATAGAAAATACCCAACACCAATCCAAACTTCATGCCCGGTAGCAAAGTATCTCCAGGATGATCAAAACTCTGCCATGTAAAATTTTCTTGATCACTGTCATTTTCATCCTTAAAAACAAGATTCCCTGTATCTAATAGTTGTGCCATAATTTTCATCACAGATCTTGATGAATTTGATGACCAAATTATCCTGAGTACCATCGTTAAGCACTATTCCCTTACCGTCGACCCTTACCATGCCTGAAGTATTAGTAACTGGAGTCGCTCTATTAGCTACCCATACAAATGTTCCATATGATATTTTCTTGTACCATATACCCAAGTATTGATTCGTGGAACTTCCGGGGCTGAAAATTCCAAGCTCAAATTCTCCACGGGCTGAGACAATGGTGTCGCCATCTCTGATGGTTTGATTTGGTCTGATGGTGTCTATTGCAGTGGAAGTTAAAAAAGAAGAGAATAAAGTGGAGCAAAACAAAATGATGGTAGCACCTTCCATTGTTTTGCTTATTCCTCTCTCATCATGTATCATATTGTAGTAATGTAAAGACTTGACTTGGTTAAATGTTTGGTGATGCATTTTAGAGAACGGAGGTAGCCCTCATAAATTTCTCGTCTCCAAATCATTTACTCTTGCCCCCTGTAATTTCCATGAGTCAACGTATCTATATTTTGACGTGGCCAATCTGTTCAAAGTGGCGGGCCTGAGGTTTTGCAATTATGACTTTAAACAATTAATCATTTTCTTTTAAATACTAAGTATGCCCTCTTGTTAGTCAAATGGTCTGGTTTCTTAAATAGTTAAATTTAAGGTGGTGTTAATTAGTTGAAAATTTTAGATTCTAGTTTGAGAAAGGTGGTAATAAGCACTTCTCCATGATTTATAGTACCTGTTTAGGCCGTTACCTAGTGTAATCCAAACATCATGTCAGCTAACAAATTATCTCCAGGATAATTAAAACTCTGCTAAAGCTAATTTTATATGTGTCACAGCCTTTTTCATACCTGAAAACAAGATTCTCTGTTTCTAATAATTGTTCCATTTGATTCATCAATTTGATGACCATGTTGTACTTTCACTACTATTTGTAAGCACTATAAGTTGCATACTATTGTATCGACCCTTACAATGTCTTAAGTATTAGTAAGTGAAGTCTCTCTACTAGATGCCGTTCATACAACTTTTATGGTTGATAATTTAATGTACCATATACACAGGTATCGAACCGTGGGAACTACCAGGGCTGAAAAATCCGAGTTCAAATTTTCCACCAGATAATACAATGGTGTAGCCATCCCATATTTTTGATCTGTTCTGCTGGTGTTTACTACAGTGGAGGTTATCAAGCTAAAGAATAATGTGGAGCAAAACAAAATGATGGTATTTCCTTCTGTTATATTGATCATTCCTTTCTAATTATGTTTTCATATAGTAGTAATGTGAAGCCTTGCCATAAATGAAATGAATTGTGTAGGTAGCCCTCATAAATTTCCAATTTCCAAAATATTGACTCTCTCCACCTGTAAATTCTAGAGTCAACATGTCTATATTTTGAACTAGCTTATTTTTTCAAAGTTGGGGGTCTGAGGTTCCAACTTATACGCCTTTGAACAATCAATCATTCTTTTGACTGGTATGCACTCTTGTTAATCAAATTACCTGGTTTGTTGAAGTGTAGGATATTGTTAAATTAGTTGAAATTATTATTTGAAAAGGACGTAAAGCCGTGTCATCGAATGCATAAGTTTGCTTAAATAATTAATTGTCTTGAGCTCGTTGATGATTAGTTCATATTCAACTTTGGAACAATTTGTATGTGCTAGTATGTTCTTAAATATATTACCACCCTTGTTCATTGTTTATTTATCCTAGCATTTATCAAAAATATATATTTTTTTTAAAGAAAAGAATGACGTTGCAGATACAGTTATATAGTTAATTGTGTTTTTAAGTATTTTTTACATGTGTGTACTATTTTATTAATGCTTCATATACCGAGTGGACCTGCAGCTGTCTAGATTTATATACATGTAACAAGAGTCCGTGAAGGTAGTAAATTACATGATATCATTTGTGTTTGATTTGCATAAATGTACAGTTCATTTGACTGAGAAGTGAGTACTTTTAAATGTTTGCTGCAATTGGGCACCTAATGAAAGATGCAAGCTCTTTTAAACCAATTATTAAAATATGAAATATTTCTTATTCTGAATAAATACAAAGAAGGGACAGGTAGGGTTAATAAGGTTATATTTAATTGTAGCGACTCTATCATCTCTCTGCTATAATTTCATAGTAGAAAAGTCTTGACGTGTGCTAAAGGTTTAAGAAAAATGGTTCTCCAACATGTCTAGAGTTTACTTGATCCCTTTTATCTGTTTTGTTTTTAAGATAACTTGTACAGTCTTTTGGTTGCATCCGAGACTCTTAAGCTAGACCTTGACTTGGCATTGCGTGTTTGATTCAACGGAGTTTTATAACTGGGAAAAGTTAAACTTGACTAAGGTTACTTAACAAAACAAGTAATTTTATATAAAAATTCTAATTTTTTTTATTTTATATAAAATCCAAAAATGAAAAACTTAACCCTAGAGGGTAAAATTACTTTGTTAAACTTGACTAAGGCAATGTCTTAGATTACTTTATCCCATACATATATATATATAAAATAAAATGCACCTTAGATGGACCTAAGATCACTTCTAGTAAAATATCATTTGATCGTCAACTTAATAATTTAACGGTACGAATGTAATGAATATATAAAAATATAAGATTATGCAAAATTTCGTTTGATTTGAGGTTATGCATCTAACAATTTTATAACAATAGAAGTTATTAAAATCAGAGTTGGCGAAATATATACTTATATACACTATTATAAAAATGATATTTTGGTGCCTTAAATTAAACGAAATTTTACATAATCTTATCTTTTTGCATGCTCATTACATTTGTATGATTAGATTATTAAGTTGACGATCAAATGATATTATATTGGAAGTAACCAAAGATAACTTATTTTAGGTTAATCTAAGATGTCTTTTACTCTGTGTGTGTATATATATATAGGAAAATTTTCAAAAGCGAACTTTAAAAAACGAACTAAAGACGAACCGTCGTCTTTGATATCTATGGCGACGGTTCGACCCGTCGTCATAGAGTGCATGGCTATGGCGACGGGTCGAATCGTCGCCATAGATACCAAAGACGACGGTTCGTCTTTGGTTCTCTTTTTAAGGTTCGTCGTAGAAGGGGACTATATATATATATATATATATATATATATATATATATATATATATATATATATATGTTAATGAGTATTTGGATCCACATACATGTTTGCGATTTATTATGTTTGAAATTTGATGTTAATTACAGGTTGGGCGGTGAAGGCTAAGAAAAAGGCACGAGTTTAGGCTCAGGGTCGGGTTCAGAAAGTGCTAATAACGAGAGGCTCATCGCTCATCGGAATACAAACACAATCTAAGAGTGTTTGTGCGCCAATATTGCTGCAAGTTCTGTTCGGTTGTTTTTAGAAAATGAGAAACAAGTGCTCTAAAAATACCACAAAGATGCGTGGATGATCAGCACACTCAACTCACATGGCTCATATTCTATTTAATTTTGCTGAAAGGTTTTAGTTGTAGAAATTGATATGCATAATGTTTCAAAAATTTTATATTGATTATTGAGTTCGAATTCTCAAATGTTTCAAAATAACATGATAAAAACCACTTTTAAGCTTTGAAAAAAATACTGCAAAATTTTCTTTTGAACAAAAAGCAGCCATGTGAACCAAGAAAAGGAATAAAATCCTTCTTGTCCCTTCTTGTCCAGAAATTTTGTTTTTTTAAATCTTCTATATATTGCTTGAAGGATAGACTCAAACCTATTACCTTACAAGAAACTTTGTGATTAGACTATCACCATCGGTCTACGTCCATAAACTGGTCAAAACAACAAAATGTCCCCATTTACTTCTCTACATATATAAAATTGCCACTGCATTAATAATAATAACTGCTGTTCTCCTCTATATATATAAAATTGTCACCGTATTAATAATAATAACACTATGATACTCCAATTTTATTTATTGTGTATATGACTGAATTAATTCTATTGAAAGAAGGTGATGAGGACGGATTTTGCGTTCGAAGAGAGACATAATTTAGTGCAGTAAAGATAAGGGGGAGAGAGAGAGAGAGAGGGAGAGAGAGAGAGAGAGAGAGAGAGAGAGAGAGAGAGTATTTCGTGTAAGAGAAAACATGGAAATATTGTAAACTATCATGTTTGAACGTAATAAGCAAATAATATAAATCTTTTTTTCTATTTTTGCCCACAGTGAATGAAATGTCCAAACAAGTTCTTAGAAGTTCGGCCATTTAGACCCAACTTCATGTAAATAAAAACAGACTATTTATAGATGGTAATGGTGTGGAGGCGTTCTGATTATTCGGTGATTTGTAATACAAGAAAAAAGAATATAATGACAAAAATATTTGTCACTATGCATTAGAAATTTGACGAAAAAGAATTTAATGAAATATCTTTTTGCCACCCATCTGTTGAAAAAGGCCTTATCAGTAAAAAAAAAAAATTGGCGAAATTTATTTGCTTGCCACAAATCAAAATTTAATGGGTGACATATAATATAAATAATTAGAGACAATTTTGGTAACAAAATTTAAAATAAAATTATCGCTAGAAGGATCCAATTGCCAGTACTTCTCAGTATTTAGTGACAAACCTTTAAACATTTGCCGCTAATTTTAGATATCTTAGTTATGCAATTAATTATATTTGCCATAGAATTTAGCTCTTGTAGAGTTGAAAGGCCTTCATTAAATATTGCACGGAAAATGCATCGACTCTGATTTAAAAATTTAATTGTAGAGGAGAAAGAGTGGTTGCTATTAAAGGTGGTGGTGTTTGCCACCATTTCCAAATGCAAAATGGAATTAACCTGTTGTAATCACATAGGGAGAGGAGAAGTTAATCACTTTTTTCACAGATTTTAATACTATGTCTATGTTTGACATTTCATTGCGCAATGTAACAGATGTGTCGTGATTAGAGTGTCATTACAATTATACTTATTTTCCACCGAAAAAATTTAAAAAAAAAGTTGCAAAACTTGTAAATATTAAAATTTTATTTTTATGTATATCTAAAAAATAATTTATTGCTTCGCTTTTAAAGAGACTCGCCTCTGTGTTTGAAGCGAAAGAGAGACAATTCCTAAGTTTTAGTGAGTGACGGGCTTAGGGGTGAGATGAAATCAAGAAGGTGGACCTCCCTCCCGTGACAGCGCTGATCTAGACTCTCGAGGGGCAATTTGGCCTCCTTTTTTTTTAGGTAGGCATAGAGACGATCTCAACTCTTGGGCAATTTCACTTCACATTGGACCCATCGAATTCAAAAAAGGTAGAACGAATGATTTTGCGTAGCATTATATTTGGAAGCGCTCTCGATGGTGCAACATATTACAAGACACTAACACTACATATTCGATATCAATATATAAACACAAAAGTTGTTTTAATTGCTATAAGACAATGATACTTTACATATTTTTATATATGTATTATTTTGTACACCTATTTTTAAATTTTAGAACACTTTTTAAAAAAAACAAAAAAAGGCAAAGAAAAAAAGAAGCAAACAATACTCTTTTGACATGTAGAAAATATTAATCTTATATTCTAAGTTATTAACTAGTAAGTTAAGTAAAAGTAACACTGCTTTTTTTAAAACAGACGAAAAAAATAAACAGAATGTATTATATTATGTTCTATTGTTATTAATGAGTTTTGTAATAAAAAAAATGAAATCACTTTTCTTGCCAAAGTTATGTGATCTAAAAAGAAATAAATTTAAACGAAAAATTAAATAACATGCATTTTACATTATAAATATAACAAAATTTATGTAACACTAGTAGTATCTTTTTTTAATGAAACAATTTAAAATTGTGAATTTTAGAACTAGTCTTTTTTTCTTTCTCATCATCTTCTTCAAGACTAAAACCACAGAGGTAGCAACGACGATAATATGCAGTCGCTTCACAAGTCTAATCGATCTCAGTGGGTTTTGCAGTTTAACAATTTGCTGCATTTGGATAAATCTTGCTCAATTACCAAGTGCAGAGATGGAGCATTTCAAGTTACTTTCATTCTCAACAACAAACAATCCATATTTGAAACTACCGTGCTCAAGCTTGGTGGAAATTTTACCTCATCTACGGAAAATATTTATGGTCATCTAATGATGTGTCACTCCATAGGTTCTTAGCCTAAATGGGTATTCAAAATGACACCTTCCCAGGTAATCAATTCATCACCTTACGTATAGTCTAGTAGAATGATTTCTGCACAAGGTGTGTTTGATGAAATGCTCGACAGAAATGAAATACCATTTTTTTTATTTATAAAAGAAGAAATTTAATTAATAGAAAAGAAAGGATATAGTAAAAGGGGAAAGTGAAGAAGTATGATACAACTGATTAAAAGACAGAGAAACGTGATTATCTCCCAACCAATAATCCTCCAAAAATTGAATCCGATGACCATCCCAAACCCTGTATCTCAAATGATGAATAAATTAAAATAGCATAACCTCGGGAGATGAATTTCCAAGGACTTGCTTGAGTAACATAAACCCTAGGCCTGACATCCCACCCATTCAAATGCATACGAACTTGCTCCTAATAATCTTATGCCTAAGGGAATGAGGTTCCAAAGGAAATCTCCAAGGCCATTTACCAATTAGAGTAACATTCTCAAGGATAAAATTACTCAGCCCCAAACCTCCTTCTTAGAAAGAGACACCGTTTTTCACCTAACTAAATGATCCTTCCTCTCATCACTAACTCCCGACCAAAAAAAGTTTCTCATTAACTTCTCTAAGGTGTTAGCTACACTAACTAGGATCCATAACAAAGAAAAATAATAAAGGAGAATATTAGACAAACAGGTCTGAATTAACATAATTCTACCTCTAAAGAAAAATATGCATCTTTTTACCTTCTAAATATTGAGTCACTCTCTCAACAATAGGGTCCCAAAAGATGACTGGCCTAGGATTCCCACTAAGAGGAACTTTGCGATAAGTAAGTAGGAAGCTCTCAATAGTATAACCAGTCATAGGTGAATAGGCTAAAAGTTCCTCCATAACCATATTAATCCCTGCTAAACTGTACTTAGAAAAATTAATCCTCATATCAGAAATAGCCTAAAAAACTTGAAGAATTGTAAACACATTTTTAAAACCTTGGATGCCCTCCGAAAATAAAAAGAATCATATCATCAACAAATTAGAGGTGAGAAACCCTCACTTCCTCGCAACCCCCTTCACAACCCACAAGAATACCACACTCCTCTCCCCAACTAATCATCCTACTTAAAACATCGACAACTAAAGTAAATAAGAGAGGAGACAAAGGGTCACACTGCCTCAAACCTCATGAAGTCTGAAACCAAGATTTGGGTTCCCTATTCACAATCACAGAAAAATGAGAAGAGATAAAAATCTCTTTCATCCAAAAACGCCACCTAACTCCAAATCATTTCCTCTCCAAAATCTTATCCAAGAAACCCCAGCAAACCCTATTATAAGCTTTTTCAAAATCAAACCTAAGCACAAGACCCTTTCTCTCTCTCTCCTATGAACATCCTCTACAACCTCATTAAAGACTAATGTTACATTAATAATTTTCCTACCACCCACAAAGGCACTTTGAAAATCCAAAATTGTGTCCCCAACAACATTATCCAATCTCTTATAAATAACTTTTATAAGAATTTAAACTAGTCACAAGATTAATGGTACTAAAATCTGTTTATGAGTTTTGGATAGAAAAAAAAAAGAATAGAAAACTTAATTAGAACATAAAAGAAAAAAAAAATAGAAAACTTCAAATTTTTCTGAGTTTTTAATAGAAAATAATAGAAAACTTAAAAAATTTCTTTTTTTATGTTTCTAAGTTCCAATGAAAAGAAAAGAAAATATCATTTTTTTACAAATTTACCCTTCAATTACATGCGAGGAAATTTATATGTACAAAAAATATTTACATGTTGTAACCTAAGTCCATATAGAGCATAGAATGTTCCCTTTATTAAAACCCGAATATAATTAGGTTTGATGATGTATATATTGCACATAACAAATGGCTTTGGATAACATAACAACATAAAAATGCAAGCTATGAGAAGTAGTTAACAAAACTGTCTTATAAAATTAAGGAAACATGACGCCCGTTTATTCGAGTTTATAAGGATTACATAAGTAGATATATATATATATATATATATATATATATATATATATATATTGATACAGAAAAAAAATTAATGTTATGAATTTTACCTTTATTATGATAGTTTGCTTCTTCTTATGTGGACGACATTGATCCTTCTTTTAGTGATCTACCTTCATCAATTTCCTGCACATCAGGAGAACTTGAATTGGAATTAACTAATTTATTCACTACTCCAGCTTCTGCTCGGGCATGTTCAGTGTTCAAAAAGGAGTTAGACATCCCGTAATGCATATTTGTAACTTGACACTTAACTCCTGTCTTTCCAGCAACATCCAAACTATACTAATTTTGCATATTCCGCTTTCCATTGATCGGAGGACTTGCCATTCTTTTTCCCTCTCCTTCACTTCACAGTAAACCCAATAGATAGAAATAAAATATTCTTTTTAACTTCTTCTCTCTCTGCATCAATGGAGTATTATTTATTATTATATATACTCTGTAGAACCAAGAAGAAGAATGTATATGTGATTAGGTGAATCTTCACTAACAAACTCGCTTCCATTTTTGCTGTTCTCAGTGCCATCCACTGTTGAGTCGAAGGATTAGGAGAGAGATAAATTAGGGACATAAGTTGTAATTAAAAAATTGTTATATTGTAAATTAAGGATAATATGAAAATTATGAAAATATTACTTATTTCATTCTTCTTTTTCGTCCAAATCAGACTAATTTTGGATGGAAAACTTTGGCAGAAAAAATGACCAAGTTGTCTATCAATTTCTTTTCTTTTTTGTTTATTAAAAAACTCAAAAATATAGGAATTGGAAAGAAAACTTAAGTTTTTCGTCCAATTTTTTTTCTTTTTTGTCCATTTTAAAACTCAGAAACAGAGCGTTAATTTCTTTGAACTAATTAATTGATATACACTGATATATGATGTTTGATTCTATTTTTTATGGATTGTGTTATATGTATGCTATATTACAAGAAGAGTTCAATGAGTATACTTGGTCGGCTAATAGGGGCTTCCTTTTCATAAAATCCACCCATTAACTTTTGTAAACCAAATTCAAATTTATCTTTTCATGAAACACCCAACCTCTGATATCCAACAAACTCATGGATGAATATATGAGAGCGAGAAACAGTGATAATCAATGCCCACCATTAGAGCTCTGGCTCAATCTTGAACTGATTAAATTAATTTTGAATGCTCTTTGGACAATTATATAAAAGTTGTGTAAATCTAATTTCTCAATTCAGCGTGAATGTAAATAAAATAGTAATAGCTGGAAGAGAAGAAACAACAGTCGCACTACAGAATTACAGAATGAGACATGACATCCTAATGCCCATTTAAGCCGTCGTTGCGTTCTCCGATGGTGGTGGTGAATATGGTTTTATAAAACGAGGAAGAAGATACGAGTAATGAAAATATCCACACATTCTTAATGATTTCCTACCTAATGCATTTGGATATTTCTTGTCAAAAAATAAGGTTTTTGTTCTAGAATTCCATGTTATTATAAATATTGGGTTGCAAAATGTTATAGTAAAATCTTTTAAGCCCAAAACATGTAACTGCCAATATTTGGATGAAATTAGGCTAACTACTTTTATAGCAGTTAACTTGTGAAAGTATTTTGATCCTTTGGAATCCTTTTTTATGTAGTTAGGTTGTCGAGATCATTATCTCTATTTATGTGTATACCTGGTTAGCAAGCTGGAAAATCCAAGTTTGAATTCTCCACAGGCTGAAATAATGGTGTCACCATCTCTAATAGTTTGATTTGGTCTGATGGTGTTTGCTATTGTGGAAATTATTAAGGTTGAGAATAAAGTGAAGAAAATCAAAATGATGGTAGTTCCTTCCATTAATTTGCTCATTCTTTTCTCATTGTGTATTTAATGGAGTATATGGGGATGTATTTGATGACATGTAGTCAGCTAAATTTCCAACCTATTGTCTATTGACTCTTTCCCCGAGTCCCCTATAATATCAAAAAGTCAACAGATCTATCAACCCATACTACTGTCCCATTTGATATTTTCTTGTACTATATATACAGGTATCGATTCATGGAGCTACCGGGCTGGAAAATTTGAGTTTGTATTCTCCACCGGTTAATATAGTGGCGTTGCCATCTCTTTGGTTTGATTTGCTCTGATGGTATCTACTATAGTGAAATTTGTCAAGCTAGAGAATAAAGTGGAGCAAAATAATATGATGGTAATGCCTTTCAATATTATGTTCATTTCTATATTATAAGGTATTCATGTAGTAGTAATATAAAGACAACTTTATTACATGAAGACTGATGCATTTGGCAGGCCTCCTAAATCTTTATCTGTGGAGTCAATATATTTATATTTCGAACTGACCAATCTGTTCAAAGTGTTGGGGCTGAGGTTATGAAACTGTAGGCAAGGAATTTCATACCTTGCTAGGGTTAGAGTTTCGTGTCGATGGAGAATGTGAGAAATTCGTAAAGAGTACAAAATCGATCGAGAGATTAAAGAGGTGAGAAGAACGGGTGAACAGTTACTCAAGTAATATAAAGAAGAACTCTAAGGGTCCCAGCGTAATCGCTAATGTCTACGAGCCTTTCGTGTGTTTAGGGTCTTTAGAGAATTCAAGTCCTGACCTTAAGGGTCCAAAATTATTCTCGAGTGTCTCAAATCGGGAGAGAATTCTAAATGTTGCTAAAAGTCCCTTCCTCATGAAATGAGGGGGCTATTTATAGAGTTCCTGACAAGGGTCATATGTCAAACATGTGACTCTAGGGAAATTCCAAAAATACCCCTAGTTATGGGAAAAGTCGCAGAATACCCTTGGTTACCCGAGAAATGCCCAAATCGTCCCATTCTTTTAGCCGCCAATCTAATCCCTTAACCAATTTTCAAAATGAGTTGACCCCATGAGTCTTATGCCTTGAGACTCGTGAATGCTTCTCCCAGGTCTCATTTTTTAAGGTTCTTGTTGTTCAATTTAGAAAATCACGTTGAACGTTTTTATCGTCGAAAAAACCTAAAGAAACTCAGCACGAAGCGAAAAAAGGCCTAACCATTGGGGGCCAACCCTAGGGGCAAACCCCAAACCGAACTCTAGGGTGTCCTTCCGAGCAAAACACACGACTATCCCTTGCACCCGACTTGATTTGAGCCAAATTCCATCTTTTTAAGGGTCAAAACGACTCTTTTTCACTTCATAGTAACATTTTTGCACTTTTTAAATAAACTAGGGGTATTTCAATAATTTTTAAATAATTCTTGCACTTAGGGTTTCGTTGTATAACCTCTTGTGAGTGAAGAAAAATTGAGCCCTAAGTGGCTAAAAAATCAAACCCTGGCTGAGGAAACCCTAGGGTTGAACCCCAGGTGATGAAAACTAAACCCTAGGTGATGAAACCCAAACCCTAGGTGATAAAACTTGAGGGTTGAACCCTAGTTGGGGAAAACTAAACCCTAGGCCAAAACCCTAAGGGTTACCGCCGCCAAGAAGGGTTTTCCTTATGATCTTGTTCCCTTGTTTCCTTATTTCCTAATTTCTTTTAGAAACTAACTCAAGGGAATCCCAATCTTATGGGTTGGAAAGAAAATCCATGCCTCTTGATTTTGGAAACTAAATCACTCATTTTTTGATTTAGGAAAGGGAAATCACTCCTTTTCGATTTTGGATTTCTATATTGCTAGCACTTGGAATCCTATAAATAGATGACCCAAGTCTTTAACAATTATCCATTCCAAGAGCTTGTAGTTCTCTTTTTCTCCCCACTTCTTCTTTCTTTGATCAAGGAGAAATCATGAGGTCAAGCAAAGGTTTTACAAGTCAAGCAGGAAACAAAGTAATGGGGTACACCTTAGGGTGGTCGAACCATTAGGGGTTCCCATGCTCTCCTCGTTTTGTTTTTCCTTTTTCCTATTTTGTTTACTTGCGTAATTTTTTATATTCAAATCCTTCTCGATAGTTGCTTCTTTTTCATTTCAGGCTTCTTCAAGCTTTCTTTTCGAAGTCACTTCACCCTAACGGGATCTTGGCTTTTTAAAGAAAAGTTACTTTTTATGCAAAGAAGGAATATCCGTTCCAAACAACCAACGCAATAGTAGGAATTCAAAAGAGGTGAGAATAGGTTCCCCCCCCCCAGGTGGCCTAACCCTAGGGGTTTTGGCTCCTTCCTCCATGCTATTCGTTTTTCATTCTAAAGATATTTTATGCTCAGTTTGTCTCTTTAGGTGTCCTTATCTCACTTTTCTGGGCTAAGTCTACTCATTTGAGTGTCAGACTTAGTTTCGTTTCTGCCGTGTATTTGTGAAAGAGAAATTTTCGTAAGGCAACTTTTTCAGATTAAAGATTCATCATGATAAGCATTTTATTTCAATTGTTTTCTTTTCACATAATCTTTATGTAAAGTGTTCATTGTCACAAGTCAATTTTGACGAACGCTCCATGGATCCCAAGACTGTTAGGCCAATTTCCTTTATCACCGACTGAGGAAAAGCTCTTTTTTTGTGCCACTTAACATTTACTAGAACTATGTCAAGGATTACGATCGCCTGACCTTTCCTTATCTAGATAAAAAAAAGGCATGTTTATGTATGCCACGACATACGAAAGCCAGGATAGTTCTCCCAGCACTAGTATTATTCCCCGTATGTGCATTGAGAACACATGAGTATCCTTTTTGTCAAGTCCGTTTCCAGCCTGATTCTTACAATCGCTTCTAGGGATGGCATCACTGGACTTAAGAAATTCTAAGGACGTCGACATTATCTGATGTATCCATCTATGCAAAGACCTCTGCATCAATTAAGATCACGATGCACTCTGCATTTTTCTTTCCCTTTGGTGTTCTTCTACTTGCACATTTGTTACGGCTTGGGGAGAGTTCACTTATTTCCCCCTTTACGTAAGTCATGTTTTGGGTGAGTCACGCGCACAATACTTCAAGTTATTGAGTCCTGTTTTAGTTTGCTGAACTGATTCTTCGGAGTTTAATCTTACAAGCTTCAAAAGATGAAGTCCTTATGAGAGGGAACCTCTATGGGGCCGAACTCCTAAGTGTCGAACCCTAACAGGGCTTTCTTAGGATGCCTCATGCAGTTTGTTATCAAGTATCTCCGAATCTTTTTCCATCTCCTTGCTTCCTTACTTTTCTGGAAACTAGGGACCTACGTTCGGAGGTCACTTTACATCATTATGAAAACACCTTTCTTTTGAGAGATCTTTTGGAGTTTCAAGATGCCATAACTAATCTTGAAGTCCAAGCTTCGAAAACTCAGTCTGTTATTGCCAACTTGGAGGCTTTTGCTATCACACCCCCAAATTCGCTTGCTCTCCACAACAAATCCAGAGCTGACTAAAATAACATTATCCATAATGTTCATCAACAATATAATTGATAAAATTTGTTTATTAAAAACTTTACATCATTTCTTTATTCCAAAATAGTAAATTTACAATTTTCCTAGTATATTTCAAAATCATATAAGGTATGATTTATTCTATTACATTAATCATCCAATCCAACACCAAATCTTTGATCTTAACTTCTTATCCATTTATCTTTACAACTTTAAGCTCTAATACATAAAGAAGACAATATATATTTCTAAGCTAGCCTAATCACGGTCCTTTCTTTCCTTATTATGCTAGACTTTTCTAGTAGTACTCCCTTAACTACAAATGAAATAATATTTGCAAGAATGAGTATAAATTGCTTAGCAAGTCTAAAAAAAGATTTCCACATAAATAATTCATAATTTATCTGATTTCAATGAAGTACAGCTCAACAAAAGATTTTAACAGTTGTTCATAATAGTAACGCTGAGTGGTTGTTAAACCTAGAATTTTTACTAGGTTTAACAATTTATTCAACTGAAAGTCTTTAGAATATTATTAATCACGAAGACAGAAAATGTAATAACCGAGAATTTTTTCGCATAATAACTAAATCAAAAATGTAATGTTCCGAACTTTGAAGAATATTGTAATCTAACTTTATATGAATAAATAAAAATTGAATTACATTTTAAATGTGCTATGAAATTTTCATATGTGTTTATTTTGTGTTTCGTTTCAAGAATCCAACTTAAACAATTATTAGAAAAATAAAAGTTATTTTTTAGAAAACCTAAAGCTAGGGTTTGGAGAAAACCTAAAAGGGTTAAAATCTAAATCCTAATTTGGAAACCTAAAGGGTTAAACCCTAAGATTCAAATCTTAAACCCTAAAAAGGTGCTAATAATAAATACGCATATAAATATAAAAATTATATGGATAAAATACAAAAATTACATGGTATAAATACGAAAAAAATCAACTATGAATAGTAAAAGTTAACTACACAAATTAGAATATTTAATCAAGATTAAGGCTAAACTAAGTAAGTTTGATTAGTCAAATGAATTATTAATCAACCAATCAAATGCTAGCATATAAAGGACTAAACTACCCTTGAACATAAGTTATTGCCATTCATGGTTTTTCCATTCTCCGTGTGTTCTTGAACAAAAGTCATAAATCTCTATATAAGAAGGTTTATGATTTTCTTATTTTATGTTATAAAGTATTATTGATTATTAGAACATGTTATCTTAGCAAATTAAAGCTTAAGGTATCATGTTTTATCAATTTAGTTAAAGAAATAATGAAACAGTTTTGTGCAGTCCCCTTACTGTTGAAATCTGTGTAAATAAGTAAGGAATTTCAAACTTTGGTCTAAATATAAATTGTAGAGGTGGCAGTTACGAACGTGTGAATTTTTGAATGACTCAAAAATATTTTAAAACGAAGAAGTTATGGTAATTTAACTGAGTCAGGGTCTGACAGCCAATGTTGTTGTCCAATTTTTAGAAAGTCACTGAAAAAAATGAGTTTTTGAGTTTGAGAAGTTTCCAACTAAAATCGCAAATGAAAATAGTCTAAACAGGTTATAAAACTCTTATTGAGAAATAAAATTCGATAAACTAACATTCGGGTACGTGTAAACAATTATTTAGGCATTTAACACTTTATCGAAAAAATCCTAAATTGCTTCGCGACAAGTTTTCTATCATTAACCTTTGTTTACTTGTATTTTATGTAATTTATACATCTTATACAAATAACGTGTTACAAATCTTTGATATGAAAGTTATTTCTTCTTGTTTTGGCTTAACTTGAGAAATGAAATGTTCCTTCGTGATATATTTCTAAACATGCTTTATTTTATCAAACCTAGTTGTCTTGGGGCGATCTTGACATGTCAAGTAAACTGAGATGAACAAATTTGTAGCATTGTTCATGATTAGTCCAGTATAGTGTATGTTATGCAGAACATAGGATGTCGTTATGTTGATCCCCTTTCTATATCCACGGTATATGGTTCTAAGTCGAAAGACAAACAAACAGTTTAAGGTCTAACCACCACTCAGTCTTGTTATGTTAAAATATTTGTGATATCAATTATTGTATCATGAATCCTTACAATCCATATCGGTGTGAGTTCACTTATATATTATGTGTTAGACTTGTTGAGCTTTTTTATATGTTCACCCTTGGAAATAAACCTAAATTGTAGACAAACTTGAGAGCTCCTACTATAAGAAGTAGAAAGGAAAGAAGAAATGTGTAGATTAATTTACATGCTTTATTAAATTTCTTGTCCTTTTATTTTAAAGTCTTGATGACTTATGTAATATGAACAAACAAACCGTGTAACCTACTCTATATCAATATATATAAAGTTTCTTCACATATTATTGTTATGTCTTTACTTTTATAAGATTTAGAATTGTTAAACAGTAACACAGTATTGATATGAACTACTTATCAGAATGAGGATGATAAATAACTTTGCGAGTATTGTAAGCATTCGAGATGAGACTAATCGATGTTAAATGGTTAAATTCATCGTTAGGTTCCTCAGACCCAAGTACAAGCTTGTTATTACTATTCCGAATGCCAAATAAGTAGGATTATTGATATGAAGAGATACCACTATAACCAAATGTGTTTCGAGTGAGAGTTTTAACTAGTTTGGTATGTTCTGTACGAAAGAAAAATTTTGCACCGGACAATGATACAAACATTTGTCACGGATAAAGATGCAAACATTTATCACGGATGAAGATACAAATATTCATCGTGAGATTCTCTGTTCCTAAGAACCGTCTTAATGATTTAATGTCGTGAATCTTGGAGTATATAAACCTATAAAATATCTGAATCTTAAGGTTAAAATATTAGAGATGAGTATTAAGTCCCTTGCATCGATTACAAGGACTTAGTATGAAATAATGAAAGATCTTTGCAAATTAAGATGAGAACTTTGTTTATGAATAAAAGGGAATCATATATAGACCTAATGATTTAGCATTTGTAGCGAGCATCAAATAAGTTATAGTAAGTATAATGATTTGGGGCGTCACAAGTTAGTATCAAAGCTATAAATTATAGCTCTAAGGTAACAAGTATCTTAGGATATAATCTGATGGAAGGAGGGCTAAATGGAGTTGTGAAGAGTCCATAGATAATTAAAAGACATAAATAAATCTTAAACATAAAATATTATAAGACAATTAAAAGATAATGCCTAAATTTTAAAGATAAAACATTATGTGAAAGAAATATACCTATTAAAGCTATTTTTTTGTGTAGGATGGCTGCAATTCCAAGTTAGGAATAAATAATGCAAGCAAACGCACATCCTATGGTCCTCGAAAGTGATCCAGTGGAGTATCTAATTGAAGATCTAGTGATAGATCATGTGAGTGACCACCCAGTGATCAACTTTGTGGACACGTATGAGGACAATGATTTTGATGAAATTCAACATGACATGGATATCTTAGCCGTTGAGGATGGCGATCCAGAATTCGAGTTGGATGAGATCATTGAAGAAATGAATTAAGAAGAAGTGGAGCAAGTAGGATTGATGGATGTCGCCACCGAGAGAATTAAGACTCTTGAAATGATGTGGTTTGAGGAAGTTGAGAGAAATCATGCACAAGAGGTTCAGATAGCCATCAAGGAAGTCGAAAGGTTCCAACTACAGGAAGAACTTGCCTATGAAAGGGGTGAACATCGCTTTTCCTATTGGGAACTTCACAAGGAGGTGAAATATTTTCCCATGGCAATGAATGAATCGGGCTACGAGATTAATCAACCTGTAATTTTGAGTATGCTAAATACGGCTTTTAAGTAGGTCAAGAGCAATTAAGGAAAAGACTTGTAATATTTAAATTATGCTTTTATGTGTGTAATATTAGCATTCCCATTTTTATAAGGGATGTTAATAATAGTAAAGTGAAATTATTCACTCTGTTAATAGTAGTTTGTAATGTGTGGAAGTTTATAAATACAAATTTTGTTATGAAATATGATATGTAAAATTTTCTTTATGCTTTCATATTTATACTTCTCTTTCTTTTATTTTAGAGAAATGGACCACCAAACACAATAGCAAGAGTGACGGCACATGTTAGTAGTAGTAGTGAAAGTGTTAAATAACCACCTAGTGCTAATCAGATTGCCAAAAATTCTATACAATAATTTGTTAATATGTTAATGAGTGTCATAGTAACTCAAATAAATCCACCCCGAACATACACAACTACGTTTAAAGACTTTAAGAACGTAGGACCTACCTAATTTCAGGGAACCACTGAACCAATCGATGCCCAAAATTAGGTTACTAAAATTGAAAAGGCTTTTGATACAGTCGAGGTTGGGGAAAATCAAAAGATAAAATTTACTGCTTATCTGTTAAAAGGCGAAGCAAACTTTTGGTGGGAAGCCAATAAATCAAGGGCGGGAGAATGTATAATCACTTGGCAAAATTTCAAGGAATTATTTTTCGAGAACTTTTTCCTAAAAAGCATGCAAAATCGAATGGAAATTCGGTTTCTAAATTTAATACAATGGGACATGACAGTTCCCCAATACGCAACAAAGTTTAATGATCTCGCGTGTTTTGCTCCACATCAAGTGGCGACGAAGGAATGTAAAGTGAGGAGGTTTGAAGAAGGGTTGAAACGTTGGATTCATGGCAAAGTTGTCGTATTACAGATAAAAAAATTCTCTCATCTTCTCGAGAGAGTCATCATTGCCGAAGGCGACACTGATGCCTTTAATAAGTATAAGAAGGAAAAAGAAAATAAAAAGAATCAAGAGGAGGGGTCTAGTAAAGGAAGTAGTGGTGGAGGAAATAACAAAAAAAAAAAAAAATAATGGTGGGGGAAATACACAGAAAGTGTGAGATAATAAAAAGAAAATAGAACCCTGTAAGACATGTGGCAAGGGCCCCTTGGGAGTGTGTCTTAAGGGGAAAATGTTTGTTACAACTGTAAATAGGAAGGACACCTAGCCACAACCTACCAAAACCCAAAGAAGGACATCTGCTTCAACTGTGGAGCAACGGGGAATCAAGCCAAGATGTTACCTAAGAACATAGGAGAAGCGGGAGGGAGCAAGGAGTAACGTCGCCCCGACAACTACACCGGGAGGGTCGGGCCGTCTAACGGCAATGATCTTCAACATGTCAATAAGAGATGCGGTGACATCTTAAGATGTAGTGTCAGGTATCATTCTGATCAACTCCATAAATGCTTATGTGCTATTTGATTCGGGCGCTTCTTACTCATTTGTTTCACATGAATTCACTAAAAAATTGAACATGCCTAATGAGAACTTAGACTTTCCCTTGAACATAGAATTTGCTAATAGGAAAATAATACATGTTAATCACATCCTTAAGAAATGTTGCATAGTGATTAAGGGTCACGATTTAAAGGTGGATCTAATTCCCATTCAATTAGGACAATTCGATGTAATTATAGGTATGGATTGGTTGACTAATCACAAAGCAGTGATTAATTTCCAAAAGAAGTGGGTTAACTTTCTGACAACGTCAAAGTCAAAGGTCATTTTCAACGGGAATCAACTACCAAGAAAATCTCGTTGTTAGTTAGCAATGCAAGCAAATGGATTACTTAAGAAGGGGTATCAAAGTTATTTGGCTTATATCATAGATACTCAATGGAAAGAGTTAGATATAGATCAAATACAAGTCAGAAAGGAATTCGCGGACTTATTTCCCAATGACTTATATAGTCTCCCACCTAATAGAGAGATCGAATTTGTCATCGACTTAGCACTGGGAACGGTACCAGTTTCAAAGGCTCCATATAGGATAGCACCTGTGGAGATGAAAAATTTGATGGTTCAACTACAAGAATTACTGGAAATGAAGTACATTTAGCCTAGTATTTTTCCACGGGGAGCACTTGTGTTGTTTGTCAAAAAGGAGGATAAAACTTTAAGTTTATGTGTTAACTATCGTGAACTAAATAAGTTGACCATAAAGAATAAGTATCCATTACCTAGGATAGATGATTTGTTTGATCGATTGAAGAGAGCCGAACACTTCTCTAAGATTGATCTACGGTTGGGTTAACATCAACTAAAGGTTAGTAAGGAAGATGTGCCAAAGACAGCATTTCGAACACGTTATGGACATTACGAGTTTCTAATGATATCCTTTGGATTAACAAATGCACCAACATCATTTATGGACTTGATGAATAGGATTTTTAGATCTTGCTTAGACATGTATGTTGTAGTGTTCATCGATGATATTCTCATATACTCGAAAATAATGGAAGAACATGTTGTAAACTTAAAAAGTGTACTAGAAACCTTACGGAGGGAACAACTCTATACCAAAATTTCAAAATATGAGTTCTAGAGAAGGTTCAGTTCTTGGGTCATGTGATTAACAAGAACAGAATAGTGGTAGACCTAACAAAGATTAAAGTAGTGGTAAATTGGGAGTAACCAAAAACACCCACCAAAGTAAGAAGTTTCTTAGGTTTAGCAGGGTATTATAGGAGATTTATCAAAGACTTTCAAAAATAGCAACCCCGTTAACCAACTTAACAAGAAAGACGGTGAAGTATGTATGCACAGATAAATATGAAGAAAGCTTTTAAGAGCTAAAAAAAAGAGACTAAGCGAGGCACCAGTATTATCATTACCAGATAATGGTGGAAGTCTTGTAATCTATAGCGATGCCTCACATAAAGGAATAAATTGTGTTTTGATTCAACATGGGAAAGTCATTGCTTATGCTTCACGATAATTGAAGGATTATGAGATAAGGTATCCTACCCATAATCTAGAATTATCAGCGGTAGTATTCGCATTAAAAATATGGAAGTATTACTTATATGGAGAGAAGTGTGAAATTTATATTGATCATACAAGTTTGAAGTATATTTTCATACAACGAGAGTTGAATATGAGATAAAGACGGTGGCTGGAATTGATATATGATAATTATTGTGAAATTCTATAACATCTAGGGAAAGCCAACGTAGTTATAAATGCTTTGAGTAGGAAGAATCAAGAGAAACTAAATGTATTAACAACTCAAGATAAGTTGCTCAAGGAATTTGCTAGACTCAACATTGAAGTGAAGGTTCGTTCCATCTCAATAAGAAAATTGTTTACAATAGTAGATCACACAACTTTATTGGGAAAAATCAAGGAAATACAAGAAAAGGATGAGGAAATGAAAAATAAAATAACAAAGAATGTGAACAATAGGTTCAAATTGGACAATGATGGAATCATAAGGTTTGAATCAAGGATATGGATACCTTCGATACAAGAGTACTAAGTTTTCAAGCCATCCAGGTAGCACCAAAATTTACAAAGACATTAGTCAACATTTTTTGTGGCCAAACATGAAGATGGAGGTGGTTGAATTAGTAAGTAGGTGTTTGACATGCCAATAGGTTAAAGTAAAGCATCAAAGACTAAACAGGTTGTTACAACCTTTGGAGAATCTAGAGTGGAAATGTGAGCATATTAGAATGGATTTTGTAGTAGAACTTTCCATCATACAAAAGGTCATGATGCAATTTAGGTGATAGTGGTCCGACTGACCAAGTCTGCTCACTTTTTACTAATCAAGGTTAAGTTCACCCTAGATAGATTAACCAAATTATATATTAAGGAGGTTATATATAGGCATGGGGTTCCAATTTTAATCGTGTTCGATCGAGATCCAAGGTTTACATCATACTTTTGGAAAAGTCTTTAAGAACATCTCGAGACACAACTAAGATTGGGTATGGCTTACCATCCACAGGCTGATGGCCAAAGCAAAAGGATAATCCAAAGAATGGAGGATATGTTGAGGGCATGCATGATGGACTTTAAAAGAAGTTGGGAAGATCACTTACCTCTGGTGGAATTTGCATACAACAATATTTACCACGCTAGTATAGGAATTCCACCATAAGAAGCTTTATACGGGAGGAAGTGTAGAACACCAATGTGTTGGGATGAAGTTGGGGAACGACAAATGCTTGTGCTAGAATTGGTTCAACAAACTGCAGAAGTAGTTCGGGTCATCCAAGGACGATTACGAGCTGCTCAAGAGTGACAAAAGAGATATGCGGACCATCATAGACAGCAACAAGACTTTGAATTTGAAAGTCATGTCTTCGTAAAAATGTTTCCCTAGAAAGGGAAGATTCATTTTGGGAAAAGGGGTAAATTAAGTCTAAGATTTATAGGACTATTCGAGATTTTAAGGAGAATAGGTGAGGTAGCTTATGAAGTAGCCTTGCCTCAAGAATTGGAACATATACATAATGTATTTCATGTTTCATTATTGCGTCCCTATAAACCCGACTACTAACACGTTATTCATTACGAACCAATCCAGATCGAGAAAGATCTAAGTTATGAAGAGATTCCAATTCAAATCGTTGATAGGGAAGAAAAAGTGTTAAGGAATAAAGTATACCTTCAGTAAAGGTAATATGGAGAAATCAGTCTATGGAAGAAGCTATATGGGAGCGAGAAGATAAAATGAAGACAGATTATCCACATTTTTTTTCTTAGTTTTGTACTGAAATTTCAAGGACGAAATTCTTTTAAGGATGGATGAATGTAATGTTCCGAACTTTGAAGAATATTGTAATCCAACTTTATATGAATAAATAAATATTGAATTACACTTTAAATGTGCTATGGAATTTTCATATGTGTTTATTTTTGTGTTTCGTTTCAAGAATCTAACTTAAACAATTATTAAAAAAATAAAAGTTATTTTTAGAAAAACCTAAAGTTAGGGTTTAAAGAAAACTTAAAAGGATTAAAACCTAAACCTTAATTTGGAAACCCTAAGGGTTAAACTCTAAGATTCAAACCTTAAACCCTAGAAAGGTACTATTCATAAATATGCATATAAATATGAAAATTATACAGATAGAATACAAAAATAATATGAAAATTATACGATATAAATACGAAAAAGTCAACTATGAGTAGTAAAAATCAACTATACAAATTAGAATATTTAATCAACATTAAGGTTAAACTAAGTAAATTTGATTAGTTAAATGAATTATTAATCAACCAATCAAATGCTAGAATATAAAGGACTAAAATACCCTTGAACTAAGCTTGGTAAAAGACCATAAATGCCCTTTCAATAATCGGTTATGTGAGCAACTAAACAAGGCCTAGAACTATTTATTTGGTAGGCTTGATCTTGGCTATTCAAATGCGGGATGATGATCTAATAAAATGTTTTATTACAAACATTAAATGGCATAAAATGCCATGGAAAATCCGTCCAAATGGGGAGGTGGGGTGGGGGGGGGGGGGGGGGGGACAATGTGATGATCATTTTGATATTTTGGTCAAAACTTAGCTCGGAAGTATTGTAACAATGACCAAACTACCCTAGGTTTGAAAAGCCTATAAATACAAGCCTTAAGCCTTTATTATTTTCATCATTTTCCAAAGCTAATTTCTAAGCATTAAAGTTATAATCAAAGTTTTATATTGAGAGAGTTTATGAGTTTAATATTTGAAGCCTTGCAAAAATATTGTCAAAGCTAGCATTTCAAAAGGTACATCTCTAGTTTTTATTCTTTTCAATTTATAGTTAGTTAATTCAAGCAAATTAATAGTAGTTATAATGTTTAAATTTTTCAAATATATAGTTGTAAACCTCAAGAACATAAGTTGTAGCCATGCACGATTTTTCGTTCTCCGAGTTCTTTATAAGTTCTTGAGTAAGACGTTATTATGTCAAATTTCATTTCATAGTTTAAAGCTTATGAACATACATCATAACCATCTACGATTGTCGTTCTCCGTATTCTTCGTGTGTTCTTGTGCAATAATTATAAATTATTATGATCAATTATACAAGCCGTTATAATGACCAAATTATTTCAAATAAAAGTGTCATAATCACATATGTAATCAGTTATAATGCTCAAATTATTTTAAGTATGAAAACCAAAAGCTCAAGAACTTAAGTTGTTACCATACATGATTTTTTCGTTCTTCGTGTTTTTCGTGTGTTCTTGAGCAAAAGCCATAAATCCCTATATAAGAAGGTTTATGATTTTCTTATTTTATGTTATAAAGTATTATTGATTATTAGAACATGTTATCTTAGCAAATTAAAGCTTAAGGTATCGTGTTTTATCAATTCAGTCAAAGAATTGAAATAATGAAACAGTTTTGTGCAGTCCCCTTACTGTCGAAATCTGTGTAAATCAGTAAGAATTTTCAAACTTTGGTCTAAATATAAATTGTAGAGATGGAAGCTATGAAAGCATGAATTTTTGAATGACTCAAAAATGTTTTAAAACAAAGAATTATGGTAGTTTAACTGAGCCAGGGTCTCACCACCAATGTTACTGTCCACTTTTTAGAAAGTCACTTAAAAATGAGTTCTTGAGTTTGAGAAGTTTCCAACTAAAACCACCAATGGAAATAGTCTAAACAGGTTATAAAAACACTTATTAAGAAATAAAATTCGATAAACCAACATTCGGGTACGTGTAAACAATTATGTAGGCATTTAACTCTTTATCGAAAAAAACTCTAAATTGCTTCGAGACAAGTTTTCTATCATTAACCTTTGTTTTCTTATGTTTTATGTGATTTATACATCTTGTACAAACATCGTGTTATAAATCTTTGATATGAAAGTTATTACTTCTTGTTTCGGCATAAATTGCAAAATAAAATGTTTTTTCATGATATATTTCCAAACATAATTTATTTTATCAAACCAAGTTGTCTTGGGGCGATCCTAACATGTGAAGGAAACTGAGATGAACGAATATGTAGCACTATTCATGATTAGTCCAATGTAGTGTATGTTATGCATAACATAGGATGTCATTATGTCGATCCCCTTGCTATGTTAAAACACTTGTGATATCAATTGTTGTACCATGAATTCTTACAATTCTTATATGTGTGAGTTCACTTATATGTTATGTGTTAGACTTATTGAGCTTTTGTATGCTCACCCTTATAAATAAACCTAAATTGTAGACAAACTCGAGAGCTCCAGCTTTAAGAAGAAGAAAGGAAAGAAGAAATGCATAGATTAGTTTACATGCTTTATTAAATTGCTTGTCTTTTTGTTTTAAAGTCTTGATGACTTATGTAATATGAACAAGCAAACAGTGTAACTGAATCTATAACAATAGATATCAAGTTTCATTACATATTCTTATCATATCTTTAATTTTATAAGACTTAGAATTGTTAAACATTAACACATTATTGCTATGAAGTACTTTTCAGAATGAGGATGATAAATAACATGTTGAGTATTGTAAGCATCTAAGACATGACTAATCGATGTTAAATAGTCAAATTCATCGTTAGGTTCCTCGAACCCAAGTACAAGCTTGTTATTACTATTCTGAATGTCAGATAACTAGGATTATTGATATGAAGAGATATCACTATAATCAAATGTGTTTTGAGTGAGGGTTTTAATTAGTTGGATATGTTCTGTATGAAAATAGAATTTTGCATCGGACAAAGATACAAACATTTATCACGGATTAATATGCAAACATTTATCACGGATGAATATACAAACATTCATCGCGAGATCTCTGTTCCCAAGAACCATCCTAATGATTTAATTATGTGAATCTTGAAATATGTAAAGCTATAGAATATCAAAATCTTAAGGTTAAAGTATTAGAAATGAGTATTAAGTCACTTGAATCGATTACAAGGACTTTGTATGAAATAATGAAAGATCTTTACGAATTAAGATAAGAATTTTATTTATGAATAAAGGGAATCATCTATAGACCGAATGATTTAGCATTTGTAGTAAGCATCAAATTAGTTATAGTAAGTATAGTGATTTGGGGTGTCAAAAAAAAAAAAAGGTTGGTAACTATTTAATAAAATAATAATAAAAATTAAAAAAAAAAAAAGAAGAGAAAAAGAATTTTATATAAATTAAAATTATGCAAATGAAAATTTGAAATTTTTAAATAAGGGCTTAGAAAGACATTGGACATGTATATACATTTTAAAATATAATTATTAAAAGAAATGAGTGAGTCCAACGTGGTTATTCGGATAATTAAATTAAATCTAAATCCATAAACTAATTATTGGACATGTATATACATTGGATTTATGAATTCCAAGTCAAGCCCAATTCTAAAATTTTCTAAGGAATGCACATGGGATAATTACAAGCAAACTTAAGAAATAATATATATATATATATATATATATAAGTTAAAGCATAGCAGGGACACCCGGCCCCTATTGGGGGAGAAGGGAGTAAATGAAGCTTTTAATGCAAACACTTGAGTTGGCAATTTAGTTACTAAGTAAATAAATAATAAATTAATTAATTCAGGAGCAAGGTCTCTTATGAGGAAGGATCCATAAAGAAACTATGTGATATATATGAAAGCCATGTGAAGTCATTAAATGGAACAATTAATACCCTCATGTATTGGCAGGAGTGGATGAAGAAGAATGGCCTAGCCTAATAACCTAACATGGTGACTGACCTAGTTTGTTAATATAGCAAGATGACTTGGAATAGATTACTCACTAAGTTAATTAATGAGGGAGGGGTGAGTTAGCATTAATAATTCATTCCTATAATTAAAGAGCTTACAAGATGGACCAATAAAAACTAACTCAAAAGCTAGAATAATGAGCGAGGCTAATTGGCAAATCAAATATTATATAGACACACTACACACACGGCGAGAAAAGAAAGAAGGCTTTCTCTCATTTATCACATGTGAGGTTTGGAAGCATTAAATAAGGAGATGACTAAGCATGCTTTGTTGTCAAAATAAGAAGCAAGTAAAACAATCCGCATGGGATAAATATAAGGGACAAGTTCAGTTGCATGGAGGGAGGATAAGGTTACTTGCAAGATTTTTTTCAGAGAAAAAAGTTCAAGAATTTGACCTACCTTTGACCACTTAATATATAAAATTAAAAGAGAAAGAAAATAATATTATCACATGGGAATTGAGGGGAGTCGGCAGCCATATGATCCAAGAGTAGTGAGTTATAAAATAAAGACTTGTGCAATTTAGCTTGACTATTGACCACTTGGTTTATATATATATATGTATATATATATATATATATATATATGTATATATATAAGGAAAATAAGAGAGAGAATAGAATAAGCAACCGAGAGGAAGAGAAGGGAGCTCGGGTACTATAGAGGAGGAAGAGGAGAATCCTAACAAGTTAAGCAACAAAAAGGATCATCAAAATAAAGAATGTAAAACTTTCTAATTAACCATTCTTTTATTTAGTTTCTATGAAATATTAGAGTTATAATAATTATTATATAATGAACTATGTAATCTACTCACATGAATGTTAATATGTTGAAACATGATAATAAGTAACTTATATGTCAAAAAAAATTACAAGAAAACAAAGAAAATTAATTTAAACATGGAAACAAAATCATAACTACGTTTTATTCATTTTATTTCATGAAATATTTAGAAGTACAATGATAAATGTGTATTATGCTCAAGTACATGTAAACATGTAAGATTATGTTGATGAAGAACTAAAATGATGGAAAAATTTATAAGGAGTCAAGAAAAATTCGTGAATATGAAAGTTGAAATTTAGTTGAAACCTAATTTTTGGAATAATACAACTCTTTGTGTATGTTGAAATTTTAAGCTTGGTTAGTCTTAAAATGAGGCTTGATGTATAATCTATAAACAGGAAAAAGAATCACCTAAAACGGACTTCGTGTGAGAGAATTATGATAAAACAAAAGTTGGATTGCGAAAATAACAAAACTGTCAAAATTGAAACTAACTCAGAAAATTACAAAAAATTTACAGTGATGATTCTCGGGTATGAGGAGTATCTTGGATAAATTTCATAATTTTTGAAGTAAATCTTGATTTATGAAAAATGTTACAGTTTTAAGCAGAAATGGCCTATTAAAAATAGTAAGTGAAGTCAAAAAATTAAGTAAAAATTAATTTACACGTGAAATAAAATTAACTAAGCAGTGCCAAAAGGAAGAAAAATAATAAGATAGTTGAGTAATTTTAATGAATAAGATTGAATCCAAAAAATTAAAAAGTTGATAAAAAAATTAAAGTTGAGAATTACATAATAAAATTTTATCAAGTAATATAAGGCGACATATGAGATCAAGAAAATATGCTATCTTTATTTCAAGTTCTTCTTAACTATTCAAGCTTATTTTTGCAATATCTTTAGCTTATGCTAGTCTTTTAAATTGTGTAAGTTACTTGTTATATGAGATTCTTGAATTATACGTTTCCGCACTTACGTGCATTTGTGGACCGTTCTTTGATAAACTGTGGCTATTCTTGTTTAATATAAGATTCATGAATTGCTACGGGTCTATGCCATTTGCTTCGGGTAGACATTATTAATGTGATATATTCCACGGTTGATATTACTTTGAAAGTGTTTAAATCCAATTCAAATTCTTTTGATGAGGATTTTTATGTTGAGACTGAGTATGAACAACTCATGTATAGGGGATATTTATTTTACGCTTAAAGCGTAATACGGATTGTTGTGCACAACGACGAGGTGCGATAGGTTGATCACCTAAAGTAAAAATGGTATTATATTTCATAGTTATAAATTGTTAAACTAGGAGGAACATGGTATCTACAACCACTTAGTATGATGTCAAAATAATTCCTTTTGTTCATGTTGTTTCAAACCAACTGCTGAAGTTTTTCTTGATGATTATTCATTTTTGTTGTTTTATACTTGTTGAGCATATTTGATGCTCACTCTTGCTATTTATTAACATGTTACAGATTAAAAAGAATGATAGGCAAAGTAGAAGGTTCAGAAGGGTAAACGCTAAAGATAAGAGAAAGGTAAAGCTGAGGAAAGGAAACTAGAGCCGAAATATTAATATATTGTTGATAGTTGTATATCTAATGATGTAATCTTTTGAGACACTTGCATTTGTATGTAATGTAAATGAATCTTGGGTAAATAATATTAAATTATGAGATATTATATTAATATTATAAATTAATAATTGTGAGATGAATCGTAATGCACTAAGTCTAGAGTAATGAGTACTTGGATTTGGGGGCATTATAGAAAAACACTCTCCGTAAGTACTCTAGGGGATCTGTAATGTTCCGAACTTCGAAGAATATTGTAATCAAACTTTATATGAATAAATAAAGATTGAATTACACTTTAAATGTGTTATGGAATGTTCATATGTTTTTATTTTTGTGTTTCATTTCAAGAATCCAACTTAAACAATTCATAGAAAAATAAAAGTTATTTTTTGAGAAAACCTAAAATTAGGGTTTAGGAGAAAATCCTAAGGTTCAAACCCTAGAACAATATTATTCCCAAATACGCGTATAAATATGAAAACTATATGGATAGAATACAAAAATAATACGATAATAATATGAAAATTATACGGTATAAATACGAAAAATCAACCATAAATAGTAAAAGTCAACTAACTGAAATACTTAGAAATGAACTAAGTTGATTGGTATTTAGATATAGTCAAACTAGGTTAGATGTAATTAAGTTAGTATAATCAAACTAACCTAACTAAATTAGTAACCAAACTAGACCATGTAATGACTAAAATAACCTTCATTAAACCTTGTGAAATGACCAAAGAACCCTCCATCAACCAAGGCTTAACCAAACCAAGATTTTAACCATGGTTAGACAAAATGATGAAAAACATTTATGGCTTGAGGAGGTGCATTTGGCCGACTACTTTGGGTGGTGTGTGTGATGATGTCTTTTAGATATTTAAGGGCATTTAAGTGCAATTAACCTAGGTACTAAAATGCAATTGACCAAACCTTGCTTGCCTATAAATAGAGACCTCTCCCTTAACTAATTTCCATCATTTTCCAAAGATAATTTTAAGCATTAAAGTTATAATCAAAGTTTTATATTGAGATAGTCTGAGAATTTAATATTTGAAGCCTTGAGTCTTTATGGTTTAAAAGCTAACATTTCAAAAGGTACATATGTAGTTATTATTTTTTGTCTTTCAATTCATAGTTTAGCCAATTCAAGCAAATTATAAGCATTTATAATGTTTAAATTTCTTCAAGTAAATAGTCGTGTAGCTCAAGAACATACGACATTGCCATGTACGATTTTTTGTTCTTTCTTCATAAGTTCTTGAGCAAGATGTTATTATGTTAAATTTCATTTTATAGTTTAAAAACTAAAGCTCAAGAACATAAGTCATAGTTATGTACGATTTTTTGTTCTCCGTGTTCTTAGTGTGTTCTTGAACAATAGTTATAAAGTGTTATAATTAATTATACAAGCCGTTATAATGATCAAATTATTTTAAATATAAAGTGTCATAATTACATATGTAAGTAGTTATAATACTCAAAAAATTTCAAATATGAAATCAAAAGCTCAAGAACATAAGTTGTAGCCATGTACGATTTTTCTTTCTCCGCGTTCTTCGTGTATTCTTGAGCAAAAGTCATGAATCTTTATATATAAAGGTTTATGATTTTAATATTTTTATGTTATTGAGTGTTATTGATTGTTAGAACATCATATCTTTGCAAATTAATGCTTGGGGTATCATGTTTTATCAATTAGATCAAAGAAATAGTGAAACAGTTTTGTTCAGTCACGTTTAAGCTAAAATCAGTGCAAATCTGTAGAGAATTTAAGACTTTGGTCTCAATATGAATTGTAGAGATAGAAGTTATGAACACATGGAATTTTGAATGACTTAAAAATATTTTAAAACGAAGAAGATATGGCCGTTTAACAGAATCGGGGTCTGACAGCCAAACATGTTATTCATTTTTTTAAAAATGCCTTAAAAATGAGTTTTTGAGTTTGCAAATTTTCCAAATAAATCCACCTATTGAAATATTCTAAACAAGTTATAAAAACACTTATTAAGAAATAAAATTCGATAAATTAACATTCGGGTACGGGTAAACAATTATATAGGCATTTAACACTTTACTGGGAAAACCATAAATTGATTTAAAACAAGTTTTCTCTCATCCACTTATGTTTACTTGTTTTATAATTGATTTATGCACTTTGTGCAACAATGTGTTATAAATTTTTGATATGAAATTTATTGCTATTTATTTTGGCATAACTTAAGAAATGAACATTTATTCGTGATGTATTGAATTGCTATAATTCTTTAGTCAAACCAAGTTATTTTGGTGCAGCCTCTGCATGTGAAACAATCTAAGTTGAACAAAACTGTAACCGATGTTCATGATTAGTCCAGTATAATGTATATTATGCATAACATAGGATGTAGTTAGGCTGATCCCCTATAGATATCATTTGAAAGTCTCAGAGTCGAAAGACAAACGAACAAATAGTTCTTGGTTTAATTACCACTCAGTTTTGCTATGTTAAAACAAATTGTAATATCTTTTGTTGAGCTATAACTTCTTAAATTCCATATCGGTGTGAGTTCATTTGTATGCTATGTGTTTAGACTTGTTGAGCTTTTGTATGCTCACCCTTGCGAATAAAACCTATTTGTAGACAAACTTGAGAGCTCCAGCTCTAAAAAGAAAAAAGGAAAAAAGAAATGCGTAGATTAGTTTACATGCTTTATTAAATTTCTTGTCTATTCATTTTAAAGTCTTGATGACTTATGTAATATGAACAAGCAAACCTTGTAACCGACTCTATATTAATATGTATCAAGTTTCGTCATATATTCTTATCATGTCTTTACTTTGATTGAACATAAAATTGTTAAACATTAACATAGTATTGATAATGATCTACTTATTAGAATGAGGATGGTAAATAACATTTGTGAGTACTGTAAGCATCCGAGATAGGACTAATCGATGTGAAATGGTCAAATTCATCGTTAGGTTTCTTAGACCTAAGTACAAGCTTGTTATTACTATTTTGAATGTCAGATAAGTAGAAATTATTAATATAAAGAGATAGAACTATAACGATATGTATTTTAAGTCAGGTTTTAAGTAATTGGGTATGTTCTATACGAAAAGAGAATATTGAACCGGACAAAGACACAAACATTTATCTCGATAAAGATGCAAATATTTATCACAAATGAAGATATATATAAACATTCATCGCAAGATTCTCTGCGATTCTCTGTTCCCAAGAACCATCCTAATTATTTAATGTTGTGAATCTTGGATATGTAAAGTTATAGAATATCTAAATATTAAGGTTAAAATGGTAGGAGTGAGTACTAAGTCTCTTGCATTGATTAAAAGGGTTTAGTATGAAAAAATAAAAGATCTTTAGGAATTAAGATGGGAACTTTGTTTATGAATAAAGGGAATCATCTATAGGCCGAATGATTTGGCATTTCTAGTGAGAATCAAATTAGTTATAGTAAGTATAGTGATTTAGGGTCATCACAGTTGGACTTCCCTCAATATATCATCCAACGTATGGATTGTCCTTTCGCTTTGGCCATCAGTCTGTGGATGATAAGCCGTACTTAATCTCAACTGTGTCCCAAGATGTTCTTTAAGACTTTTTCAAAAGTTCGATGTGAACCTTGGATCTCGATCGGACACGATTGAAATTGGAACTCTATGCCTAGATATAACCTCCTTAATATATAATGTGGCTAATCTATTTAGGGTGAACTTAACCTTGATTAGTAGAAAGTGAGCAGACTTGGTCAGTCGGTCCACTACCACCCAAATTGCATCATGACCCTTTTGTGTGGTGGGAAGTTCTACTACAAAATCCATTCTAATATGCTCCCATTTCCACTCTAGATTCTCCAACAATTGTAATAACCTGCTTGGTCTTTGATGCTCTGATTTAACCCTTTGGCATGTCAAACACATACTTACTAATTTAGCCACCTCCATCTTCATGTTTGGCCATAAAAAATGTTGACTCGTGTCTTTGTACATTTTGGTGCTACCTGGATGGACTGAAAATTTAGTACTACGTGCTTCTAACATAACCTCTTCCTTCAACTCTTGTACCAAAGGCACTCATATCCTTGATTCAAACCATATGATTCCGTCATTGTCCAATTTAAACCTATTCTTCACATTCTTTGCTATCTTATTTTTCATTTCCTCATACTCTCTATCCTTTTCTGTATCTCCTTGATTTTTTTCAATAAAGTTAAGTGATCCTCCATTACAAAAAAAATTATCTTTGAGATGGAAAGAACCTTTACTTCAATGTCGAGTCTAGCAAATTCCTTAAGCAACTCATCCTGAGTTATTAATATCATTAGTTTCTCTTGATTCTTCCTACTGAGTGCATCTGCAACTACGTTGGCTTTCCCTGGATGATATAAAATCTCGCAGTCGTAATCTTTTATTAATTCCAACCACCATATTTGCCTCATATTTAACTTCCATTGTGTGAAAATATACTTCAAACTCTTATGATCAGTATAAATTTCACACTTCTCTCCATTTAAGTAATGCCTCTCTATTTTCAAAGCAAGCACTATCGCTGCTAGTTCTAGATCATGAGTAGGATAACTTATCTCATAATCCTTCAATTGTCGTGAAGCATAAGCAATGACTTTTCCATGTTACATCAAAACGAAACCTAATCCTTTATGTAAGGCTTCGTTATAGATTACAAGACCTCCACTATTATCTGGTAATGATAATACTGGTGCCCCACTTAGTCTCTTTTTTAGCTCTTGAAAGTTTTTTTTCACATTTATTCGTCCATACATATTTCACTGTTTTTCTTTTTAAGTTGGTTAACGGGGTTGATTTTTTTGAAAAACCCTTGATAAATCTCTTATAATACCCTCATAAACCTAAGAAACTTCTTACTTCGGTGGGTGTTTTTGGTTGCTCCCAATTTACCATTGCTTCAATCTTTCATAGATCTACCACTATTCCATTCTTGTCAATCACATGACCCAAGAACTGAACCTTCCCTAGCCAAAACTTACATTTTGCAAAATTTGGCATAGAGTTGTTTCTTCCGTAAGGTTTCTACGTCCTCAAGTGTTCAACATGTTCTTCTAGTGTTTTTGAGTATATCATAATATCATCAATAAACACCACTACATACTTGTCTAGACATAGTAAAAACCCTATTCATTAAGTCCACGAATTCTACTAGCGCATTCGTTAACCCAAAGGACATTATCAAGAACTCGTAATGTCCATAGCATGTTTGAAATGTTGTCTTCGGCACATCTTCACTTCTAACCTTTAGTTAATGGTAACCCGACCTCAAATCAATCTTAAAGAAGTGTTCGGCTCCCTTCAATTGATCAAATAAGTTGTCAATCCTAGGTAATAGATACTTATTCTTTATAGTCAATTTATTCAGTTCATGATAGTTGACACATAATCTCAAAGTTCCATCCTTCTTTTTGACAAATAACGCAGGTGCTCCCCATTGAGAAATACTAGGTTGTATGTACTTCTTTTCTAATAATTCTTTTAGTTAAACCATCAACTCTTTCATCTACAAAGGTGTCATCCTATATGGAGCCTCTGAAACTGGTGCAGTTCTTAGTGCTAAGTCGATGACAAACTCGATCTCTCTATCAGGTGGGAGACCAGGTTAGTCATTGGAAAATACATCTGTGAATTCCCATACACTAGTATTTGATCTAAATATAACTCTTTTTATTGAGTGTCTATGATATAGGCCAAATAGCCTTGACACCCCTTCTTAAGTAATCCCTTTACTTACATTACTGACAAATAATGAAATTTTATTGGCAATTAATTTCCGTTGAAAACCATTTTTGACTTCAACATTGTCAGAAGGTTAAGGCACTTCTTTTTGCAATTAATCACCACTTTGAGATTAGTCAACCAATATATTCCTATAATTACATTGAATTCCCCTAATTAAATGGGAATAAGATCCACCTTTAAATCATAACCTTAATCGCTATAAAACATTTATTAAGGATGTGATTAACATGTATTATTTTCTTATTAGCAATTTATATGTTCAAGGGAAAGTTTAAGTTCTCACTAAGCATATTCAATTCTTTAGTGAATCAATGTGACACAAATGAGCAAGAAGCACCTGATTCAAATAGCACAAAAATATTTATGGAGTTGATATGAATGATATCTGACACTACATCTTGAGATGCCACTGCATCTCTCATTGACATGTTGAAGGTCCTCGCCATTGGATGGCCTGGGCTTCTCGGTGTAGTTGTCGGTGTAGGAAATTATTAAGGTTGAGAATAAAGTGAAGAAAATCAAAATGATGGTAGTTCCTTCCATTAATTTGCTCATTCTTTTCTCATTGTGTATTTAATGGAGTATATGGGGATGTATTTGATGACATGTAGTCAGCTAAATTTCCAACCTATTGTCTATTGACTCTTTCCCCGAGTCCCCTATAATATCAAAAAGTCAACAGATCTATCAACCCATACTACTGTCCCATTTGATATTTTCTTGTACTATATATACAGGTATCGATTCATGGAGCTACCGGGCTGGAAAATTTGAGTTTGTATTCTCCACCGGTTAATATAGTGGCGTTGCCATCTCTTTGGTTTGATTTGCTCTGATGGTATCTACTATAGTGAAATTTGTCAAGCTAGAGAATAAAGTGGAGCAAAATAATATGATGGTAATGCCTTTCAATATTATGTTCATTTCTATATTATAAGGTATTCATGTAGTAGTAATATAAAGACAACTTTATTACATGAAGACTGATGCATTTGGCAGGCCTCCTAAATCTTTATCTGTGGAGTCAATATATTTATATTTCGAACTGACCAATCTGTTCAAAGTGTTGGGGCTGAGGTTATGAAACTGTAGGCAAGGAATTTCATACCTTGCTAGGGTTAGAGTTTCGTGTCGATGGAGAATGTGAGAAATTCGTAAAGAGTACAAAATCGATCGAGAGATTAAAGAGGTGAGAAGAACGGGTGAACAGTTACTCAAGTAATATAAAGAAGAACTCTAAGGGTCCCAGCGTAATCGCTAATGTCTACGAGCCTTTCGTGTGTTTAGGGTCTTTAGAGAATTCAAGTCCTGACCTTAAGGGTCCAAAATTATTCTCGAGTGTCTCAAATCGGGAGAGAATTCTAAATGTTGCTAAAAGTCCCTTCCTCATGAAATGAGGGGGCTATTTATAGAGTTCCTGACAAGGGTCATATGTCAAACATGTGACTCTAGGGAAATTCCAAAAATACCCCTAGTTATGGGAAAAGTCGCAGAATACCCTTGGTTACCCGAGAAATGCCCAAATCGTCCCATTCTTTTAGCCGCCAATCTAATCCCTTAACCAATTTTCAAAATGAGTTGACCCCATGAGTCTTATGCCTTGAGACTCGTGAAGGCTTCTCCCAGGTCTCATTTTTTAAGGTTCTTGTTGTTCAATTTAGAAAATCACGTTGAACGTTTTTATCGTCGAAAAAACCTAAAGAAACTCAGCACGAAGCGAAAAAAGGCCTAACCATTGGGGGCCAACCCTAGGGGCAAACCCCAAACCGAACTCTAGGGTGTCCTTCCGAGCAAAACACACGACTATCCCTTGCACCCGACTTGATTTGAGCCAAATTCCATCTTTTTAAGGGTCAAAACGACTCTTTTTCACTTCATAGTAACATTTTTGCACTTTTTAAATAAACTAGGGGTATTTCAATAATTTTTAAATAATTCTTGCACTTAGGGTTTCGTTGTATAACCTCTTGTGAGTGAAGAAAAATTGAGCCCTAAGTGGCTAAAAAATCAAACCCTGGCTGAGGAAACCCTAGGGTTGAACCCCAGGTGATGAAAACTAAACCCTAGGTGATGAAACCCAAACCCTAGGTGATAAAACTTGAGGGTTGAACCCTAGTTGGGGAAAACTAAACCCTAGGCCAAAACCCTAAGGGTTACCGCCGCCAAGAAGGGTTTTCCTTATGATCTTGTTCCCTTGTTTCCTTATTTCCTAATTTCTTTTAGAAACTAACTCAAGGGAATCCCAATCTTATGGGTTGGAAAGAAAATCCATGCCTCTTGATTTTGGAAACTAAATCACTCATTTTTTGATTTAGGAAAGGGAAATCACTCCTTTTCGATTTTGGATTTCTATATTGCTAGCACTTGGAATCCTATAAATAGATGACCCAAGTCTTTAACAATTATCCATTCCAAGAGCTTGTAGTTCTCTTTTTCTCCCCACTTCTTCTTTCTTTGATCAAGGAGAAATCATGAGGTCAAGCAAAGGTTTTACAAGTCAAGCAGGAAACAAAGTAATGGGGTACACCTTAGGGTGGTCGAACCATTAGGGGTTCCCATGCTCTCCTCGTTTTGTTTTTCCTTTTTCCTATTTTGTTTACTTGCGTAATTTTTTATATTCAAATCCTTCTCGATAGTTGCTTCTTTTTCATTTCAGGCTTCTTCAAGCTTTCTTTTCGAAGTCACTTCACCCTAACGGGATCTTGGCTTTTTAAAGAAAAGTTACTTTTTATGCAAAGAAGGAATATCCGTTCCAAACAACCAACGCAATAGTAGGAATTCAAAAGAGGTGAGAATAGGTTCCCCCCCCCCCCCCAGGTGGCCTAACCCTAGGGGTTTTGGCTCCTTCCTCCATGCTATTCGTTTTTCATTCTAAAGATATTTTATGCTCAGTTTGTCTCTTTAGGTGTCCTTATCTCACTTTTCTGGGCTAAGTCTACTCATTTGAGTGTCAGACTTAGTTTCGTTTCTGCCGTGTATTTGTGAAAGAGAAATTTTCGTAAGGCAACTTTTTCAGATTAAAGATTCATCATGATAAGCATTTTATTTCAATTGTTTTCTTTTCACATAATCTTTATGTAAAGTGTTCATTGTCACAAGTCAATTTTGACGAACGCTCCATGGATCCCAAGACTGTTAGGCCAATTTCCTTTATCACCGACTGAGGAAAAGCTCTTTTTTTGTGCCACTTAACATTTACTAGAACTATGTCAAGGATTACGATCGCCTGACCTTTCCTTATCTAGATAAAAAAAAGGCATGTTTATGTATGCCACGACATACGAAAGCCAGGATAGTTCTCCCAGCACTAGTATTATTCCCCGTATGTGCATTGAGAACACATGAGTATCCTTTTTGTCAAGTCCGTTTCCAGCCTGATTCTTACAATCGCTTCTAGGGATGGCATCACTGGACTTAAGAAATTCTAAGGACGTCGACATTATCTGATGTATCCATCTATGCAAAGACCTCTACATCAATTAAGATCACGATGCACTCTGCATTTTTCTTTCCCTTTGGTGTTCTTCTACTTGCACATTTGTTACGGCTTGGGGAGAGTTCACTTATTTCCCCCTTTACGTAAGTCATGTTTTGGGTGAGTCACGCGCACAATACTTCAAGTTATTGAGTCCTGTTTTAGTTTGCTGAACTGATTCTTCGGAGTTTAATCTTACAAGCTTCAAAAGATGAAGTCCTTATGAGAGGGAACCTCTATGGGGCCGAACTCCTAAGTGTCGAACCCTAACAGGGCTTTCTTAGGATGCCTCATGCAGTTTGTTATCAAGTCTCTCCGAATCTTTTTCCATCTCATTGCTTCCTTACTTTTCTGGAAACTAGGGACCTACGTTCGGAGGTCACTTTACATCATTATGAAAACACCTTTCTTTTGAGAGATCTTTTGGAGTTTCAAGATGCCATAACTAATCTTGAAGTCCAAGCTTCGAAAACTCAGTCTGTTATTGCCAACTTGGAGGCTTTTGCTATCACACCCCCAAATTCGCTTGCTCTCCACAACAAATCCAGAGCTGACTAAAATAACATTATCCATAATGTTCATCAACAATATAATTGATAAAATTTGTTTATTAAAAACTTTACATCATTTCTTTATTCCAAAATAGTAAATTTACAATTTTCCTAGTATATTTCAAAATCATATAAGGTATGATTTATTCTATTACATTAATCATCCAATCCAACACCAAATCTTTGATCTTAACTTCTTATCCATTTATCTTTACAACTTTAAGCTCTAATACATAAAGAAGACAATATATATTTCTAAGCTAGCCTAATCACGGTCCTTTCTTTCCTTATTATGCTAGACTTTTCTAGTAGTACTCCCTTAACTACAAATGAAATAATATTTGCAAGAATGAGTATAAATTGCTTAGCAAGTCTAAAAAAAGATTTCCACATAAATAATTCATAATTTATCTGATTTCAATGAAGTACAGCTCAACAAAAGATTTTAACAATTGTTCATAATAGTAACGCTGAGTGGTTGTTAAACCTAGAATTTTTACTAGGTTTAACAATTTATTCAACTGAAAGTCTTTAGAATATTATTAATCACGAAGACAGAAAATGTAATAACCGAGAATTTTTTCGCATAATAACTAAATCAAAAATGTAATGTTCCGAACTTTGAAGAATATTGTAATCTAACTTTATATGAATAAATAAAAATTGAATTACATTTTAAATGTGCTATGAAATTTTCATATGTGTTTATTTTGTGTTTCGTTTCAAGAATCCAACTTAAACAATTATTAGAAAAATAAAAGTTATTTTTTAGAAAACCTAAAGCTAGGGTTTGGAGAAAACCTAAAAGGGTTAAAATCTAAATCCTAATTTGGAAACCTAAAGGGTTAAACCCTAAGATTCAAATCTTAAACCCTAAAAAGGTGCTAATAATAAATACGCATATAAATATAAAAATTATATGGATAAAATATAAAAATTACATGGTATAAATACGAAAAAAATCAACTATGAATAGTAAAAGTTAACTACACAAATTAGAATATTTAATCAAGATTAAGGCTAAACTAAGTAAGTTTGATTAGTCAAATGAATTATTAATCAACCAATCAAATGCTAGCATATAAAGGACTAAACTACCCTTGAACATAAGTTATTGCCATTCATGGTTTTTCCATTCTCCGTGTGTTCTTGAACAAAAGTCATAAATCTCTATATAAGAAGGTTTATGATTTTCTTATTTTATGTTATAAAGTATTATTGATTATTAGAACATGTTATCTTAGCAAATTAAAGCTTAAGGTATCATGTTTTATCAATTTAGTTAAAGAAATAATGAAACAGTTTTGTGCAGTCCCCTTACTGTTGAAATCTGTGTAAATAAGTAAGGAATTTCAAACTTTGGTCTAAATATAAATTGTAGAGGTGGCAGTTACGAACGTGTGAATTTTTGAATGACTCAAAAATATTTTAAAACGAAGAAGTTATGGTAATTTAACTGAGTCAGGGTCTGACAGCCAATGTTGTTGTCCAATTTTTAGAAAGTCACTGAAAAAAATGAGTTTTTGAGTTTGAGAAGTTTCCAACTAAAATCGCAAATGAAAATAGTCTAAACAGGTTATAAAACTCTTATTGAGAAATAAAATTCGATAAACTAACATTCGGGTACGTGTAAACAATTATTTAGGCATTTAACACTTTATCGAAAAAATCCTAAATTGCTTCGCGACAAGTTTTCTATCATTAACCTTTGTTTACTTGTATTTTATGTAATTTATACATCTTATACAAATAACGTGTTACAAATCTTTGATATGAAAGTTATTTCTTCTTGTTTTGGCTTAACTTGAGAAATGAAATGTTCCTTCGTGATATATTTCTAAACATGCTTTATTTTATCAAACCTAGTTGTCTTGGGGCGATCTTGACATGTCAAGTAAACTGAGATGAACAAATTTGTAGCATTGTTCATGATTAGTCCAGTATAGTGTATGTTATGCAGAACATAGGATGTCGTTATGTTGATCCCCTTTCTATATCCACGGTATATGGTTCTAAGTCGAAAGACAAACAAACAGTTTAAGGTCTAACCACCACTCAGTCTTGTTATGTTAAAATATTTGTGATATCAATTATTGTATCATGAATCCTTACAATCCATATCGGTGTGAGTTCACTTATATATTATGTGTTAGACTTGTTGAGCTTTTTTATATGTTCACCCTTGGAAATAAACCTAAATTGTAGACAAACTTGAGAGCTCCTACTATAAGAAGTAGAAAGGAAAGAAGAAATGTGTAGATTAATTTACATGCTTTATTAAATTTCTTGTCCTTTTATTTTAAAGTCTTGATGACTTATGTAATATGAACAAACAAACCGTGTAACCTACTCTATATCAATATATATAAAGTTTCTTCACATATTATTGTTATGTCTTTACTTTTATAAGATTTAGAATTGTTAAACAGTAACACAGTATTGATATGAACTACTTATCAGAATGAGGATGATAAATAACTTTGCGAGTATTGTAAGCATTCGAGATGAGACTAATCGATGTTAAATGGTTAAATTCATCGTTAGGTTCCTCAGACCCAAGTACAAGCTTGTTATTACTATTCCGAATGCCAAATAAGTAGGATTATTGATATGAAGAGATACCACTATAACCAAATGTGTTTCGAGTGAGAGTTTTAACTAGTTTGGTATGTTCTGTACGAAAGAAAAATTTTGCACCGGACAATGATACAAACATTTGTCACGGATAAAGATGCAAACATTTATCACGGATGAAGATACAAATATTCATCGTGAGATTCTCTGTTCCTAAGAACCGTCTTAATGATTTAATGTCGTGAATCTTGGAGTATATAAACCTATAAAATATCTGAATCTTAAGGTTAAAATATTAGAGATGAGTATTAAGTCCCTTGCATCGATTACAAGGACTTAGTATGAAATAATGAAAGATCTTTGCAAATTAAGATGAGAACTTTGTTTATGAATAAAAGGGAATCATATATAGACCTAATGATTTAGCATTTGTAGCGAGCATCAAATAAGTTATAGTAAGTATAATGATTTGGGGCGTCACAAGTTAGTATCAAAGCTATAAATTATAGCTCTAAGGAAACAAGTATCTTAGGATATAATCTGATGGAAGGAGGGCTAAATGGAGTTGTGAAGAGTCCATAGATAATTAAAAGACATAAATAAATCTTAAACATAAAATATTATAAGACAATTAAAAGATAATGCCTAAATTTTAAAGATAAAACATTATGTGAAAGAAATATACCTATTAAAGCTATTTTTTTGTGTAGGATGGCTGCAATTCCAAGTTAGGAATAAATAATGCAAGCAAACGCACATCCTATGGTCCTCGAAAGTGATCCAGTGGAGTATCTAATTGAAGATCTAGTGATAGATCATGTGAGTGACCACCCAGTGATCAACTTTGTGGACACGTATGAGGACAATGATTTTGATGAAATTCAACATGACATGGATATCTTAGCCGTTGAGGATGGCGATCCAGAATTCGAGTTGGATGAGATCATTGAAGAAATGAATTAAGAAGAAGTGGAGCAAGTAGGATTGATGGATGTCGCCACCGAAAGAATTAAGACTCTTGAAATGATGTGGTTTGAGGAAGTTGAGAGAAATCATGCACAAGAGGTTCAGATAGCCATCAAGGAAGTCGAAAGGTTCCAACTACAGGAAGAACTTGCCTATGAAAGGGGTGAACATCGCTTTTCCTATTGGGAACTTCACAAGGAGGTGAAATATTTTCCCATGGCAATGAATGAATCGGGCTATGAGATTAATCAACCTGTAATTTTGAGTATGCTAAATACGGCTTTTAAGTAGGTCAAGAGCAATTAAGGAAAAGACTTGTAATATTTAAATTATGCTTTATGTGTGTAATATTAGCATTCCCATTTTTATAAGGGATGTTAATAATAGTAAAGTGAAATTATTCACTCTGTTAATAGTAGTTTGTAATGTGTGGAAGTTTATAAATACAAATTTTGTTATGAAATATGATATGTAAAATTTTCTTTATGCTTTCATATTTATACTTCTCTTTCTTTTATTTTAGAGAAATGGACCACCAAACACAATAGCAAGAGTGACGGCACATGTTAGTAGTAGTAGTGAAAGTGTTAAATAACCACCTAGTGCTAATCAGATTGCCAAAAATTCTATACAATAATTTGTTAATATGTTAATGAGTGTCATAGTAACTCAAATAAATCCACCCCGAACATACACAACTACGTTTAAAGACTTTAAGAACGTAGGACCTACCTAATTTCAGGGAACCACTGAACCAATCGATGCCCAAAATTAGGTTACTAAAATTGAAAAGGCTTTTGATACAGTCGAGGTTGGGGAAAATCAAAAGATAAAATTTACTGCTTATCTGTTAAAAGGCGAAGCAAACTTTTGGTGGGAAGCCAATAAATCAAGGGCGGGAGAATGTATAATCACTTGGCAAAATTTCAAGGAATTATTTTTCGAGAACTTTTTCCTAAAAAGCATGCAAAATCGAATGGAAATTCGGTTTCTAAATTTAATACAATGGGACATGACAGTTCCCCAATACGCAACAAAGTTTAATGATCTCGCGTGTTTTGCTCCACATCAAGTGGCGACGAAGGAATGTAAAGTGAGGAGGTTTGAAGAAGGGTTGAAACGTTGGATTCATGGCAAAGTTGTCGTATTACAGATAAAAAAATTCTCTCATCTTCTCGAGAGAGTCATCATTGCCGAAGGCGACACTGATGCCTTTAATAAGTATAAGAAGGAAAAAGAAAATAAAAAGAATCAAGAGGAGGGGTCTAGTAAAGGAAGTAGTGGTGGAGGAAATAACAAAAAAAAAAAAAATAATGGTGGGGGAAATACACAGAAAGTGTGAGATAATAAAAAGAAAATAGAACCCTGTAAGACATGTGGCAAGGGCCCCTTGGGAGTGTGTCTTAAGGGGAAAATGTTTGTTACAACTGTAAATAGGAAGGACACCTAGCCACAACCTACCAAAACCCAAAGAAGGACATCTGCTTCAACTGTGGAGCAACGGGGAATCAAGCCAAGATGTTACCTAAGAACATAGGAGAAGCGGGAGGGAGCAAGGAGTAACGTCGCCCCGACAACTACACCGGGAGGGTCGGGCCGTCTAACGGCAATGATCTTCAACATGTCAATAAGAGATGCGGTGACATCTTAAGATGTAGTGTCAGGTATCATTCTGATCAACTCCATAAATGCTTATGTGCTATTTGATTCGGGCGCTTCTTACTCATTTGTTTCACATGAATTCACTAAAAAATTGAACATGCCTAATGAGAACTTAGACTTTCCCTTGAACATAGAATTTGCTAATAGGAAAATAATACATGTTAATCACATCCTTAAGAAATGTTGCATAGTGATTAAGGGTCACGATTTAAAGGTGGATCTAATTCCCATTCAATTAGGACAATTCGATGTAATTATAGGTATGGATTGGTTGACTAATCACAAAGCAGTGATTAATTTCCAAAAGAAGTGGGTTAACTTTCTGACAACGTCAAAGTCAAAGGTCATTTTCAACGGGAATCAACTACCAAGAAAATCTCGTTGTTAGTTAGCAATGCAAGCAAATGGATTACTTAAGAAGGGGTATCAAAGTTATTTGGCTTATATCATAGATACTCAATGGAAAGAGTTAGATATAGATCAAATACAAGTCAGAAAGGAATTCGCGGACTTATTTCCCAATGACTTATATAGTCTCCCACCTAATAGAGAGATCGAATTTGTCATCGACTTAGCACTGGGAACGGTACCAGTTTCAAAGGCTCCATATAGGATAGCACCTGTGGAGATGAAAAATTTGATGGTTCAACTACAAGAATTACTGGAAATGAAGTACATTTAGCCTAGTATTTTTCCACGGGGAGCACTTGTGTTGTTTGTCAAAAAGGAGGATAAAACTTTAAGTTTATGTGTTAACTATCGTGAACTAAATAAGTTGACCATAAAGAATAAGTATCCATTACCTAGGATAGATGATTTGTTTGATCGATTGAAGAGAGCCGAACACTTCTCTAAGATTGATCTACGGTTGGGTTAACATCAACTAAAGGTTAGTAAGGAAGATGTGCCAAAGACAGCATTTCGAACACGTTATGGACATTACGAGTTTCTAATGATATCCTTTGGATTAACAAATGCACCAACATCATTTATGGACTTGATGAATAGGATTTTTAGATCTTGCTTAGACATGTATGTTGTAGTGTTCATCGATGATATTCTCATATACTCGAAAATAATGGAAGAACATGTTGTAAACTTAAAAAGTGTACTAGAAACCTTACGGAGGGAACAACTCTATACCAAAATTTCAAAATATGAGTTCTAGAGAAGGTTCAGTTCTTGGGTCATGTGATTAACAAGAACAGAATAGTGGTAGACCTAACAAAGATTAAAGTAGTGGTAAATTGGGAGTAACCAAAAACACCCACCAAAGTAAGAAGTTTCTTAGGTTTAGCAGGGTATTATAGGAGATTTATCAAAGACTTTCAAAAATAGCAACCCCGTTAACCAACTTAACAAGAAAGACGGTGAAGTATGTATGCACAGATAAATATGAAGAAAGCTTTTAAGAGCTAAAAAAAAGAGACTAAGCGAGGCACCAGTATTATCATTACCAGATAATGGTGGAAGTCTTGTAATCTATAGCGATGCCTCACATAAAGGAATAAATTGTGTTTTGATTCAACATGGGAAAGTCATTGCTTATGCTTCACGATAATTGAAGGATTATGAGATAAGGTATCCTACCCATAATCTAGAATTATCAGCGGTAGTATTCGCATTAAAAATATGGAAGTATTACTTATATGGAGAGAAGTGTGAAATTTATATTGATCATACAAGTTTGAAGTATATTTTCATACAACGAGAGTTGAATATGAGATAAAGACGGTGGCTGGAATTGATATATGATAATTATTGTGAAATTCTATAACATCTAGGGAAAGCCAACGTAGTTATAAATGCTTTGAGTAGGAAGAATCAAGAGAAACTAAATGTATTAACAACTCAAGATAAGTTGCTCAAGGAATTTGCTAGACTCAACATTGAAGTGAAGGTTCGTTCCATCTCAATAAGAAAATTGTTTACAATAGTAGATCACACAACTTTATTGGGAAAAATCAAGGAAATACAAGAAAAGGATGAGGAAATGAAAAATAAAATAACAAAGAATGTGAACAATAGGTTCAAATTGGACAATGATGGAATCATAAGGTTTGAATCAAGGATATGGATACCTTCGATACAAGAGTACTAAGTTTTCAAGCCATCCAGGTAGCACCAAAATTTACAAAGACATTAGTCAACATTTTTTGTGGCCAAACATGAAGATGGAGGTGGTTGAATTAGTAAGTAGGTGTTTGACATGCCAATAGGTTAAAGTAAAGCATCAAAGACTAAACAGGTTGTTACAACCTTTGGAGAATCTAGAGTGGAAATGTGAGCATATTAGAATGGATTTTGTAGTAGAACTTTCCATCATACAAAAGGTCATGATGCAATTTAGGTGATAGTGGTCCGACTGACCAAGTCTGCTCACTTTTTACTAATCAAGGTTAAGTTCACCCTAGATAGATTAACCAAATTATATATTAAGGAGGTTATATATAGGCATGGGGTTCCAATTTTAATCGTGTTCGATCGAGATCCAAGGTTTACATCATACTTTTGGAAAAGTCTTTAAGAACATCTCGAGACACAACTAAGATTGGGTATGGCTTACCATCCACAGGCTGATGGCCAAAGCAAAAGGATAATCCAAAGAATGGAGGATATGTTGAGGGCATGCATGATGGACTTTAAAAGAAGTTGGGAAGATCACTTACCTCTGGTGGAATTTGCATACAACAATATTTACCACGCTAGTATAGGAATTCCACCATAAGAAGCTTTATACGGGAGGAAGTGTAGAACACCAATGTGTTGGGATGAAGTTGGGGAACGACAAATGCTTGTGCTAGAATTGGTTCAACAAACTGCAGAAGTAGTTCGGGTCATCCAAGGACGATTACGAGCTGCTCAAGAGTGACAAAAGAGATATGCGGACCATCATAGACAGCAACAAGACTTTGAATTTGAAAGTCATGTCTTCGTAAAAATGTTTCCCTAGAAAGGGAAGATTCATTTTGGGAAAAGGGGTAAATTAAGTCTAAGATTTATAGGACTATTCGAGATTTTAAGGAGAATAGGTGAGGTAGCTTATGAAGTAGCCTTGCCTCAAGAATTGGAACATATACATAATGTATTTCATGTTTCATTATTGCGTCCCTATAAACCCGACTACTAACACGTTATTCATTACGAACCAATCCAGATCGAGAAAGATCTAAGTTATGAAGAGATTCCAATTCAAATCGTTGATAGGGAAGAAAAAGTGTTAAGGAATAAAGTATACCTTCAGTAAAGGTAATATGGAGAAATCAGTCTATGGAAGAAGCTATATGGGAGCGAGAAGATAAAATGAAGACAGATTATCCACATTTTTTTTCTTAGTTTTGTACTGAAATTTCAAGGACGAAATTCTTTTAAGGATGGATGAATGTAATGTTCCGAACTTTGAAGAATATTGTAATCCAACTTTATATGAATAAATAAATATTGAATTACACTTTAAATGTGCTATGGAATTTTCATATGTGTTTATTTTTGTGTTTCGTTTCAAGAATCTAACTTAAACAATTATTAAAAAAATAAAAGTTATTTTTAGAAAAACCTAAAGTTAGGGTTTAAAGAAAACTTAAAAGGATTAAAACCTAAACCTTAATTTGGAAACCCTAAGGGTTAAACTCTAAGATTCAAACCTTAAACCCTAGAAAGGTACTATTCATAAATATGCATATAAATATGAAAATTATACAGATAGAATACAAAAATAATATGAAAATTATACGATATAAATACGAAAAAGTCAACTATGAGTAGTAAAAATCAACTATACAAATTAGAATATTTAATCAACATTAAGGTTAAACTAAGTAAATTTGATTAGTTAAATGAATTATTAATCAACCAATCAAATGCTAGAATATAAAGGACTAAAATACCCTTGAACTAAGCTTGGTAAAAGACCATAAATGCCCTTTCAATAATCGGTTATGTGAGCAACTAAACAAGGCCTAGAACTATTTATTTGGTAGGCTTGATCTTGGCTATTCAAATGCAGGATGATGATCTAATAAAATGTTTTATTACAAACATTAAATGGCATAAAATGCCATGGAAAATCCGTCCAAATGGGGAGGTGGGGTGGGGGGGGGGGGGGGGGGACAATGTGATGATCATTTTGATATTTTGGTCAAAACTTAGCTCGGAAGTATTGTAACAATGACCAAACTACCCTAGGTTTGAAAAGCCTATAAATACAAGCCTTAAGCCTTTATTATTTTCATCATTTTCCAAAGCTAATTTCTAAGCATTAAAGTTATAATCAAAGTTTTATATTGAGAGAGTTTATGAGTTTAATATTTGAAGCCTTGCAAAAATATTGTCAAAGCTAGCATTTCAAAAGGTACATCTCTAGTTTTTATTCTTTTCAATTTATAGTTAGTTAATTCAAGCAAATTAATAGTAGTTATAATGTTTAAATTTTTCAAATATATAGTTGTAAACCTCAAGAACATAAGTTGTAGCCATGCACGATTTTTCGTTCTCCGAGTTCTTTATAAGTTCTTGAGTAAGACGTTATTATGTCAAATTTCATTTCATAGTTTAAAGCTTATGAACATACATCATAACCATCTACGATTGTCGTTCTCCGTATTCTTCGTGTGTTCTTGTGCAATAATTATAAATTATTATGATCAATTATACAAGCCGTTATAATGACCAAATTATTTCAAATAAAAGTGTCATAATCACATATGTAATCAGTTATAATGCTCAAATTATTTTAAGTATGAAAACCAAAAGCTCAAGAACTTAAGTTGTTACCATACATGATTTTTTCGTTCTTCGTGTTTTTCGTGTGTTCTTGAGCAAAAGCCATAAATCCCTATATAAGAAGGTTTATGATTTTCTTATTTTATGTTATAAAGTATTATTGATTATTAGAACATGTTATCTTAGCAAATTAAAGCTTAAGGTATCGTGTTTTATCAATTCAGTCAAAGAATTGAAATAATGAAACAGTTTTGTGCAGTCCCCTTACTGTCGAAATCTGTGTAAATCAGTAAGAATTTTCAAACTTTGGTCTAAATATAAATTGTAGAGATGGAAGCTATGAAAGCATGAATTTTTGAATGACTCAAAAATGTTTTAAAACAAAGAATTATGGTAGTTTAACTGAGCCAGGGTCTCACCACCAATGTTACTGTCCACTTTTTAGAAAGTCACTTAAAAATGAGTTCTTGAGTTTGAGAAGTTTCCAACTAAAACCACCAATGGAAATAGTCTAAACAGGTTATAAAAACACTTATTAAGAAATAAAATTCGATAAACCAACATTCGGGTACGTGTAAACAATTATGTAGGCATTTAACTCTTTATCGAAAAAAACTCTAAATTGCTTCGAGACAAGTTTTCTATCATTAACCTTTGTTTTCTTATGTTTTATGTGATTTATACATCTTGTACAAACATCGTGTTATAAATCTTTGATATGAAAGTTATTACTTCTTGTTTCGGCATAAATTGCAAAATAAAATGTTTTTTCATGATATATTTCCAAACATAATTTATTTTATCAAACCAAGTTGTCTTGGGGCGATCCTAACATGTGAAGAAAACTGAGATGAACGAATATGTAGCACTATTCATGATTAGTCCAATGTAGTGTATGTTATGCATAACATAGGATGTCATTATGTCGATCCCCTTGCTATGTTAAAACACTTGTGATATCAATTGTTGTACCATGAATTCTTACAATTCTTATATGTGTGAGTTCACTTATATGTTATGTGTTAGACTTATTGAGCTTTTGTATGCTCACCCTTATAAATAAACCTAAATTGTAGACAAACTCGAGAGCTCCAGCTTTAAGAAGAAGAAAGGAAAGAAGAAATGCATAGATTAGTTTACATGCTTTATTAAATTGCTTGTCTTTTTGTTTTAAAGTCTTGATGACTTATGTAATATGAACAAACAAACAGTGTAACTGAATCTATAACAATAGATATCAAGTTTCATTACATATTCTTATCATATCTTTAATTTTATAAGACTTAGAATTGTTAAACATTAACACATTATTGCTATGAAGTACTTTTCAGAATGAGGATGATAAATAACATGTTGAGTATTGTAAGCATCTAAGACATGACTAATCGATGTTAAATAGTCAAATTCATCGTTAGGTTCCTCGAACCCAAGTACAAGCTTGTTATTACTATTCTGAATGTCAGATAACTAGGATTATTGATATGAAGAGATATCACTATAATCAAATGTGTTTTGAGTGAGGGTTTTAATTAGTTGGATATGTTCTGTATGAAAATAGAATTTTGCATCGGACAAAGATACAAACATTTATCACGGATTAATATGCAAACATTTATCACGGATGAATATACAAACATTCATCGCGAGATCTCTGTTCCCAAGAACCATCCTAATGATTTAATTATGTGAATCTTGAAATATGTAAAGCTATAGAATATCAAAATCTTAAGGTTAAAGTATTAGAAATGAGTATTAAGTCACTTGAATCGATTACAAGGATTTTGTATGAAATAATGAAAGATCTTTACGAATTAAGATAAGAATTTTATTTATGAATAAAGGGAATCATCTATAGACCGAATGATTTAGCATTTGTAGTAAGCATCAAATTAGTTATAGTAAGTATAGTGATTTGGGGTGTCAAAAAAAAAAAAAGATTGGTAACTATTTAATAAAATAATAATAAAAATTAAAAAAAAAAAAGAAGAGAAAAAGAATTTTATATAAATTAAAATTATGCAAATGAAAATTTGAAATTTTTAAATAAGGGCTTAGAAAGACATTGGACATGTATATACATTTTAAAATATAATTATTAAAAGAAATGAGTGAGTCCAACGTGGTTATTCGGATAATTAAATTAAATCTAAATCCATAAACTAATTATTGGACATGTATATACATTGGATTTATGAATTCCAAGTCAAGCCCAATTCTAAAATTTTCTAAGGAATGCACATGGGATAATTACAAGCAAACTTAAGAAATAATATATATATATATATATATATATATATATATATATATATATATATATATATATATATATAAAAGTTAAAGCATAGCAGGGACACCCGGCCCCTATTGGGGGAGAAGGGAGTAAATGAAGCTTTTAATGCAAACACTTGAGTTGGCAATTTAGTTACTAAGTAAATAAATAATAAATTAATTAATTCAGGAGCAAGGTCTCTTATGAGGAAGGATCCATAAAGAAACTATGTGATATATATGAAAGCCATGTGAAGTCATTAAATGGAACAATTAATACCCTCATGTATTGGCAGGAGTGGATGAAGAAGAATGGCCTAGCCTAATAACCTAACATGGTGACTGACCTAGTTTGTTAATATAGCAAGATGACTTGGAATAGATTACTCACTAAGTTAATTAATGAGGGAGGGGTGAGTTAGCATTAATAATTCATTCCTATAATTAAAGAGCTTACAAGATGGACCAATAAAAACTAACTCAAAAGCTAGAATAATGAGCGAGGCTAATTGGCAAATCAAATATTATATAGACACACTACACACACGGCGAGAAAAGAAAGAAGGCTTTCTCTCATTTATCACATGTGAGGTTTGGAAGCATTAAATAAGGAGATGACTAAGCATGCTTTGTTGTCAAAATAAGAAGCAAGTAAAACAATCCGCATGGGATAAATATAAGGGACAAGTTCAGTTGCATGGAGGGAGGATAAGGTTACTTGCAAGATTTTTTTCAGAGAAAAAAGTTCAAGAATTTGACCTACCTTTGACCACTTAATATATAAAATTAAAAGAGAAAGAAAATAATATTATCACATGGGAATTGAGGGGAGTCGGCAGCCATATGATCCAAGAGTAGTGAGTTATAAAATAAAGACTTGTGCAATTTAGCTTGACTATTGACCACTTGGTTTATATATATATATGTATATATATATATATATATATATATGTATATATATAAGGAAAATAAGAGAGAGAATAGAATAAGCAACCGAGAGGAAGAGAAGGGAGCTCGGGTACTATAGAGGAGGAAGAGGAGAATCCTAACAAGTTAAGCAACAAAAAGGATCATCAAAATAAAGAATGTAAAACTTTCTAATTAACCATTCTTTTATTTAGTTTCTATGAAATATTAGAGTTATAATAATTATTATATAATGAACTATGTAATCTACTCACATGAATGTTAATATGTTGAAACATGATAATAAGTAACTTATATGTCAAAAAAAATTACAAGAAAACAAAGAAAATTAATTTAAACATGGAAACAAAATCATAACTACGTTTTATTCATTTTATTTCATGAAATATTTAGAAGTACAATGATAAATGTGTATTATGCTCAAGTACATGTAAACATGTAAGATTATGTTGATGAAGAACTAAAATGATGGAAAAATTTATAAGGAGTCAAGAAAAATTCGTGAATATGAAAGTTGAAATTTAGTTGAAACCTAATTTTTGGAATAATACAACTCTTTGTGTATGTTGAAATTTTAAGCTTGGTTAGTCTTAAAATGAGGCTTGATGTATAATCTATAAACAGGAAAAAGAATCACCTAAAACGGACTTCGTGTGAGAGAATTATGATAAAACAAAAGTTGGATTGCGAAAATAACAAAACTGTCAAAATTGAAACTAACTCAGAAAATTACAAAAAATTTACAGTGATGATTCTCGGGTATGAGGAGTATCTTGGATAAATTTCATAATTTTTGAAGTAAATCTTGATTTATGAAAAATGTTACAGTTTTAAGCAGAAATGGCCTATTAAAAATAGTAAGTGAAGTCAAAAAATTAAGTAAAAATTAATTTACACGTGAAATAAAATTAACTAAGCAGTGCCAAAAGGAAGAAAAATAATAAGATAGTTGAGTAATTTTAATGAATAAGATTGAATCCAAAAAATTAAAAAGTTGATAAAAAAATTAAAGTTGAGAATTACATAATAAAATTTTATCAAGTAATATAAGGCGACATATGAGATCAAGAAAATATGCTATCTTTATTTCAAGTTCTTCTTAACTATTCAAGCTTATTTTTGCAATATCTTTAGCTTATGCTAGTCTTTTAAATTGTGTAAGTTACTTGTTATATGAGATTCTTGAATTATACGTTTCCGCACTTACGTGCATTTGTGGACCGTTCTTTGATAAACTGTGGCTATTCTTGTTTAATATAAGATTCATGAATTGCTACGGGTCTATGCCATTTGCTTCGGGTAGACATTATTAATGTGATATATTCCACGGTTGATATTACTTTGAAAGTGTTTAAATCCAATTCAAATTCTTTTGATGAGGATTTTTATGTTGAGACTGAGTATGAACAACTCATGTATAGGGGATATTTATTTTACGCTTAAAGCGTAATACGGATTGTTGTGCACAACGACGAGGTGCGATAGGTTGATCACCTAAAGTAAAACTGGTATTATATTTCATAGTTATAAATTGTTAAACTAGGAGGAACATGGTATCTACAACCACTTAGTATGATGTCAAAATAATTCCTTTTGTTCATGTTGTTTCAAACCAACTGCTGAAGTTTTTCTTGATGATTATTCATTTTTGTTGTTTTATACTTGTTGAGCATATTTGATGCTCACTCTTGCTATTTATTAACATGTTACAGATTAAAAAGAATGATAGGCAAAGTAGAAGGTTCAGAAGGGTAAACGCTAAAGATAAGAGAAAGGTAAAGCTGAGGAAAGGAAACTAGAGCCGAAATATTAATATATTGTTGATAGTTGTATATCTAATGATGTAATCTTTTGAGACACTTGCATTTGTATGTAATGTAAATGAATCTTGGGTAAATAATATTAAATTATGAGATATTATATTAATATTATAAATTAATAATTGTGAGATGAATCGTAATGCACTAAGTCTAGAGTAATGAGTACTTGGATTTGGGGGCATTATAGAAAAACACTCTCCGTAAGTACTCTAGGGGATCTGTAATGTTCCGAACTTCGAAGAATATTGTAATCAAACTTTATATGAATAAATAAAGATTGAATTACACTTTAAATGTGTTATGGAATGTTCATATGTTTTTATTTTTGTGTTTCATTTCAAGAATCCAACTTAAACAATTCATAGAAAAATAAAAGTTATTTTTTGAGAAAACCTAAAATTAGGGTTTAGGAGAAAATCCTAAGGTTCAAACCCTAGAACAATATTATTCCCAAATACGCGTATAAATATGAAAACTATATGGATAGAATACAAAAATAATACGATAATAATATGAAAATTATACGGTATAAATACGAAAAATCAACCATAAATAGTAAAAGTCAACTAACTGAAATACTTAGAAATGAACTAAGTTGATTGGTATTTAGATATAGTCAAACTAGGTTAGATGTAATTAAGTTAGTATAATCAAACTAACCTAACTAAATTAGTAACCAAACTAGACCATGTAATGACTAAAATAACCTTCATTAAACCTTGTGAAATGACCAAAGAACCCTCCATCAACCAAGGCTTAACCAAACCAAGATTTTAACCATGGTTAGACAAAATGATGAAAAAACATTTATGGCTTGAGGAGGTGCATTTGGCCGACTACTTTGGGTGGTGTGTGTGATGATGTCTTTTAGATATTTAAGGGCATTTAAGTGCAATTAACCTAGGTACTAAAATGCAATTGACCAAACCTTGCTTGCCTATAAATAGAGACCTCTCCCTTAACTAATTTCCATCATTTTCCAAAGATAATTTTAAGCATTAAAGTTATAATCAAAGTTTTATATTGAGATAGTCTGAGAATTTAATATTTGAAGCCTTGAGTCTTTATGGTTTAAAAGCTAACATTTCAAAAGGTACATATGTAGTTATTATTTTTTGTCTTTCAATTCATAGTTTAGCCAATTCAAGCAAATTATAAGCATTTATAATGTTTAAATTTCTTCAAGTAAATAGTCGTGTAGCTCAAGAACATACGACATTGCCATGTACGATTTTTTGTTCTTTCTTCATAAGTTCTTGAGCAAGATGTTATTATGTTAAATTTCATTTTATAGTTTAAAAACTAAAGCTCAAGAACATAAGTCATAGTTATGTACGATTTTTTGTTCTCCGTGTTCTTAGTGTGTTCTTGAACAATAGTTGTAAAGTGTTATAATTAATTATACAAGCCGTTATAATGATCAAATTATTTTAAATATAAAGTGTCATAATTACATATGTAAGTAGTTATAATACTCAAAAAATTTCAAATATGAAATCAAAAGCTCAAGAACATAAGTTGTAGCCATGTACGATTTTTCTTTCTCCGCGTTCTTCGTGTATTCTTGAGCAAAAATCATGAATCTTTATATATAAAGGTTTATGATTTTAATATTTTTATGTTATTGAGTGTTATTGATTGTTAGAACATCATATCTTTGCAAATTAATGCTTGGGGTATCATGTTTTATCAATTAGATCAAAGAAATAGTGAAACAGTTTTGTTCAGTCACGTTTAAGCTAAAATCAGTGCAAATCTGTAGAGAATTTAAGACTTTGGTCTCAATATGAATTGTAGAGATAGAAGTTATGAACACATGGAATTTTGAATGACTTAAAAATATTTTAAAACGAAGAAGATATGGCCGTTTAACAGAACCGGGGTCTGACAGCCAAACATGTTATTCATTTTTTTAAAAATGCCTTAAAAATGAGTTTTTGAGTTTGCAAATTTTCCAAATAAATCCACCTATTGAAATATTCTAAACAAGTTATAAAAACACTTATTAAGAAATAAAATTCGATAAATTAACATTCGGGTACGGGTAAACAATTATATAGGCATTTAACACTTTACTGGGAAAACCATAAATTGATTTAAAACAAGTTTTCTCTCATCCACTTATGTTTACTTGTTTTATAATTGATTTATGCACTTTGTGCAACAATGTGTTATAAATTTTTGATATGAAATTTATTGCTATTTATTTTGGCATAACTTAAGAAATGAACATTTATTCGTGATGTATTGAATTGCTATAATTCTTTAGTCAAACCAAGTTATTTTGGTGCAGCCTCTGCATGTGAAACAATCTAAGTTGAACAAAACTGTAACCGATGTTCATGATTAGTCCAGTATAATGTATATTATGCATAACATAGGATGTAGTTAGGCTGATCCCCTATAGATATCATTTGAAAGTCTCAGAGTCGAAAGACAAACGAACAAATAGTTCTTGGTTTAATTACCACTCAGTTTTGCTATGTTAAAATAAATTGTAATATCTTTTGTTGAGCTATAACTTCTTAAATTCCATATCGGTGTGAGTTCATTTGTATGCTATGTGTTTAGACTTGTTGAGCTTTTGTATGCTCACCCTTGCGAATAAAACCTATTTGTAGACAAACTTGAGAGCTCCAGCTCTAAAAAGAAAAAAGGAAAAAAGAAATGCGTAGATTAGTTTACATGCTTTATTAAATTTCTTGTCTATTCATTTTAAAGTCTTGATGACTTATGTAATATGAACAAGCAAACCTTGTAACCGACTCTATATTAATATGTATCAAGTTTCGTCATATATTCTTATCATGTCTTTACTTTGATTGAACATAGAATTGTTAAACATTAACATAGTATTGATAATGATCTACTTATTAGAATGAGGATGGTAAATAACATTTGTGAGTACTGTAAGCATCCGAGATAGGACTAATCGATGTGAAATGGTCAAATTCATCGTTAGGTTTCTTAGACCTAAGTACAAGCTTGTTATTACTATTTTGAATGTCAGATAAGTAGAAATTATTAATATAAAGAGATAGAACTATAACGATATGTATTTTAAGTCAGGGTTTTAAGTAATTGGGTATGTTCTATACGAAAAGAGAATATTGAACCGGACAAAGACACAAACATTTATCTCGATAAAGATGCAAATATTTATCACAAATGAAGATATATATAAACATTCATCGCAAGATTCTCTGCGATTCTCTGTTCCCAAGAAGCATCCTAATTATTTAATGTTGTGAATCTTGGATATGTAAAGTTATAGAATATCTAAATATTAAGGTTAAAATGGTAGGAGTGAGTACTAAGTCTCTTGCATTGATTAAAAGGGTTTAGTATGAAAAAATAAAAGATCTTTAGGAATTAAGATGGGAACTTTGTTTATGAATAAAGGGAATCATCTATAGGCCGAATGATTTGGCATTTCTAGTGAGAATCAAATTAGTTATAGTAAGTATAGTGATTTAGGGTCATCACAGTTGGACTTCCCTCAATATATCATCCAACGTATGGATTGTCCTTTCGCTTTGGCCATCAGTCTGTGGATGATAAGCCGTACTTAATCTCAACTGTGTCCCAAGATGTTCTTTAAGACTTTTTCAAAAGTTCGATGTGAACCTTGGATCTCGATCGGACACGATTGAAATTGGAACTCTATGCCTAGATATAACCTCCTTAATATATAATGTGGCTAATCTATTTAGGGTGAACTTAACCTTGATTAGTAGAAAGTGAGCAGACTTGGTCAGTCGGTCCACTACCACCCAAATTGCATCATGACCCTTTTGTGTGGTGGGAAGTTCTACTACAAAATCCATTCTAATATGCTCCCATTTCCACTCTAGATTCTCCAACAATTGTAATAACCTGCTTGGTCTTTGATGCTCTGATTTAACCCTTTGGCATGTCAAACACATACTTACTAATTTAGCCACCTCCATCTTCATGTTTGGCCATAAAAAATGTTGACTCGTGTCTTTGTACATTTTGGTGCTACCTGGATGGACTGAAAATTTAGTACTACGTGCTTCTAACATAACCTCTTCCTTCAACTCTTGTACCAAAGGCACTCATATCCTTGATTCAAACCATATGATTCCGTCATTGTCCAATTTAAACCTATTCTTCACATTCTTTGCTATCTTATTTTTCATTTCCTCATACTCTCTATCCTTTTCTGTATCTCCTTGATTTTTTTCAATAAAGTTAAGTGATCCTCCATTACAAAAAAATTTATCTTTGAGATGGAAAGAACCTTTACTTCAATGTCGAGTCTAGCAAATTCCTTAAGCAACTCATCCTGAGTTATTAATATCATTAGTTTCTCTTGATTCTTCCTACTGAGTGCATCTGCAACTACGTTGGCTTTCCCTGGATGATATAAAATCTCGCAGTCGTAATCTTTTATTAATTCCAACCACCATATTTGCCTCATATTTAACTTCCATTGTGTGAAAATATACTTCAAACTCTTATGATCAGTATAAATTTCACACTTCTCTCCATTTAAGTAATGCCTCTCTATTTTCAAAGCAAGCACTATCGCTGCTAGTTCTAGATCATGAGTAGGATAACTTATCTCATAATCCTTCAATTGTCGTGAAGCATAAGCAATGACTTTTCCATGTTACATCAAAACGAAACCTAATCCTTTATGTAAGGCTTCGTTATAGATTACAAGACCTCCACTATTATCTGGTAATGATAATACTGGTGCCCCACTTAGTCTCTTTTTTAGCTCTTGAAAGTTTTTTTTCACATTTATTCGTCCATACATATTTCACTGTTTTTCTTTTTAAGTTGGTTAACGGGGTTGATTTTTTTGAAAAACCCTTGATAAATCTCTTATAATACCCTCATAAACCTAAGAAACTTCTTACTTCGGTGGGTGTTTTTGGTTGCTCCCAATTTACCATTGCTTCAATCTTTCATAGATCTACCACTATTCCATTCTTGTCAATCACATGACCCAAGAATTGAACCTTCCCTAGCCAAAACTTACATTTTGCAAAATTTGGCATAGAGTTGTTTCTTCCGTAAGGTTTCTACGTCCTCAAGTGTTCAACATGTTCTTCTAGTGTTTTTGAGTATATCATAATATCATCAATAAACACCACTACATACTTGTCTAGACATAGTAAAAACCCTATTCATTAAGTCCACGAATTCTACTAGCGCATTCGTTAACCCAAAGGACATTATCAAGAACTCGTAATGTCCATAGCATGTTTGAAATGTTGTCTTCGGCACATCTTCACTTCTAACCTTTAGTTAATGGTAACCCGACCTCAAATCAATCTTAAAGAAGTGTTCGGCTCCCTTCAATTGATCAAATAAGTTGTCAATCCTAGGTAATAGATACTTATTCTTTATAGTCAATTTATTCAGTTCATGATAGTTGACACATAATCTCAAAGTTCCATCCTTCTTTTTGACAAATAACGCAGGTGCTCCCCATTGAGAAATACTAGGTTGTATGTACTTCTTTTCTAATAATTCTTTTAGTTAAACCATCAACTCTTTCATCTACAAAGGTGTCATCCTATATGGAGCCTCTGAAACTGGTGCAGTTCTTAGTGCTAAGTCGATGACAAACTCGATCTTTCTATCAGGTGGGAGACCAGGTTAGTCATTGGAAAATACATCTGTGAATTCCCATACACTAGTATTTGATCTAAATATAACTCTTTTTATTGAGTGTCTATGATATAGGCCAAATAGCCTTGACACCCCTTCTTAAGTAATCCCTTTACTTACATTACTGACAAATAATGAAATTTTATTGGCAATTAATTTCCGTTGAAAACCACTTTTGACTTCAACATTGTCAGAAGGTTAAGGCACTTCTTTTTGCAATTAATCACCACTTTGAGATTAGTCAACCAATATATTCCTATAATTACATTGAATTCCCCTAATTAAATGGGAATAAGATCCACCTTTAAATCATAACCTTAATCGCTATAAAACATTTATTAAGGATGTGATTAACATGTATTATTTTCTTATTAGCAATTTATATGTTCAAGGGAAAGTTTAAGTTCTCACTAAGCATATTCAATTCTTTAGTGAATCAATGTGACACAAATGAGCAAGAAGCACCTGATTCAAATAGCACAAAAATATTTATGGAGTTGATATGAATGATATCTGACACTACATCTTGAGATGCCACTGCATCTCTCATTGACATGTTGAAGGTCCTTGCCATTGGATGGCCTGGGCTTCTCGGTGTAGTTGTCGGGGCGACATTACTCGACTTGCTCCCTCCCGCTTCTCCTTTTTTCTTAGGGCACATCTTGGCTTGATGTTACGTTGCTTCACAGTTGAAGCAGGTGTCCTTCTTTGGGTTTGGGCAGGTGGTGGCTAGGTTTTCTCCTGTCTACAGTTGTAACAAACATTTTTCTCCTTAAGACACACTCCTATATGGCTCTTGCCACATGTCTAATAGGGTTCTATTTTCTTCTTATTATCTCCATCTTTCTGTGTATTTCCTCCACCATTAAATTTTCTTTCGTTATTTCCTCTACCATTACTTACTTTATTAGACCCCCCCCCCCCCCCCCAATTGATTTTTTTATTTTATTTTCTTTTCCTTCTTATATTTATTAAAGGCATCAATGCCACCTTTGGCAATAATGGCTTTCTCGAGAAGCTGAGAGAAATTTTCTATTTGCAATTCGGCAACTTTTCCATGAATCTAGGGTTTCAGCCCTTCTTTGAACCTCCTTTCTTTACGAAACGTGCGAGCTCATTAAACTTTGTTGTATATTGGGGAACTGTCATGTCCCCTTGTGTTAAATTTAAAAACCGGACTTCTATCTGATTCCGCATTCTTCTTAGGAAAAAGTTCTCGAAAAATAATTTCTTGAACTTTACCCAAGTGATTATACCTAATCCCGCCCTTGATTTATTGGCTTCCCAGCAAAAAGTTCACTTTGCCTTTTAATAGATAGGCAACAAATTTCGTCTTTTGGTTTTCCCCAACCTCGGCTATATAAAAAGCCTTTTTAATTTCAGTAACCTAATTTTGGGCATCGATTAGTTCAATGGTTCCCTGAAATTCGGGAGGTCCTACGTTCTTAAAGTCTTTAAATATAGTTGTGTGTGTTCGGGGTAAATTTATTTGATTTACTATAACACTCATTAAAATATTAACAATTTATTGCATAGAATTTTCGACAGTCTGATTATTACTAGGTGGTTGTTCAACACTAAAATTATTCACTCAGTTAATAGTAGTTTGTAATATGTGGAAGTTTATAAATACAAATTTTGTTATGAAATATGATGTATAAAATTTTCTTTATGCTTATATATTTATTCTTGTCTTTCTTTTATTTTAGAGAAATGGCACCACCAAACACAAGAACAAAAGTGACGACACATACTAGTAGTAGTAGTAGTGAGAGTGTTGAACAACCACCTACTAATAATCAGACTGTCAAAAATCCTATGCAATAATTTGTTAATATGTTAAATGAGTACCATAGTAAATCAAACAAATCCACCCCGAACACACACAACTACGTTTAAAGACTTTAAGAATGTAATACCTCCCGAATTTCAGGGAACCACATAACCAATCGATGCCTAAAATTGGGTTATCGAAATTGAAAACGCTTTTGATATAGCCGAGGTTGAGGAAAACAAAAATACGAAATTTGTTGCCCATTCGTTAAAAGGCAAAGCGAACTTTTTGGTGGGAAGCCAACAAATCAAAGGTGGGAGAAGGTATAATCACTTGGAAAAAGTTCAAGGAATTATTTTTTGAGAACTTTTTCCCATAAAGCATGCAGAATCGGATGGAAGTCCGTTTTCTAAATTTAGCATAAGGGGACATAACAGTTCCCCAATACACAACAAAGTTAAATGAGCTCGAGCGTTTTGCTCCACATCAATTGGCTATAGAGGAACATAAAGCGAGGAGGTTCGAAGAAGGATTGAAACATTGGATTCATGGCAAAGTTGTCGTATTACAGATAAAAAAAATTCTCTCAGCTTCTCGATAAAGCTATCATTGTTGAATGCGGCACTGATGCCTTTAATAAATATACGAAGGAAATAGAAAATAAAACGAATCAAGAAGGTGGGTCTATTAAAGGAAGTAATGGTGGGGAAAATAACAAAAAAAAATAATGGTGGGGGAAATAAATAGAAAGTGGGAGATAATAAAAAGAAAATAGAACCCTGTAAAACATGTGACAAGGGTCACATATGAGTGTGTCTTAAGGGGGAAAATGTTTGTTACAACTGTAAACAGGAAGGACACCTAGCCACGACCTGCCCAAACCCAAAGAAGGACACCTACTTCAACTGTGGAGCAATGGGGCATCAAGCCAAGATGTGCCCTAAGAAAGGAAGAGAAGTAGAAAGGAGTAAGCGAGTAACATCGCCTCGATAACTACACCGGGAGGCCCGACCTGTCCAACAGTAAGGACCTTCAACATGTCAATGAGAGATGCGGTGGCATCTCAAGATGTTGTGTCAGGTATCATTGCTATCAATTCCATAAATGCTTATGTGTTATTTGATTCGGGTACTTCTTACTCATTTGTTCACATGAATTTTCTAAAAAATTAAACATGCCTAATGAGAATTTAGACTTTCCCTTGAACATAG